>OY720043.1:7598718-8198718 GCA_963082485.1 Eudonia mercurella
ACCTCTTATTGGCTATCAGTGTTTATAATATTATTGTATAAAATGTCATTAAGCTGTTGTTTTTTTCAAATAAAATAAAATATTATTTCAGCCCAGAGATACCCACTACTGAGCATAGGACTGCTTTCGTATCTGCCACTCATCTCTGTCCCAAGTCATACGCATCCACACGGGCTTTCCCGCTATCCTGGTAATGTTGTCAGTCCACCTTGTCATCGGACGCCTAATAAGCATTAGATTTTTATTTTAAGTTAGAATAAGTAGAAATTGTCTACAATCTACTGACAATCACAATAATTGAACGTTGGATAACTTCTGAAACAGCTATCAAAAGCCATTCGCTACTCCAGTATCCACTGAAACGAGAACATTAGCTCATTGCGCAACGCAGCCACCGACAACTTAACGTTAATCGTTAATAACGTTATCGCGTTATTAACGTTATTTGAGTACGCACTTAACTTAGCGACATTAACGACTTCTATCTTAAGTGTTTACTTAATGTTACTTGGGTGATTTAGCATTATGTTTGGTAAGGAGGGGCCTTTGCTATCACTTAAGATTAGGTTAATTATAGACTATGGCTAGGGCAGGTTGGTTAACCGACTATTTTATCTTTGAACCACACATAGAAAAAAACTTAGTTACTTAAATAAAAAAAACCATAGTTACTTAGGTAGTAATACTAATAATGTTTCATATTATTATTTACTTTTTACAATTAAAAGATATGTTGTTTTTGAGCTATCAATTACGTTTATTACATCGCTTAGTAAAAATGGCAAAGTTTAAGTTAAGGAACTTTTAAACCAAAAGATAACGTAAACGTTTTAACGACTCATTGGTGCAAATATCAACAAAAAACAAAAGATCTGTCATGGATTCAATGTTCTATCACTCAGTCGATAATTTTAACTGTTTTTCAACCATAGCTCGACATTGCTACGCGATTTGATCTAGGCGCCGCGCCGCCGCGCGTTACTAAGCAAAGCGCCTCTACAACGTTCATACTCACAAAAAATTGAATGTTTACTTCGAAAGCACTTTCATTATTAATTTCCAGAAGCAAATAATGTCAACAGAGATTGGGCAAAAGGTAGAGAAGAGAAATAATTATACTACTTTCAAACTATTATTACTATTTGAAGTGCAGTCGAACGTACTAGATACTCTGTTTAAATGCGAGAAATCGTGGTTCAATTCAGCCTTAGCTCCGTTCTTAAGCAGCCTTTCTAGGGGTGGCTAACAGAACTGTTATTATAATATAACCTTAAATCGTCTAAGAATGTCACTTAAACTAGTTTTTCCTTTCAACCCCTCGAAGTGTTAATAGCGTTTTAATAATAAATAGTGATCGGAATTCGACCGTTTTCATCTATACTAATATTATAAAGGCTGAAGAGTTTGTTTGTTTGTTCTGGTTGAACGTGCTAATCTCAGGACTACTGGTTCAAATTGAAAAATTATGTTTGTGCTGAATAGTCCACTTTATGTGAGGAAGGCGAAGACAGATTATTCGCTAATTAACGCGGGTGAAACCGCAGGGCACAGGCAAGTAATAAATAATAGTAACACATACAAACATTTTGTCTTTGAGACTCCTCCTCCATATAAACTTCAATTATACCAATCTCTACACTCCTCCGTGCGAGCAATATGCTTTAAAAAAAGGGCACAAAGGTTTCTTTTCACGTAATATATAAATCTTTCTTCAAAAACATATTGCACAATAAAAAAATCACTTTGTCTCCAAAATAAAGTTTAATCAACAGTCGAAACGTTTACACTAAAAACTTACCTTCTCCGCCCTAAACAGTTGTCACAACAAACTAATAATCAAACTAAACAGCAAAGTGCCGACAACGTCGCAATATTGTGTGTTATTGTTAATAAGCGCTGGGCGCGCCGCTCGGCCACGACTGGAGGCGCGGCGCGTGGGGGCGGCGATGGGGATAACGTATCGCCATTACCACAGCTCACTTAGGGTTGGGACGCAAGCAAGGTATCGATAAACTTTCATTAGCGAGCCCGCCCACGTCCTAAAATCAATGACCGATTTTTAAGTCAGCGAAAATGAAACTAATTCTATGTTGTAACGCAGACGTCCTACAAAAAATCAGTCACTAAATATGATTTTGAAAAAATCGGTCTGATGGTCGATCTTACAAAAAGTCGTTCTTGGGTGGGCATCGTCAAGATCAAACTAACAGCGGTTCTTCAGCTCGGCGGGCGAAGGCGACTGATGAACGTATGCGCAGCGCAAACGCTACGACAAACAAGAGAGACTGCGCTAGAGAAACAAGAGTGTGAAAGAGCTCTTTAACGGAAAACGGAAAACGGAAATGATTAAGAGCAAAGTTAATCCAAAAAGGTTAAATTAAAATTCAAGTCGAAAAGTTAATTTTTAAACAATAATTAGTTATACTATAAAGTTAATACCTGAATAATGAAATGGCTATGAAAAGAATTCTAGATAATTACCCGCCTGTTTGCCTGGTATATAATAGAATTCTGCCCAGAACCCGATTGGTCAGCGACTATTCTTGCGCCTATTTCTGCCGCCACGTAACGTTGTTTTGAATAAATGGGTGTTAGATCTATTGAAACTAACTAGCATGGAGATAAAAACTGAAGCTTCATAATCAGCAACGCGTGCGCGATACCGTTAGTTTTGCAAGCGTATTGACGCTTGCCGTTGCAAGCCATCGGGCTGCCGTGACCCATCTCCATAGGGCGGATAGTAGTCCCAAAAAATATCGACATATACATCCGAGTATTGAGTATCGACGTGCCGCACTAGCCGCGTCGCGCCTACAGCCGTATATCTTAATCTGTCGTGGGTTATCGATGTATCGCCGCACAACTCGCGGTAATTGACAACTTTTTTTGTTTACGACTGGTTAACTTTTTGACGGGAACAGCGTCATTGTATATATAAGGTCACTTTTTATCAACTGCAAATATTTTGACAAAACATCTAATTATATTATAGAAATAAGGCCCTAGCATTTAAAAAAAATTCAGGCGAGTTTTTTTTTTTTACTTTTCGTGACACAAAAATTGTAATATTTTTAAGAACGGCCTCTCTGTCGGCACTTTTGAATAAAACTAGGGGCACGTGTAAGCGGTGAACGCATTGCGGCCTCTCTGTTTCGGCTCCTTTGAATTGAAACTACCGAAAGTGCTTTATTTTTCTTTTTAATCGTAATGTCTTTTGGCGTTTTTCTTGAAAACTAGCGTATAAAAATTTAAGGTTTTTTCATAAAAATAGTTTATATATGTGATTGAATTTATACTCAAAATATTTGCAGTTGATAAAATGTGACCTTATATATCTCGTTAGTTATCAATCTTATTGCCTTTAAATAGGGCTCGATTTATGGTGGCATTTATTTGATAGCTAAAGGGATAAAAACGACGTTTGTATGAAGTAAATGCTATAATTTCTTCAATTTCGATATTTGATTTAATCTGCTTCCGCACGGCGACCTTTGTTTTATATATTTTTTCCGAAAAATTAAGTACACTGAGTGTGCGGACTGCAGACAGTTTGTCTTTTATTGAAGTATTTATTAATATCCAATAGAACTGCAAATAAAAATGATCAAATCAAATCAGTAAAACTGTAACATAACAAAACATATTACATATAACGCCGAAGACATTCAATTCCAAAGATAATGAAAGCGAAGCCTTTGCCGAAACCCTATCGAAACACGCAATAAACTAATATTGACGAAATAATGAAAGAATTCTAAATGTAACAGTATCTTTCGGTGTTCCAATAATGATAGCTATGCGTCAATAATGGATATAGTTGATTAAAAGCCATAAGTTATTATTATTTAATAATACAAAGCTTTCCTTGAATTATAGTGGACGAGAAAATACTAATTATGTTTTAAAATCATCATAATCACACCTACATTGGAGTTATTATTAACGGGATTTAATACCTTAATTATACTAAACTTGTACCTATCTTATATTGTATTTAAAGTAACACTGAACCAGAGAAAAATAATAGCCCTTGCCGACATTGTTCAGGCTTATTTTCGGTGTAAAGTCCCCTTTTCCACCGTGGAGTATACGAAGCCGTTGCTTATATTATTGACGTTTCGATCAATTACGTACTAAATTTTTTTTTATATAAAAATACAGTGAAAAAATTAAACGCCCACCCAACCCAGTCAGGAATCGAACCTAGGTCTTCCGCAATCCGGGCGGCTGCACTGACCGTTATGCTACCGGGAAGGCTGACGTAAACGCTGAACTTTGTCACTGCTTTTTGATTTTTGAAATGCTTTAGAGCGACATTAGTGGCATCTATCCAAAAGTATTTGCAACCGATGGAATTGCGGAATTCCTGGCTGGGTCGGGTGGGCGTTTAATTTTTTCACTGTATTTTTATATATAAAAAAAATATATTTAACTCAGCTTAAGTGTAGCAATTAACACTTAAAAATAAAAAGTAAAAATTATGTACTAGATAAAGGATTCGGAACAAAAATGCATCTCGAAAGTTTGCTCATGTTTGCTCGTACCTATACATTTGAATTTCGAATAACAAAATCTGAAAAAACATTGGATAGCATCAACAACTTCAGCTAACTGTGAACCTTAAATCTTAAACATAAAGATTAAAGTTGCAAAACATTTGTAGGTACTTATTATTTACTGTCATCGCCACAAACGTCATTGTGGCTCCGTGCCATCAAAGTCGTCTACGGTTTTTCAAGCGTTCATCGGGAATCTAGTACCTACATAAATTGATGGAAGCTTGACGTTCAAAATTTACAAATGTAAGCTTTGTAACAATAATTACATCGAAAATTACATTTCAATAAAGTTGCATACAATGTGACATCATTTGACATTTTGTAATGGTTATCTGTACCTATATCAGACTGGAAACTTGCAAAGCATATAAAGGTACGTCAATTTACATCACTTCGTCAAGTAACAGACAGTGGTCATAAATCGTAAGGTAATTGAAACGCACAAATAACATTAATCCCGCATCGTGATGATCACAAGCAGTATCACCATCTATCTGCCTTACATGGGAGAATGCATGGTTTCCAACAACCCAACAGATAACATACTAAACAACATTAATTAAATCGTGTCAAAGCTTAGATGTTAGCTTTAACACGTAAAGCTTAAAGTACAGATTACAGTGGCATAAGAGATCAGTAATAGAGTCGCAAACAAATTGAGTTTCGAACCGATGATAGACATTTCAATTTACACGATGAATTTGTAATTTGATTTCCGCGTGTAATATCATCAACTTGCAACGTTGTGTGATTCATCATGGAAAATGATTTGCAATGCGCAATGGTTGATGCCGTTGCGCAAACTGCTGTACCTGGCTCCCGAATCCAGTAATGTAAAGGACATTCCGTAGAACGTACCAACACTACAGTACTTGACTAGAAACTAAGAGTAGCACTACGTATTGTGCTACTGAAAGACCCTAAAACCTCTGTGCATGAGCGGTAAGAGTTAGAGATGCAGTAACTTGCACAAGAACAAAATCTTATTCGAGGATAAGGTCGAATTAGCAATCACTCTGTACATTGACGGCTACACTTATCTCTCAAATTTTGGGGAGATATGCGCTAAAAGCTAGTGTGACTTTAGGTGTACTCTCTACTTTGCAAGTCTAAAAAGCGTGGCGAAAATTATATACAATTTAATGCTGACTTCACACGACACTGTCCAACTCTACAATGCCAAACGTTCGATCGAGCCTACGCGAACTCGATTTATACACAAACCGGCCTTACAGAAATCGAGGGCAAACTCTTAACCTCATAATTAGGACAGACGTAAAAGTGATAACTACAACTGCTTTGTAACTGATAGTATAGCTATTATGCTACAGTAGAGTTATTACTGGTATAAGCAATTAAGCCTACAAAAAAATGTCAGTCATTTCGTTTATTTACTTTGGCTTGGTCAATCCAGTTCGTGTAACTCAAACCGTTGTGCCAAGTTGAAGAAGGAAGGAAGAAGGTTTAAAATACAGACACTAAAAGTTATAACACAAATTTGAATCTGCAAATTCTCATGTAACTTCTGAATCGAATCGAATCGCGAGCGGAGTTCTGGCCAACTCGACCGAACTTGGGATAACGTGCGCGAAACCATCTCTACAAACAATCGACACGGTTGAACGAGCAATTGAACAGTTGGACTACGTGTGGAGTCATGCAGATTTTTCTTTAGCACACCACTAGTACTTTCATCTGTGCGTTAGCTGACTAAAGGCTCTATCAAGCAGCTGGCGTGGCTCAGCCCGAAGCTAGCATGGCGCAAGAACTACGAGGGGAGGTCAATAAGTTCGCGGAATGGAGGGGTTGGTGGGGATAAATTTACTCGTCCAGGTAGGCACCAGTTAAGCACCTCATTAAGAGTATATATACCAAGTTTGAACCTAATCGGGTCATTAACTTTTGAGTTATCGACCTGCAAACAACTAAATCGGGAAGAAGTCAGCCAGTATGGAGAAAATTGAACACCGTGCCGTTATAAAGTTCCTTACCAAGCAAGGAAAATCCGCTCAGACGATTTTTCAAGAGCTGTTAGCGGTTTACGCCGACTCTGCCCCTGGTAAAACCATGGTTTACAAGTGGCATGGTCTTTTCAAACAAGGAAGGGAGTCCATTGAAGACGACCCCCGCTCCGGACGGCCAATTGAGGCCACCACACCGGAAATCGTCGAAAAAGTAGAAAAACTTGTATCGGAAGATGCCCGACTGAAGAAGAAGCAACTTGCAGCAATGGTTGGAGTATCCGAATCAAGTATTTTAAATATCCTACATCATCATCTTGGGATGACTAAAGTCAGTGCAAGATGGGTTCCGAGAATGCTCACGCCACTTCAAAAACGCGAGCGTGTCGAGTGCTCTCACCAGTTTCTGGAGCTCTGTGGAGAGAGAAAGGAAGAAGTTATGGCCCGGATTGTTACTGGAGATGAAACCTGGGTTCACCACTATGAACCTGAGTCGAAGCAAGAGTCGATGCAGTGGCATAAAAAAGGCACACCTCCTCCAAAGAAGTTCAAAGTGTCACAATCGGCCGGAAAGATCATGGCGACTATCTTTTGGGATACAGAAGGTATTTTACTGATCGATTATAAAGAACGTGGTGCGACTATAACGGGACAGTACTACGCTTCTTTACTGGAAAGATTGAAAGAAGCCATTAAGGAAAAAAGAAGAGGAAAACTGTCAAAAGGTGTGCTTCTTTTGCACGACAATGCACCCGTCCACACGTGCCATGTTGCGACGGCTGCTATTCACCGATGCGGCTTTGAACAATTAAACCACCCACCATACAGTCCAGACTTGGCCCCCAGTGACTATTATTTATTTCCAAAAATGAAGAAAGAGCTGCGTGGAAAGAAATTTGACGACGATGAAGAAGTCAAGTCGGCAATTTCGGCCTATTTTGACACCAAAGACAAATAATTTTTTTTCGATGGTATAAACAAGCTATTTGAGAGATCCGAAAAATGTATTAGGGTTAAAGGAGAATATATTGAAAAGGAAAAATAATTTGGTGTTTAATTTCAACCTCCTTCTCTCTCATTCCGCGAACTTATTGACCTCCCCTCGTATATGTCTTAGTCGTGCTATATACTAAGAAGATTAATGAGAATCGTCACACAGAAAACGCCATGTTGAGGCTGACACTCCATTGAGGCAGAGAAAAGCTCCTTAAAGTTCCTTAGCAGAGAGCCATAATGGTTAATTTTAACACAACTCCGCTCCACTCACCTCCTCTCCGTCTCAATGGAGTGTCAGTTTAACGCTAGCATCAGCACTGGCCGCGGCAGCACACGTCAGCATGTCAGAACCAACTATAGAGCTTGTAGCTTGTTAGAAAATCCGACCCGGACTCCACCACAGCAAAGAAGTGTAGGAAAGGAGAGAAGATGTATCGTTCAACTAATAAGAGAAAAGGAGAAAGGTATACACGAATAACTATTGCATGTTTACGACATATCTCTCCTCTCTTCACTTTCCACTTTGGTCGAGTACAGGCCTCAGAGTGACTGTTACGCTGCACTCAAGCATCGACAGCGTAGCGTTCAACTAACGACGCGCCTGCTGCCTGACAAAGCCTTTAGTCATTTCAGTCGGAATGCGATTATTATTAAACATTTCAAAACATGCAAGAAAATATTAATAACTATTGCAAAAAAATATGTGCAGCTTACCCTGGCAGCGTGAATTTTACTTGTTTACTTATCATGCCATGCATGTGTCAGTAGCTCTTACCTGAAATAAACAAAAATAAACATTTTACTATCAATCAGACTAAGTATTCGTAATAATAGTTATTATTATAAGAATAATCATAGTCGTTGCTATTAATGGGACTAATGGTTTGGTTTGGACTAATTGTAAACGTTAATTTATTATTACCTGCTTACTTTAAAACGGTCTACATCAAAAATCACAAAATTTGTGTTCAATAAAGAATTTTTAGGGACGCTAACGTTATTGAACTTTAAACTTAAAAGTATTTCTCTTGATAAATATAACTCTTACTTATTCATATTTATTCAACTGACATGATTTGTTCGAACCAACAAATTAAAATCACGACGGATGGCTTGGTCAATCAAGTAAGCAAAAAATTACAATCCCATTGTTTTCCCTTTTAATTTGTACATTTACTGTAGCAGAAATATTTTGCCCCTAAACAGCTTAACGACTAACAATTTCAGCATTGTAGTTATAATATAAATTGAGTTTTACGGTTGCAATAACATAATATCTTAAAAAAGACCTCTCAAAGGGAATAGCATATTTTGACCTATTATGTTACATTGTCCCGTAATAAACTGGTAACGGCCATTCATAGGGTTATGTCAAAAGTGATGTCGAAATAGTACCGATGAGAGAGCAAAGCGAAAGAGAAATTTGCGGTAAGTGGTGTGCTAGGCCACCATAATATCAATATCCATGTTAACAGAACATCATCAATATATATAGGCACTATTTTCCTTATAATCATTTACCATAACCAACAAACACTCTTACCTATAACCGCACATTTGCTTTGCCATAAAAAGCGAGCCTAAATTGCATAAAAGACCCTCTCAAATCACCCACCCGAGTTGCATAAGTATTCAACTCAAAGAGGAAACTGCAAAAAGGCCATCATTAAATCGCGTACACCGAAATAATGCAAACAGGTACACGTAAACATGTCAAAGGGCGAACGTGTAGGGTAGACTTCCTGTATGTGACGTGTAACACGATGCAGGGGTGGCAACAGCCCTAAGGGCTTGTCCCAATTTTGTTCCGGCACACACAACAACAATGTTTGTCTCGACATTATTTCAAATGTAGCAAACTTTATACCGAAATAGGACATCACGGTATTGAATCCAGCACGGATAGTTTGATATTAAAAAGGAGCTCAAGAACAAGTATAATTTATTCGTCACTTTTCGAGACATAACAAGACGACCAAAGTTATTTACCGAAATAAAAAAACACTACAAGGTATACTACTACCAGCTTATTACTATTTGAGTCTTTTTTGCATTCATTAGCGCGAATTTTTTAATGAAGTCGAATTGTTAGTGGGTTTGTTAAAGTCATCTGCATTACCTTTGATGCAGATATTTCTTAAAATGTCAATGAATTTTTATATCTATGAAACTAGCTTATTTTAAGTATTAAATACGTTTAAAGTCAGATTTGTAAATATCCGCACTCGAAACATACTATATGAAAAAATAAAGCTCAACTATCAAATCAAATCAAATCAAATCAAAATAAATTTATTTGGAACTAGACAAATTAAACATACAGATAATAAGTGGAAAAAAAAATTATAGACAGTCCCAAAACGGTTCCGACTCAGCAAAATGCTAGCCTTAAGGTTAGCGCTGATCTTCCGTCGGAACCGGTTTAGGTGGTGCTGCGATAGCAACACAAGCGTAATATAAAATAATATTATAAAAAACAAAAATGGCAGCCCTAAGTACAAAAATATTTAGTTAAAGAAAATAATTGTAGGCTGTATGCACTGAATTCCTAACTCTATTTTTAAAAACGGTAAAAAAATTCAACAAATATAAATAAAAAGGACGGAGTGACAGTGACAGACCATGGTTGATACATTTAAACAATGATTTTTGTGTTGAAAAGACACTCCAGAAGCCATTACACAAGAAAAATAATAATAATAGATAACAGAAACTTTTAACACAACAAGAGCACATCGCTAAACAGCTAAAGTAGCCAGTACAACAAGACGCCTCGTAAACGAGAGATACATTGATGGGACAGACAAACAAGGTAAGAGTTATAATGCGCTTGTATCTAACAACAAAGTCTCCTGCGTACTCTGAAAACTAGACAAAAACAGTCTCAGTCATCCTTACTACTTCACTCTTAAAAAGAACTTTAGCCATATTCTCGAGGTCAAAGCCCGATTAATGACCTCCAGGGTCATGAGTGCTCCTATGTACTCTATCACAACACCCTGAGGTTGTTTGCTTTCCATTTTTTCTCAGCTACCGTCGCTCTATGAAATATTGACGCAAGCTAATCATCCACACCCGCTACCTTTTCTCGTGGCTTTCACTTGTTCACCTTTAAAGTTTAAAGTTGTATAAAAGCATTTTGTTTTTCCCAAGTTTCTTTTGCTTATACAATAAGCAATATCGATGTGAAAAGTTTTGCGGTTCACTAGTCCACACACATGATCACCCACGTCACAATTTCAAATACAACGTCTTTAAAGTTCTTGAGTTCAGTTCATGATTTGAATACCCTTCAATCAGTATGCCCTTCATATTTCGCTTGTTTACATAAACCTCAAAATGGTGTATTTAAAAATTCTGCTACTATAGTTCATTCAAGCTCAGGTGATACCGTTCACAAAATTAGTATTACCACAGACTTCTCGAGCCAGAATAACGGATGGCTGTGGTCGAAATCTTCGTTAGCGAGAGACCTACAATAAATATTAACAACTACCAAGTTTACAAGCTTCTGCTGCGTACCATACCTGTTGGCTCGGAGCCAAGTAACTCGCTAGAAGTCGGTAAATTGGCCACTCGACTTCCTGCAAGAGGGTCGCGTCCCGAGTCTTGCGAACCTATTGTGACTTGGAATAATCTTGACTGACATAGACTAAAAAAAACGAAGACATAATTAAGTATTGTGTGCATATTGACCGGCAGACAGTTGCCCGGGTTACCGCTGGAGGAATGAAGTTGTAAAGGATCTAAGAATTTCATGTGGACCACTGGTAAAAAGTGTTTTAAAACCGAGAAAAGTGGATAATAACTAAACAGTGTTGGCTTTTGAAACCTGGTGAGCTAGTGTCATTTTAAGACCTGAGAGGGGAGTCAGAGAAAAAGAGATATATGTATATAAACATTTATTAACACAAATAAAAAATAAATAACAAATAAAACAATAATAACCTGGTTTTACTTTTATCTTCTTATTAACACAAAGCACCACATCTAGAAATACATCCTCAACAAACTGGTGTATATACTAAATATATTAATATTTATATATACAGTGGATTTCATTTATTACGACCTTGGTTGTAGCGACCATTTACCTATAGCGACGTTAAATCTAAGTCCCTTGAATTTAAAGCATACTTTAGTACAAAATTCATGTGGCTATAGCGACTTTGGATGTAACGCCGAGTTCGGGTGTAGCGACTGTTTTTAATGAATCATTTGTAACAAATTCCTAGAAATCCCATGCAGATATTGCGACCGGAGTCGGCCGCCAAAGACACAAAGATTTTTTTCTTTCACAAACATTTCTTATCTTTTGTTTACATCCATTGCACACAGATGGTCAGCAAGTGTGGAGACCTTTACCTTTTGTTTATAGATATCAACTAGGTAAGTAGGTAGGGAAGCGTGTACGTTTCGGAGCTTTTATGGTTCAGTTACAAAGTGATATTCTGAGTAGCAACTGGGTTTAGTAAACTTTTGAATAAGTATGGCTGCTAGTGTGCAAATATTTTCAATAATAAATGAATATAAACTACACATGTGTACGTGTCTGTATCTCTTTACCTTTGCCTGTAACGACTTCCGGATATAACGACGAAAATAGAGTGGTCCCTTCATTGTCGTTATACCCGAAATCCACTGTATATATATATATATATATATATTAAATATATATAACGATAACAAAACAAATTGTTTTTTTTAAAATGTACATAAATAGTACTTCGCCTACGATGAGCTATCCACATAGGTAAACTTAAGCCCAGCCCTAGAAATGATCACTCTTCCTAAAGTTTTTACTCATACAATTTGTAGTACTACAGACGATGATTATAACACTCATGTTTCCGAAAATTGTGTACCTACTGTTGTTTTTCATAACACTTTTATCATTAAACATAATTTCCATTGTAAAGTGATGTATATATCGACGATATAAACGCCCTAAAGTCGCTTCTGTTTATGTCAACCTAACCCGCTCGTCGCTTCGCTCCTCGCTAATCTAAGCGGATTTATTTTAAAGTCGCTTCAAATAAATATATATCACTTTGAATAATAGTGTAAAAGACGGTTACGTTGAGAAAATATAGGAAAACAAATAATAGTATAATAGATGTTTATTGCTACTGACATTATGAAGTTGAATGATTCGGAATTATGAACATTAGAAACAGAGTAGTTAGGAATTGTGATTATTAGGATGAAAAATGTTAGAAAGAACATTTTCAGAGTTCCAATTATCGGAGTTGAAAATTTAGGTGAACTTTGGCGCACCCATTATGATCAAACTAACACCGAAGTAATCACGCTGCTACATATATGCATATCAGGAAATTTCTCGTACGGATATTCCGTTGCAATATGGAAAACGTGAGCCTGAAGGGTCGGAGATGAATTGAACGGCGATATTAATGTTATCGAATGTTGCATGTATTCATATTGGAATACAATATGCAATATTACATCACATCAGACAGAGCTTTAGAAAACAATGTTCTTGAGCATCTAAAATAAAGTATGTATTTGCACAATTGACTTTTGAATTAAACAAGATGTAACATAATAATGGTAACTATGATATTTACTGTAATTGGTGTTAACCGTTGTAATCAGTAAGTAGGTAATAAATAAATAATAACGCACCTGTTAAAAGTAGTTTTTGAAATATTATCGGCTACTAATTTGATTTCAGTAATTTTTAAATAGGTGCTTTTTTGTCAATGTAATTTACTTACCGTCTTACAAATAAACACGGAATAAAATTTATTCTCAGCGTAACCTAAGAATAAGCAAAATTTTTACAAATAAACTCGGAATAACTTACACCGAGCAGAACGTCGGCGTAACTCTCCATGTTAGCGTTATTATATGGGAAACATTTATTTATTTTTATTTTATTACAAAAGAAATAACCCTTACACAAACATTTTAAATCTAGTTAGTAGCCAATTCTTAACTAACTATGTACATTCAGGATCTGCGTATATAATGTAATATTTTTGTATACAAGAAACCGAACAACAGTGAGAGAGAATAGAGCTAGCACCATCCCTATTCAGTAATAGGAACCATTATAAAAACAATACATTGAACTGTGCAACTTCGTTACAGTTAATGAGTTGATTCATTAAGCCTTGACACTTGTGCGAACTCCGCAACACAGTGCACACCAACACCGAGCCATATCATTCGCTTTGGACTGGGATTAGTTCGGATCTGGCAGAGCGCCCGCCTCATTTGACGGTGAACTTTAAACAACATGCTCATTGCTCCGTGGAGATCCTTAAAAGGCAACATCGGTACTCCTTAGTTAATTGACTGATATGCATAACAGACTATCTCAACTATTCTCAACGTACAAACTTTGTATGCGTTTAAGGTCTCGTGTAAGTAAGCTGATCTGGGAGCTAAAGCAGAATTACTGCAATTTTATAGCTGTTGTGAAAACGAGACACGTTTATATTACACTGCTACATGCGTTTTGTTTTCACAACCGCTACAGCACTGCTACAATACTGCTATAATAGCTTATGGCAAGCCATATGGAACTCTGTAAATAGTGTGATGTCGCTCGGAGCTAAGGCACAATAAAGATGTTATTCAGTCCTGCACACTCCTGGACCTTAATTATGCTATTATAACACCACAGTCGTGTCTCAGTGTGCGCCTGAGTTTAACATTGGGACTATCAAAAACACATGCTTATGCA
This sequence comes from Eudonia mercurella, assembly GCA_963082485.1. NCBI lineage: Eukaryota > Metazoa > Arthropoda > Insecta > Lepidoptera > Crambidae > Eudonia > Eudonia mercurella. Next base: position 7,612,947 of record OY720043.1, read on the forward strand.
AAAGCGTTAACATAAGAATATTATGGAAACATAATTATTTCTCGGAAGGATCGCCATTATAAAAAGAAAAAACCAAAGTCACTCGTCAGCCCGCGGCGAGAGGAACCAATTGAGACTCTTATAAATAAACAAATGCCAACTTGGGATCATCAATCATGAAGTTTTATATTCTTAGAACGTCCTCTGTCAAGGTGGTGTAAACCTAAGTTTATATTTGTTTAGAACAGAATGGAGACTGGCTTTAGACTGTTTTTGTTTACTTTGTTAACAAAGGTAAGATGAATATAATTAAACCATAAACATAAGAAAGCAGTCGTATAGAGCAGTTTTAATATCCATTTATTTGAAAAGCTTTGGATATCCAAGACAGAACAAGTGGCTGTAATTGCACTTTTAACGTGTTACTTAGCGTTTTGTTTAATGTAACAGAAAGGTAAGTAACACATATAAAGTGTTATAGAACTCTCAAACGATTAACTAGTTTAGTATAATGATTTTGACAGCTGTAGATAATTCCGACGACAACTATAAACAATAATAGCAAGAATAAACGCGAGTAAATCTTTATAAAGTTTTCACTTCAAACTGATATTTATGCTTTAACAACGCCTAATCATCAGTTTGATTTGCAAGGTCACCAAAGATTGGTAGCAAAGGATCTACTAAAAACTATGATGAAATGAAATAAAAATATTTATTCGGAACATCTATGCAAGTTCCTCTATATTTTCACCACAATAAAAACATATAACGTCAACATGGGTTGGCAAAACGAACGGCTCGCTACTTGCAACACTTTATAAAACAGCTAGGTACCGAGAGCGCATTCATTTTCCCGGTCTGACACTATTGCCCCCATTTGCAGTAGTTGTTGCAACCTCCTCATGAATCTTTGCGATGTACGTTTATATAATATTTTAGTTTATGTTATCGTTGCACGGGGTTACTAAAGAATTGAGTGTAACATTGGTATACTTAAGTAGCTGCTTAAATGAGTGTCTTTAGCGTTATTGGGGTCTCTCTAGTGGGACTTCCTTGAGAATAATACCGCAGCGCGCAGGTTTACATGTAAATAATTACTGCTAAGAAAAGGGAGCTGTGTCTAATAGTGTCTACTCTGTGTCTAGTATTAAAAGCAGTCTTACACCCAAAGGCCGCAAGTTCGATTCCTAGCGTATATCATTGTGCTCGGTTTAGTCAGTTGTAAGGCATCTTTGAGTCCTTTCATGGATCTGTAAAAAATTTTCAGAGGCGTCCCTTCTATCAAACATATTTTTATTATATTTCTTATTACTTTATACTCATAACACTGTTTCTATGTTCTGCTAATTATGTGATTGGTCCAGCCCAGCCAACACCAAGAATGAATAATAAAGCTTTGTCAAAAATAAAAATCTAGTACGGGTTATTCCATTTTACCCCATTGATTTGCTCCATCAATGGGGTAAAGTAGACTATTTTTCCATTTCCCCCCATTAACTGCTTCTTGAAATCAGAATCAACATCAAAAAATAAACCTATAACAACAAAAACTAAACAACTGCCATCTCAAATATCTTCAAATAGGATAACATTTCTCTATGTTATGTCTTCAGCTACCTTTTCCACAAACCTGTTTATTCTACGTTACTTGTGCATGCTTTATTTACGCAACACTTATTTTTATTGTGTCTGAAGCATTCTGCTCGCGTCAGCACAGTCGGCGGGGGATCGTGACGAACCCAGCCCGAGTGTTGGACAATATTTTCATGCTCCGATGTGTTTGGATAACGGCGGAGTCCCAGATAAATAACTTTGTGAACAAATATACTGTCGACGAAGAAACTGGTACATCAGTTTTGACAAAAACGTCTGTTGAAACCGATTGCTCGGTAATGCAGTGACTGACTGGCAAAGCGCTTGGCTCTTGATATCTGGAGGACGTGGATCCAATACCCAGGTGGGCAGTGTGTTTGGTTTTTTGAATGCATTTCGTAAAATAGAAATTCTACTTTGTCATATCGCTATCACATCTAGCTAACACTTTGTGTAGATCAAACTTTTAAAACAAACGGGTTCTACAATACTTCCGCAAGACACTCTTGCTCCGTACTTCGGAAGTCACGTAAAGCCGTTGGTCCCGGCTGCATTAACAGTCGTTAACGTTAACGTTAACGGCACGTTCTCCCTATCCATCTATAGGGAAGTCTCGTGCTCCGGCAATGGGGATAAAATGAGCTGGTGATGATAGCAAAACCATGAAAGCATACGGCATATGTGGACAAAGTCGCAGGCTGGTAGCTAACACAAAATAAGAATACTGCAGAAAGTAAGCTTTATACGTGACGCGCTCTAGCAATGCACACGTAGTTCCGTATGGCCGGGTTCCCACTACGCCGGACTACGCCGGACCGGCAGATTTGCCGGAAACCAGATACCGGAGGTGTTCCGACCACATGAAAATCGGACAGTCAAGTAATCCCCTCAGTTGAATTTGGAGATTCGTTGATAAAGTAAACTTGTTTAATTATTCGGCAATCAATAGTTTTTAATAAAAAAAATACTTTGAGGCAGAGCTTTCTAGTATGTTGTATATAATTAATATTTCGATTAGGATTTTCTATTGATGACGGCGGGCGATGTCGATAGGTTCAAATTTTTCAACTTACACTTATATTTTTCCGTTCGTAAAAGCTGCAGTAGCATATCGCTTTGTGCTCTGTGACTCGCACTAAGAGACAAGCAAACTCGCGCTGTCATAAAGAGAGGTACCGGCGCAACCCCGTTCACATTACTCCGGTCCGGTGGTTTTACCGGCACTTCGCAGTGACAAAACGCTCGGTATTTTAGCCGCACTCGGGATAATGCGAATAGCTTCATATAAATTGTACAGCCACTCGCCCTTCTGGCAGTTTTAAGGGCCGGTGCCGGTGGGAACCCGGCCTATCCGTGAGAGGTGTCTAGTAGGGAATCTTGCAACAGCTGCGCTCGGACTGTTGCGAAATTCCGTGCCCGTGAGAGGTGGTTGGTTGTCTGTCTATATGTGCATTGCTCGAGCACGTCATATATGAAGCTCACCTTCTGCAGTCTCTTTATTTCGTGCCGCTACCGCTACTAAACTATACAAGTAAGGGGCTTCTAATGAAATGTCCGTTATCTCTCCTTTGAGCGCGACATTGTTTCTATTGGAAACAATTTAATGTCAAGTGTTGCATTGTGCTGCCTCCAGAGGCCATTGTTGGCGAGTGTCACGGCGAGAAAAGGGAATAACGTTTCGTATCTACGAAGGCTGTGTTATTTCAATTCACTATCATAAACTTGTGGAGCTCTTTGTTGTTATAGTACTGTAATAAAATATTTGGTGTATTCATAATATAGAAAAGAAAATGCATTTGTATGCAAAATATTATGAGAATCTAGTTAAATCTGGTATTTCTGTGCACTATGACAAGCTTGAGAATATGTTTTTACCTTATTGTTGTGCGTAACATTACAATTTCAAATTACAATTCCATGTTTAATTGGTTTGATACACTGATTTTAATATTGGTGTACATGTATGGTTTGACATCAAGTATCACCAAAGCTTGGTTAAAGGTCTATGTCTTGGCTGTCAAAAGCGGTTAGGTAAAAAACAAAATTCAAGGTTAACACAAATCACAACAAGTTATGCAAAAAAATACATTTGTAAAAGAGACAACGAAACTTATTGCCCCGTTTTGCGTAGGACGACACTAATCAAGCACAAATAACAAACTACCCCCACCCCAACATGTACATCATTAACGGCATTTGAGTGAAGTTATCGAGTTTGCACAACGCTTTATTCGATCGGTGGTTTTTGTGAACACAAAATCCACCGATTTCGATATAAACGCGGCTTGCTTTACATGATAATCTGGGGCCCATGAGATAATCGTATTGACGGATCGGATGGCTAGTCGATCATCGGCGCACTGCACTACTCGCTAATCTGGCTAATTGGTAACAACGGAACTCATTTGTTTCAATTTAAACTCTGAACTGTATCGTTCTCTATATTCGTGATTTTCTTTTGTTAATCGCCTTATCTATTTTTATAGGTAAAAAAAGTAGTAAATACTTTTATTCTTCTTCTTCTTCTTCTAATTTCACACGTCATAAGTTTTGTGTAATTATAGAAGGCGATTTAAGGCAATGGCAAAAACGGAACTCATTTGTTTCAATTTAAACTCTGACCTGTGTATCGTTCTCTATATTCGTGATTTTCATTTGTTAATCGCGTTATCTATTGTTATAGGTCCTTGGGCGATTCAGTTTCACACCTGCGAACAATCCGTGATGTGAATCGCACAAGGACTGTATTCGTCCAGTTTTAGTGTTAGCAATTATTATGAGGAAGTCCATAGCTATAGAGAGATAAAGAAATGTGTTTGAAAGGCCATGACATTAATGGAGTTGATGGTCAAACGATCATCGGCACTGAAATACTCGCTAAATAATTAGCTTGCATACAACAGAACCTTTTTTTTCAACTCCAACCTCAACTAGTGAGGCACTAGCTATCTTATCTCTAGCTGCCGGAACACAACAATGCTACAAACATTGATGTTATGGCGACATATTTAGATAAGATAGTGGTAGCTAGTCAGGCGGACAAACAAGCCCTACCACCAACCAAACCGGGTACACAAACATGTACCCCCCGCTGGGAATCGAACTCAGGACCTCTGAGTCTAAACCGGTGGTCTTAACCACTAAACCGCAGAGGCGGTTTAACTTATTTTTTTTAAACTTTGTACTGCACTTGTGTTAACTTACGACACATTCGTGATTTATCTTTATGTGCTGATCGCGGAATCAAATGTTTTTGGTAGCTAACACATCATTAAAGATTCTCCTAAAATATTTATGACTATCCCCGCTATTAGCTGGTAAAACGAAAGGACTTGTAATACGAGGAAGCGACAATTTTAGACCAAAATTCCCGAGGCATGTCTAGTTTTAGACATCGCCATACAGAAAAATTTGCTTATTCTATATAAAGAGCGCTTATAAAAAGTTAGGTCAAAGGAAAAACTGGATGAACATGCAACTGAATAAATGGATGCCAAAAAGACTGAAAATGAAAAGTCGTGTCAAAGCAGACACGAAAAAAGTATTAACTGCACTGAGCAAACCTGAAAATTGTTTTATGTTTTATGTTTTATGTATGTATGTATGTATGTATGTATGTATGTATGTATGTATGTATTTATTTATTTTAGTTATGGTTGATATAATATAATCTTTATATATATAAAATATCTGTGCGTGTGTATGTTATTGAACTCCTTCTAAACGGCTGGACATATTTGGATGAAATTTTCTGTGTGTGTTCAAGTGGATTCGAAAATGGTTTAGATTTACAATTGGACCCGGTAGGTGGCGCTGCTATAGGGGTCCATCATGGGATACGGGTGTTCTTAAGCGGACGAATGATTTGTTTATTTTGTTGTCATGGAAACTGACAAAGCGGTACGAAGTCTGCCGGTCAGCTAGTATAATATAATATATTTAAATGCGTATTTAAAGGCACGTAAAGACGCAGAGGCCGCGTGGTGGTATATGGCCCGTTCTGCTTGTGGTGTTTTCATCCATAGGGAAGGGTCGTGGCTCAGTGAGGGAGAGTGAGGACATACAATGCACCGAAACAGCCCAGTCCCGCCCTTGTACCATCTTATTAAAGAATCATCATGTTTCACAAGCAATAAAATTAAACTCAAAAGTAAACTTTCCAAGTTCTTAATGTAAACACGACTAGAAGGCGTGCGGACCGATCCGCGACTAGCGGGCACAAAGTCAAGTGCAAAAAGTTGAGATGTCTCGCATAAAAAAGTTCACCCAAGTCCATCGTCAGTGGACTTCCCAGCGCAACTTGTAAGTTACCGGGTGAAAAGAAATTCTATTGATTCGATCAAAATTCAAATGGGCATATTTGCATAGACCACGACAAACTGGGGTACTTATAAGGATCCTGTTATAATTAGTTTTACTGCTGATTAATCGAGATGACATTAAATATGATATTAAATTGTTCACTATTGGATAGTTTGATTAAATAACTAGTAATAACAGATTAAATATTATTTATTTAAAAGACGTTTACAACCGCTCTAACGACCGCGATCTCTGTCGATCTGCAAACAAGCAAAAGGAATGCAAATAGTGCATGATCCACTGTACTCAAGTAAAAATACTTGAAAAACATATACATTATTGCGCACATATATTGCACTTATCAGTAAATATCGATACGATTTTAAGTTACTAGTGTAATTTTTTAAAATAAATTTCGGCACCAGTTGCATGCGCCATGATCACGGAATTACTGAAGTTAATGCGGGTAGGTTTTTTTATGAGCAGACAAAACGATCTACCCTCTTCCTTAGTCGTTTTTGCGCTCGATGCTTAAAATGCTTTTAATAAACATGGTAAGAGTACCGTTAATAATTACTATTATTTTTATGTTTATCTTTAATAGCGCAACAATAGGAGGAAACTACGACACTCGTAAGTAGGAGTACATAACAAAATATTATATTATTATATGGGTATAATTTAAACGCTCACCAGAAATATTTTTTAGACCCTAAGCCTAAGTACCAAATAAATTAAATAACTGTACAAATATTATTTTTGCTTCCCAAAATGGATAAATGCTCACCAAATTTTTACACTATTATTCAAATGATTGAGGATACTAGCTGCCCTACTCCTGTAGGTCACGGTCCTGTAGGTTATTTTTTTTATTAGACAACAGAAAGCAAAAATTACCAAATTGAAACTCGAGGCATAAAATATTGGTGTTATCTATTTGGTGACAAAATAACATATTTGGTCTGAAATGCAGTTAAAAGGTATTCATATATTTTTATTGCATTTAATAAAAATATAAATTGTATCCTTTTTATAATATTTTAGGAAACACAATTTGGTGAGCATTTATCCGTTTTGGTAAGCGTTTCGAGTAGCGGTAGTAGAATTGATAAAATTTTGGTAGGCGTTTAAACACAAGCCTTATTATATCCAATGTCATTTGCAAAGAAAAGGGCGACTTTAAATATCTCAAACGAAAAAAACGTCGAAAGCAGAGCGAACGGTCGACCGCAGAAACTTTTAATTAGATAACTTAAGCCGTTTTTAATTATGTTTTTCTAAGGTGGTCTTCTTTAGATCTTTTGATTTCGTCATATTAAAAATAAATAAAAACAACATTCGGCGTTGTGGGTAATATCAGCATGTGGGAAGGATTGAGCCCAGCAGTGGGCGACGTTTACAGGCCGACGACGACTGGTCGAGAATGGCATAAAATCCGTATATTGTTGTATTTTAGCAAAAAATAATAAACAAAAATGACAATAAACTCTATTTTAAAATAATAATCTCATCTGATGTTAGACGATGATAAGGCCAATGGTGGAAGCGCACTTCAACCGGAAACCTCAACTACTGAGGCACTGGCTATCTTATCTCTAGCTGCCGGAACACAACAAATGCTACAAACATTGCTGTTATAGCGACATATTTAGATAAGATGGTGGTAGCTAGCCAGGCGGACAAACAAGCCCTATCACCAACCACACTGAGTAGACAAACATGTATCCACCGCTGGGAATCAAACCCGGGACCTCTGGTCTGAGACCGGTAGTCTAACCACTACACCACAGAGGCGGTAAGGTTTAAATAGACATATCCCTATTTATGTAACCATTTTCGATGTCACGACTACTTGCGACTATGATACTATCCTAATATGCATTATAACTTTTTAAACTATCATGGTCACTTACATTAGAATAAATATTATTAACGGGATTATTACCATGTTTCCATATCGGATACTCAAACACAACAAAAAAACATGGTAATAATCACGTTAATAATATTTATTTTAAAGTATCAGCATTAGTAAATATGAGACTTGGTAGTTGAGGATTCAGGGTGAAGAACGCTTTCACCCTTCGGTCTCTTATCATAACTTAATATCAAGTGAGATAAAGACCAAGTGCTTAGCAGTAGGTAAGGAACAAAAACAAAAAAGAATTTTTTTACAAAACTTTGTCTTTTAAAAAAAAACTTTTTGAATTCTTCAACCTACGCGACGTACTTCAGCCGTAGAAAGTTCCAAAAAAAAAAAGGATTTATCTACCCTCCTATTCAAGTGGTGTTTTTCTCTTATCGTTTTAATCTAAGTCTAAAAGATTCCAAGAAAAACTAAATCAGTCACATCGACCGCCCTCCGCGCCGCCGCCGGCCGCCGCCAGCCGCCGCCGCCGCAAAAGGAGGATAATATCTGTTGCCACCAACAAATGATATCTTGTTAGGATGAAACGACAAAAGGGGGCGCAGGAGAGAAGGGAGGTAATCTACCCCCGCTGTTAAGAATCCTCGGCTTACCTCATTCCGGATAGCTATTAGATACAAGACGTCAGAATAAGACAAGGTTAGCGCGATTGAGTTACGATTGTGAAAGCTAAGTAATTTTTTTATGTGGTTGTGGACTCAGATGGGTGGCCAAATTGAATAAAGCAGGGCTTGTTAGAGTTATGCAAATAAATCAATACTAAAAAGCTACGCTTGATCGCTGCGACGTATGATCAAACGAAAAACTGATAAACAAAGGTTGAAGCGTGTATTAACATAAAGTAGTGGTCGCCCGTAATTTTATTAAGGCTGCACGTATTGTATCCTAAGCAATGAAAAATTTAAAAAGATAGAATGTGAGTTTGGATTGGCATTGACAGATGTCGGCCGCATTAAAGGCAAACAATACGTGTGTGTCAATAACATATGCGTGTGTGTCAAATACATGATAGTGTGTGTAATGTTGTTTTTGTTGATTTAATGTATTTTTTATGCATTATTTTTAAAAAAAATTAACATTCGGATAATCTTCTCTATATAAACTATAAGTGTGCGAAATTTCATACTCCTCCGTCCGCGCAATTTTCATAAAAACGGGTACAAAGTTTTTGCTTCACGTATTAATATATAAATGAGTCAACTTCAGTTTCAAAACTTGAGTCCACCTTTCGGACTAACAGAAAACGTCACACCACATGTTGTCTCGTTCATATTAGAATCATTTTATTAAAGTCAGAAAACATACTATAGCAGCGTGAGGTTTATCAGGCACTTTAACAATCGGCCAACATCCGAAGGGTTCTAATTTGTCTCCAAAATCAACAATTATTTCTTAAACTTTATTTCATCTTCGCTTTAGTGAACCAAGCCTTTTTTTTTTGATACGGAGTGGAAAAGCTGCTAACAGACGCATCAGCGGGTTACAGGGGACCCGCTGGCTGTCTGAGGATGGCCAAGACTCTGTTCCAGGGCTTTGGCCCTAGAAAAAGCGAGTCGAGGCCGACTCGGTAAAAACCACTCCGATGTCCTCTCATCACCTTGGAACCAGCAAACCGGCGATCATCGCGTTGTCCTCATCTGAGGAGGACGCATCGAACGCCGGCGTGGTGGAGCCTGACGAGGTCATGGGAACCCTTTCGGACACTTCAACAACAAGTGAACCAAGCCTAGGTCTTAAGAAAACTATTTCAAACTACGAACGCTCCCAAAATCAAAGTACATCCACCAGACACACATAAAAAATGAACAACGACACACGGCCAGAGCAGGCTGCACCGTTTTTAATTCATGTCCACAAAAAATAAAAAATGCACTAATAGGACCGGGACGTCCCCCTACCCTCCTCCATCGATTTGCATGGGAGTGGGAGACAAATCTGCCCGGAAGATATACGGTGCAATATTTAAACAGTCTGGCTTTAAACACTTTTGTCGCCGCCAGTACCAGTTAGATGTGAACAGGGGAATGTTGCATTTATCAATATTGGATTATTGGAAAGTGGAGATCGGATTTGTTCAGATGAATTATTTATCAGATTCTGAGATTAAACATTACGTACTTGAGGAAAAACATCGGGAACAGGCCACTGAGACGCAACTGTGGACGTTTTAAAATAGCAGAATAATAATATTATATTAAAATATTGTAAAAATCTAGTTTTAAGAAAGAAAATAAATAAAGGAGATAATTATAATAATAACTCTTTATTTCTCTTCACAATAATTTGTTTAACAATAAATTTGGCTTGAAAAGTACAATTGTGAGTTAAATTAAAATTATTGTGGAGACTGGTGCCCGCTCTAAAGTACAAGACCCGTTTTACAGGTCGCCAGGCCTCCACATCCCGGATTAGAGTGATGTACAATTAAATATTTTTAAACCAAGAAAAAAAGTGTCACTATAACCATATTTAGAGAGTAACATCGATCAGTCTAATAAATATAAAGTACATAATATTTATTTATTTACAATATAAATTTAAAAGTAATAATTAAAAGAACAATGAACCTAAAACTAAAAACCTTAAAAAATATAATACAATAACTAAAACAATTATTAAAAGGAGTCCCTTTAGGCAAGGTTCCGAAGATACTGGCAACGTTCCCCCTTTGAATTGCTAGACTAATTCTTTGTCCGAGGTAGCTGCCAGCTCTTCGGTCTCCTGTGATGTCGACTAACCTTTTTGCTATTTCCTTAAAAAGCCTTATAGCGCTAGGACCCCACGGACCAAGGGTCTCGACACCGAAAGGGACAAAATCATATTCGGAGTCTTTTAATATTAGAAGTTAGAATAAGGCCTTAACCATTCTATTATAATGCTTGTTTATTATAGGTTGTGCCAAATAGCATGACCCCCCACTTTTATCCCGAAATCGTTTATATCGCTTTTCCTTATCCTAAAATCACAGGAAGAGTACGGACCCTGTATGAGGTTTAGAAACGACAAAATGAAACCAAATTATATGTATAAGAAAACAATTTGACCAATCTATTCCTGCTCGCGTTACTTAATAACTGTGTCAGACTGTGCCAGCTTTGTTTCGAATTGTCCCCTAGAGAGAGCCCTAGGACACCTAGGTATCTAGGTATACTCATATAGTCTTCCGCTCGAACGTTTTCAGTCCCACTAAACTCGTTCACGTGTTAGACTAAAAGGCATCAGAGGACGCTAAAAGAACTACCTACCTACTGAACTAAACAGGCAGGGCTGTCGAAAATTTATTTGAAAAATAATCTATGACAAATTCGAAGGCTTGGTTAAAAATCTCCTTTTGAAATTAAAGATATTTTAAGACTGTAGTGCCTACTTTTAATTTGGGGGTATCCTACCCTTTCTAAAATAAATATTGATATCGACGTAAATAACTTTTTATAGTTAAAATCTTCTGAAAAACTGATTTACAGTTCATCTTATCTAAATCTGCTTAATTCAAAAAAATTGCTTAGGTATACACCTTTAAACTTTCGCATTTCACTACAAATATAAAAATATTAAAGCGCATTGAACACAAGTCCATTTTTCCCCTTAGTTGTTATTGTTAAGCGCACGCTCGCGAAAGTTTTAGAGTTTATAAAACCATCGCGGGATACGAGTGATCACGCGGACGGAACAGCAGCGGGCGAGGGCAGCCAGTAGCCAATTGAAAGTAAACAAAATACTGAGTTTGGCAACCCTATTGAGTTCAGGGCTTTTAAAGGCGCACCGCACCTTAATTTGGGTGCACGTCTGGAACACTCGGGCATCGCCTGGTTATTTTAACAAAATCGGATATTGGCAACTGGAAAACTCGAGATCGAGGAGTAGCAGAAAATTCACCTATAGGGTTAATCATTCAGTCTGCACTGATTGTAGTGGTTGCTTGGTACTTTTTGCTACTAGCCAGAGTTGTTTCATACATTTCAGTTAATACACTTTTGGCCCTTGACCGTCTTTAAGAAAGCGTATCTATTGCCGATCCATACATCATGCTCGCGAACTGCCCCCCAACCGCCTAACACTCTCGCTTTCGATTGCTTTGAAGGCGAGGCCCTCGCCTCGCTTTCTAATATAATATCGAAATATAATATCGAATAATATCGAAAGCTATAGTCTATAGCTTTCGATATTGCTTTCGTATTGCTTTCGAAATGACAAGATGACGCCTCCTCCTCGCCTCGCCTTCAAAGCGATCGAAAGCGAGAGTTAGGCGGTCGACCCCCTGGTGCCGCCTTACCAATTTACTTTAAATTTCGTTGGTACTGTATGAGATATTTTAAAGTAACAAAAATTAAAAAAAAAAATCAAAATTCAAAATCATTTATTCAGTTTAGGCTACAAGTAGCTCTTATGAATGTCACTATGCCATCGGTTCATAAGTCTACTCTGGGCGGGAGATCTTGTACTGAGAAGAACCGGCAAGAAACTCAGCAAGTGTGACGTAGTGTAAGCTGTATCGTGATGGAAAAGGATCTATCCTATCATAAAAGGGGATTCTCACGTGAGTAGTTGCCGGTTCTTCTAAGTTTGATTTTTGACTTACGATGGTGTAGTCTCATAACAGTTTAAAACGGAGTTTAATTGCCTGGTGACAATTAAACTAGGGTAGGGCTAAGGTGTTCCCTAGCTCAATACTGGATAGTTTATTCTAACTACTGTAATCTTACGACAACAACCGGGAAAAAATAATTAAACGACTTAACCTTCTGTAACTAACGTGTTAGTCCAGCAGACACCGCCAAATAGAAAATCCAGTTTATTCCCGTTATTTTTTAAATTTGAGTGTCGCCGCTCTTAGTACCTTATTACAGTGACCTCACGCGTCGGTCAGTGTGCTGTGATTGTTCGAAACCAATTTGCCTTCAGTGTTCTAAGCCATTGTGTGAAAATTGTCAAACAAAGCTGCGATTTTGAAGCTGTCTAATTTTTAAGTCAACCAATGAATATATCTCACGTTTTCTAGACTGATCATAATAATTGTTATTTTTTTCAATATCTAAAATTAAATTTAAAAAAAGTTGATTTTGATAATTTTTCTATGTAATTTTAAGATAAGGTATTCATCAGATTTATGTGAAGTCAATAAACAGTGTTTAACTTTGAAAACACAAATAGTTTTTTATTTAATGTTAATTTTAATTAAAAAGGATATGCTAAGAATTTAATAAATGTAATTTAAATAGCTGCATAATTTAAATCTATAAAAATATTTGTTGTCGGAATGGTGTCTCGTGTACTAGGTACCACGTCAGTAGAATTGTAAAAATTGAGCCACGTCAGTCGCAAAGGGTTAACTTGCCTTCTAAATCAGATGTTACAAGTTAGCAACCCGAACGCACAAGCTGCTGCGCCATCAAGTTTACAGAAAAATAAATAAAAAATAATCAAATTATTGAAAGTACTTACAAGTAGGTGTGTTCGTAACTGCTTAGTCCTGCTCACTAGCGTAAACAACAAACAACAAAGTTCTCGACTAAGCCAACAACAGAGAACTTACGACTGCAGAAACTAACATAGGCTTAAGTTGGCAAGCACGAAACTATTTTAGCTTGATGTTGGGGGGGTGCAGCGCGGACGCAAAACTGCGAGTTTCAAGTTTCTTTATGATAGCGAGCGAGCGGTGCGTGGCAGTGGTGTGACAACGGCGCACAACTACAAATACGCACGCACACTAATATTTGTACATAGTAGGCTGGTGATTTAATTAGAGCAATGTTTACTTTCGTAAAATCATAGACGTTTGTTTATAAGTCTTAATATTTTCATATTCATATTTTTTAATTGAAAAGTAAGAAAACAGTGGCCTGCGGAATATCAATACAAACATTTTGATGTCGGATCATTGTTTCATTTGTGCTATATTTACAAAGTTTCTGAAGAAACAAGTTTTTAGATATCATTACTTTCACGTATTGTTTATGCAGTTTCTGGGTATTTGTTTCAAATTCCAAGACAACCATGGCCTTGTGAAAGGATCAAGCTAACCTACACTAGTCTTTTTAATGTCAAGAACATGGCATGTCAGACTGACACAGAAGAGAGGTAGTGTAGCTCTAGATATATCAAATAAACAAAATATGATGACCCTAACAAACGTCTTATGATTTTCAAGATTACCACGCATTATCATTGCTCTCGAGTTAGTTTTCAGTGTTATATTAGGTTTATCTGATAGACCTGGGGAACTTAGCCATCTCTCGTGCGCCCATTCCTTTCCACTGCTAAAGAACGTCCTAATTACGATAACAAGTACAACTTATTTTGACGATTTACAGGTTTATAATTTAAGTTGATAATAACAAAATTTTGACTTTTACTTTGTCAGTCTGTACCTCTACAAACCTGCCTTAATCAACTTCATGATAAAATATTTTTCACAAAAAACACTTTACTTAAAAAAGTCAAAATAGCCAAAGAGCTCATTTTAAATTCAATGTTCCACCACCCTAACAATAACGATAATCATTACAAGCAATTGAAAAGTTTTTTTACACGCAAAGGTTCCCGAGACCTCTAAATACCGGCAAGCATTCCGCAATTCTAATTTTACATTTCAACGGCCACGATTTCCGATTAATCATTCGATTGTGGGCTAATCGAATATGAAGTGCCATGCACGCCGACGTGGATCGATGGCATCCGAGAAGGCGTTGGTGTAAAATGATATGTCGTATTTGTTGATTAGTGGTTAATTAAAATAAGTTGGGTGCCTTAAAATAAGGTCAAGTTATTGAAGATTCCGGGTGCCCTTACCTTCGACTTTATCGTCACTTAGCATGAGGTGAGATAGAGGTCAAGTGCTCTAAGTAATTCCCAGAGCTTCAGAGCCCGATGTTCTAGAAAAATATTTTTTTATACATTAACTCCTATAAAACGACCATATAAAATGTTAACATCAAATTTATTTTTTTTCCCGAAAAATTAATGTAGGTGTAGGAAGAACCCGCGCTTTCCGGAATAAAAAAAATAACTAACATGTTTTTGTTTAACCATTTTCTGAAAATTTTCGACCGTCGTACTTTTTTTTGAGTCTGCCATACTCGGAATGCGCCGTTCTCGAGTATGTCAAGAATTGGTCTATTCTGTGATTTAAAGCCTTTGCTTGCTACAACCTAGCAGATACTTTACTTTTTTTTATTTTATAAAACTGAAGGGCTAACATAAGGCCAAAGCTTCAAACATTTTTATATAAAATCAGGTTGCTAACACAAAATTTGCGCTGCTATGGTACTACAGGTACATGTCGTACTTTAATAGTTGAGTTGCGATACCCTTCCATGAACCATTGATTTGAGAGATTGTGCAAACAGACCCCCATAACTAGCCGTCGTCGTCAACACGGCAAACCGCCCAACTTCCATATTCGCCGTGTCGCCACAAAGAGCTTTCAGATCACACTCCGCTGAGCATCGCCGGTGAGCCGTGCATTACTAACTTTTGGATCTGTGCATGACTAACTTTCGGATAGTGCAACTGCTTACATATCGTTGGGTTGGCACAAAAGGTTGACAATAACTCCCGCCCTTTTATCAGCTTCACCAGCATAGAATTGGTAGTTTTTTTAGAGAGGTAGAGTTTTAAGGATAGGTTGAATGCGAGATATCGTGGTTCAAACCCTATAGCTTTGTTATCACTACTGAAGTAAACCCTACTCGGCCACCGAGGCATCTGTACCAGTACCTACCTATACCTTAATAATACAGCCTTTTTCATTTCTGAGTAGAAGAGTACATACCTGAAAAAAGGAAAGACACAATTAATTACAATTAAAATTAAAATCATCATAATTTATATTAACAACAGTTTCAAGATAAAAGACGAGATAAGTAAAGTTTACTACATAACAGGATTATTACTTTTTGTTAAAAAGTTATTAGACATATTTTATTTATGCTTTTAATGGTAAGCAAGTGCTTTTAGCTTCGGCCATAAAATGGAAAGGGTTGATGGAAGCGCACTTCACCCAGAAAATCAATGATCAATCAATGATCTTCTTCATCATCATCATCATCATCATCATCATCATCATCATCATCATCAGCTCATTCAATGTCCCCACTGCTGGAGCACTAGCCGGATATGGATTTGGATGGGTAGGGAGAACGGGCCATAAACCACCACGCGGGTCCAATGCGGATTGGTGATTGTTAACGACCGCTAATGCAGCCGGGACCAACGGCTTTACGTGCCTTCCGAAGCTCGGAGGAGCTCGAGATGATAAATTTTTGGTCACCCATCCGATGACCGGCCTCTGCGAAAGTTGCTTAACCTCAGCACTCGCAGACCGGGTGCGTTAACCGCTGCGCCATCGAGCTCCTCAATCAATGATCTTATCTCTAACTAACTAAAGGGACAACAACACTACGAACATTGATGAATATGACATATTTCGGCAAGATGGTAATAGCTAGCCAGGCGGGCTTAAAACAAGCCCTACCAACAACGAAGCCGTGTACACCCCCCGCTGTGAACCAAATCCGGAACTTCTGAGTTTAAGACCGGTGGTCTAACTACTAGAGCAAAGAGATACCTGCATTAATAATTTTAGTACAGTATTCCTAATATTAGTATCTACATACTAGGAATATTGATCAAGGAACACTTTACAACCGATTCGAGCAAGCTGATCGCTACACGTGAAGTAGCGTGCCGAACGCCAGTAGATCTTCCAATAAAATGCTGGTCTGTCGATTGCGCTCTCAGCTTGAGACGTAAACTATACACATCAAGTTTTAGTGCAATAAACTTTATAGAGCTGGATATAGTAATGGAAGAAAGATAAGCTGGATATAGTCATGGAATAAGAGATTTCTTACAGCCTATCTGTAAAAACACTACTGAAAATGATTGGCCATTGTCAACGAAACTTATTTAATGTGAAAGGATAGAAGTAGGATCACTGCATAAAAAAATTGGTAAAGATAAATCTAGTCAGTTTATATGAAATGAGTTTTTTTTTAAATACATACGAGTAAGCAAAGTGCCTGCATCTCATCTGATGTTAAGCGATGATAAGGCCAATGGCGGAAGCGCACTTCACCCGGGATCCTCAATTATTGAGGCACTGGCTATCTATCTAGCTGCCGGAACATAACAATGCTACAAACATTGATGTTATGGCGACATGTTTAGATAAGATGGTGGTAGCTAGCCAGGCGGACAAACAAGCCCTATCACCAACCAAACCGAGTCCACAAAGATGTACCCCCCTGCTGGGAATTGAATCCGGGACGTCTGGGTCTGAGTCCGGTAACCACTAGACCGCAGAAGTGGTTAAGATTACGCCCAGGTAACTCAAAACGTGTGTCCCCTGTGTGGTGCCGGGGATAAAGAATTGCACCACCCCATATCTTCCCGAGGGTGTCGTAAAAGCCGACTAAGGGACCGTTCTAGAGGATGGGCAGCATCATCTCTCTGAGATTACTCTTAACCAACTGCAATCGCCAACCCGTCTGCCAACGTGGCGATTACGGCAAATAGCCCTCATGGAGATCTGTGGAAGAAGCCTTTGTCCAGCAGTGGACATCTTTTGGCTGAGATGAGCTGAACCAAAACGTGGAGTAAAGGCAGTTAGTCTAGGTTAAAAACTGATTACTGAACCAAAGAAAACCGATAAACCACAAAAACAAGGTAATGTATTCAATCGATTCAAAAGTCGTTTCGCACATCTACTTATCCTAAGCCTTGTACTTAAAAATTCAACTTAAAATTCTTATTAAAGTAATGATAACATAAATTCTCCTGACACAACCCATTACATGCAAAATTTACGTACTGCCGCCATTAGGGCCGGTAAAAATGATAGCGTCCTTAAAGGCTTCGCTCGCTCTTGCAACAGCCCTCGAGGATGCCTGATAGGCTGCGGTAGGGCTGCCAATGCCAATGTTGCGGTTTATTTATTAATTTATTTAATATACAGAGCGATATACAGAGCTATTTTGTAATATTATTCTAAAATGTTTTTGTTTATATAATTTTTAACGCAAATTTTGTTGCGAACAAATTACAAAAACACAAATGTTGAAAAAAATTCCACGAGCAGGATTTGAATCTGCACCCTTCTGACATACCGGGTCAGGTGCTCTTCTAATTGAGCTATCGTGGTTCTAACCAGCCCGCCGAAATTATTCAACACTATTTACTTGGAATTACGAATTGCTCGAATTACTTGGAATGGACTATTACGTGGAATTTTTTTCAACATTTGTGTTTTTTTTTATATTATTATATTTTACCGCAACGGGGAGAATGCGAGAGCTTATACCACTATCACGTTTTCACCGCCGAACATCCAGCCAGACACACCACTTGACTACATTACTTCGAAGGTAGAAGCCCACTTCACTCAAAATTCTCATTACCGAGGAGCTGGTTATCAATCTAACTGTCGGAACCGAACACAACAATGCGTTGTAATATCGATAGACTTAAATATATGTTAATGAGGAAGGAGAAAGTTATATGAGCACACTCAGAATTAAATTCGAGACCTCTGGTTCTAAGACTAGTGGTATACATTCAAGAAAAACATTTTTATTTTCATGAATAAAAACTTATTTTTTTTCCTTAGCCTATGCTGTCTCACTGCTATGCAGTGAGACAGCATAGGGGGAGAGCCCCCAAGTAAAATGTATGTGGCATAAAATTCCGATCACAAACTTCTTACAGCCCTAGGCTCCTCTTGGTCCCACGCCAAATTCAACACTAATTTGCTTATTCAATTTAGCTACATTTGTGTTATATATAATTTCTTAAACCAAAACATATCAATTTACTGGTATGGTTGAATCCGAATAAGCTTATTGTGATATGTTAACGATGTCTGAAGGTCTTAAAACTTTATCTACAAACTAAAGCTTAGGGTTCGTAAGTAAAATAGAGTTAACATAATACTTGGCGTCGCTAAACCGGGCATAACTCTTATAGTCGCTAAATACTTTACCAAAAACGTAAACAAAATAGTGTAGTGTTGTTTGCAGTGCTTAAAAGGTTTTAGTGTCTGCTGATAAAGAAATATTTAAAGCTGTCGAAGCATAAAATAGTCGTACAAACGTGTTATTCTTGAAACTCTAGTGCTTCGCCGAAAGATTATCGGGACGCAACATGAAGATAGCCATCTAGAGAGTGAACGAGAAGAGTTTTAGAGCTCCATCGATACCTAACTGACTGGTTTAGCCATTTGGATTCTGTATTTTTTTTAATAAAGGCTTTCTGCCTTTATAGTATTTGTACAGAAATCTTAAGAGCTTCACGCGACTATTTGGATCGAGTGTCTCTGGGGGGATATGGAACTAATCCGTTTTATCTCTGCACGGCTATCATTACGTCACGCCAATCCCTTGCCCTGGTGGATAAGGAAGGCTTCAAAGACGTCATCGTTTGTATAGAAACGTTACGTTGTTGGTTCAGTTGTTACGCAAGTGTATTTTTACTCGCTACCTGCCTCAAAGTACATCAACTTCGCGTGAAGCATTTACGTAGTTTCTCCCGACTTCCCGCCAACAGTGTGCTTTATGTACTGTCACGTGTGAGCTGTTAACTTGCGCGAGTTATCTAAAGTTCACACTTTGAGATTACAGCCATGCATAAGTGGCAAGAGGGAGAATCCTGTCTCGCCTCTTTGTTGGTTCTAGGTTGGTTGGTTGGTCGTTTTGGTTTGGTTAATTTATTTATTAAATGTCCATTTAAACATTATTAATACGTTACATATATAGTTTTTATTTTTGGAGAATTTGCTGGTGGCTTTAGCCGGTTTTTTCAGCGTCATCGGACATTTTTGGGGGTGGCGAGAAACGTATACGGTTAACACGACAGTGTAAGAGGTTTCTAGAGGGAATGGCATCACGCAAGGGGACACCCCTTTCCCTACTAGATTCTCGCGAGGGGTTCGGATTGAAATATAGCGTATCATTATAGTTAACATGCATAGTTCTTATGATTATTATCAGTGGTCGGAGTAGGTATATTGATTTTAGATACTTGCGTCATGATATCATAACATGGACATGCATTTCTTCCGGAATGTACCGGAGTTTCCAAAAATTTGGTAAATAGAGTAATAAAATAAAAAACCATATGTAAGCAAACAAAATTGTTTATTGTTAATACAAATAATCATTATTACAGTTTTATTAAAAATAATTATTTTTAATCCTCATCGGTTACAAGTTCTACATTTTGATTTTCTGTCTCTATACAATTAAAATAAATAACTATAATTTTTTCAATATTTTCTAATTTTAAGCTATTTCTTTTAACATCTAAGATCCATTTGTAAGTGGAAAATGATCGTTCAACATCTGTAGATGTCAATGGAGCGAATTTGAAATAAAGTTTCTGATTATTTGCTACGCTTTTTTCAATACTCTCGCTGTATTCTCTAATTGTATCTAAATCTGGATTTCGTTCCATAACTGATTCTATTTTATTTTTTATATTCTCATTATTGCACTCGTTAAGCGTAGCCCTTACTTGATCAAATACTAAAAGTGAATCAGCTAGAGATAAATTTTGTTTTTGTAACTCTTTTAGGGCTAGTAGTATAATAGAGTAATTTTCTTCAATATATTTTAAATCATTTTCTAAATTTTGTTTTTCCAAAATGTTTTTTGCGTTTCGTATGGCTATAGCATCAGAACTGCTCAAGCAGGATAAAACTTCTTTTATTTTATCTAAATGTTGAGCGTAGTAAGATGCTGCCTGTAACCAAGTACCCCATCTGGTAATGACTGGTTGCGGAGGCAACGGTAAGTCAGGATATTTTTCTTTTAAAATGTTTACCCTACTAGGAGCCTTTAAAAATACTTTTTTAACATTTGATATAAGAACATCAACATCGTTGTATTCTGACCTTATCTGCTCACTTACACGATGAAGAGCGTGCGCCAAACATGTCACATGCTTCATTTCAGGTAAGTAATGTTTTAAATTTCGCCCTGCAGATAGCATGTACGCTACACTGTCAGTGCAAAGCATTAAAATATTGTCAACTTTCGCTTCAAAAGTGTTTTGCCATAAATTTTCTAGACATTGCAGTACAAATTGTGTTATTGTTTGTCCATTTACTGCTGTTAGCATTTTACAAGCAATCAAATAAGGCCGGCCTGCACTATTACTAGGATGCAATGGTTTTATTAGGAAATTGACTATGTATCGACCAAAAATGTCTGTTGTCTCATCCAGCGATATCCATAGTTTCTCATTTTTATTAGTTTCATAAATCGAATTGATTTTATTCCTATAAAACTTCTCCAAATAAACTTTTCGTAACTGTGATTCGTCAACCACTTTACGATTGGTACAAACGCAACAACAAGTACTGCACATATATTTCTGAAAAAACTCTTTGAACGCTGGATTTTTTATTTGCGACCAAGGAATATTGCATAGAATCAGGAACTTAATGAGGTCGAAGTAAAATTCCTCTTGCGGTCTCTTAAATTTTCCTTGATGTACAGCGCCTTCAATGTGTTTGGTAATGTTGCCTCTATTCACAGCTTTCAAATGACTTTCACACTTTGTACAGTATATAGTGCCACTAGCGTTATCGTAAAGTAGCTCAGGATAGTGCAATAACCACTTTTGCACTGTTTCAGCCTTGACCTTTGCCATATTTATTTATATCTCACCTAAAACAATGATTTAAATTTACAATATATACATACACAACTGTAAAGTCGATAATGAAATTCTGTTTCATATAAAGTGTTTTTTTTAACTGAAGCGGTGATATCCCTGCGGTGTGCGTACCGGACTCTCATGCGCTGTGATGATTGCTATAAAGTGATTTTTTTAACTGTTTCCAAGTTCTAAAACCTTCTTAAATAGTGAAAATAATTAAAACTTACCCGTACAAAAACAACTTCAAATGGGCCCAATCCAAGAGTAATAAATCGATGTCCGTAGTTATAAGCCAAATTCGTCGTTTTAAGTAGATTTCAGAAGACAGTAAACAAGCCAGGGTCAAGTCAAGATATTCACAACACATAAAATAAGCGCACTCCACGAACCGAAATAAGTGAGTGAGCCACTTGGTCTGGATGTCGGTGCGAGCGCATTGTTTTCGAACAAACAGTCAATGAGTCATCCTGGATACTTGATTCTAATTGGTCAGATGCGTTGAGCATAGAGATAAGAGGACAAAAGACCCTGTTTGCCGGATGTCGTGTGTTGAAATGAATATTATTATTATATCATTTTATACATGCTTAGGCTTTTACTCCAACACTTTTACTACAACAAGGTTTTTACACACCAGTCATTTTTTACTATTAAATTCTGGTCATCTACGCCACTAGCAGCATAGCGTTGAGAGTATTGATACATTTTTAACTAGTTTCATGTAATAATTTCGATGTTTCGGTATTTTTATCATAATAATCCGGAAACTCGGAGGAGTATCCATATTAACATATACGTTTGATGTCAGTGACCTTAATTCAATATACCTACTCCGACCACTGATTATTATACAGATGTGCACAGCATTTTAGCAACGACAAAAGCATGCCACTATGTTAACGTAATTTATTTCAATATTTCAACAATAATTAATAATAAATTAATAATTGATGAAATCTGGATATACGACAGTATGGAGAGCATGGCATTTTATTTTATTCGATGATGATTCATACATAATTACAATAAATTTTGTAAATAAGTGAGTACAAACTTTTGTGATTAAAAAAAGGTATGAAAATGATTTAATAAAAGTGCCGATAATTTTTTTGGTCTCCAAAGTTACGTAACATGACATATTTACATGAGTAGTCCCGTGATCGCGAAGGAATTTAAAATTTTTTTTTTTTGCAGATGCTATTGCAAACCCTATGACGAGCCTTTCGGAAAAAAGGTACGTTTACAGGCTGAGCAGTTTCTGATTTTTCTTAACAAGTCAGTTACTCAGTACGCGAGTGGCTCTAGTGGCTTTAGTATTAAAGATCCCATATAATGTACTGCTTCTGGCAAAGGCATCCATTATTAAAATAAAGTCCTATATACGCAATATTCCACTTTTTTTTGGAAAGCAATCAGTTTATCAATACTTACATAAAAAAAATATTATAAGATAAGTGGCGCTGTGATCAGTTAAGTTTCTATTTTTCAATAGAACGAAATTAATGACGAAGAGTTTTCTTCTTAAGTTTAAGAGTTAAGTAAACATGGCAAATTCAATTATCTTTTTGGATACATTGTTTGTTATTAAATCATCTCTTGATTTAATAACAATGTATTCTACGTAGTCTAGGTTTGAAACTGGTTAAAAAACGCCTACAATTCATAATAGCAAACTTCTGCTTGATTGCTTGCTTTTTCTGATTGCTTCTTCCGATTGCAAAAACTACAAAAAAACAAAGCAAACGTCATACACTAACAATTCACAACCCTACAAGGGGAAAGTGGGCCAGACCTAATTGGACATAATTTGCGATTATCATAATAACTGAGTCACTGGGGGAACGCTTTCATTTGACACTTTCCTGAGACAATGCATTGTTGTCCCAATTGGGAGTTATTCATTTAATTTGTAATAGCATTGTTGCTAGCAAGTGTCAGGTTTGTCACCGTACAAACTTTCCTTTAAATTATTAAGTTATGTTGGCTAATATTGTTTGCAATACGGGTTTCCAAACCTAGCTCAGCAACGACTGCTATTTCTAAATGTATATAAATCAAACAGCCTAACATTAAGATTCCATGTCAACTTAGATTTTGAAATGAACATCAACTATGCCAAAATACAGGACACTCAAGGACAACAACAAAAACAGTCAACGACCATGATAGTTTAAAAAGTTATAATGACTACTGTACTGACGTATGCAATTTGCCGGGAGGGGATAGAGTCACGTTTTACACGTCTAGCTACTACTCCACCTCCAGCCTTTTTCACGATTGGGGTAAAGACTACAAAGGATCCCCACGCACTGAACCAAACATTGTTTAAGGTTCTTTTGAATATGCAACAGTTTGGCTACGAATTGCATGCTGGGACTTGACTCTTAGTGCCTTACAAATAAACAAAGAATAAGGTCCGAATAGTTATTCCGTGTTTTGTTCCTGTCATTTAAACGTCATTTCAAATTAGAGTAAAAGAGACAAAACACGGAATAACTATTCAGACTTTATTCTTTGTTTATTTGTAAGGTATTAAGTATTTTAAAACGATCTAGTGTTGGTAGCTTGACCTGATTTTGTAAATTTTCTCATACTAACTGAGTAGTACCGTAGAATAGGGCTACTTTTCAATCAATTGTAACATTGATGTAACACAGCTCCTGTTCTCTAAATTTGTGTTGTACATGTAGTTTTACGGTATGACTCTGGTGGTAATCTTACTAGAGACGCCTAGAACGCTAGGGGCACCCATTTTAGCAGCTATTTAAGGATCTAGGCTGCGATCAATGTTACACTTGATTCAAAAGAAGCCCCATTCTACGGTACTAGTAGACTAGTAGAACTAATTGTGCCTGTTGAAATGAAACTACTTTTACGGATATACTCGTGTTTATTTGACACATTAATTTGATTTAACTTTTATCCTGACGTTTCGTATGTGTGTATAATAAACGCCAGTAGATCCGTAAAAGTAGTTTAATTTCAATGTGAAGCGTTAACTTTAGAAAACAATCATCATCATCAGCATCATCATCTCAGTCAAAAGACGTCCACTGCTGGACAAAGGCCTCTCCCAAGGATCTCCACACGACCGGTTTTGTGTTGTTCGCATCCAGCGGCTTCCCGCGACACCTTCACCAGATCGTCGGTCCACCTTGTTAAAGGCCTGCCCACACTGCGCTTTCCGGTACGCGGTCGTCACTCGAGGACTGTTCCGTCCCAGCGGCCATCAGTCCTGCTAGCAATGTGCCCTGCCCACTGCCACTTGAGCTTAGCAACTCTTCATTATGTCGGTTACCTTTGTTCTTCTGCGGATCTCTTCATTTCTGATTTGATCTCGAGAGAAGAGAGAAACCCCGAGCATAGCCCTCTCCATTGCTCTTTGAGTGACCTTGAGCCTTCTGATAAGGCCCATAGTGAGCGACCACGTCTCAATCCCGTATGTCATCACTGGCAACACACACTGGTCAAAGATTCGTCTAGAGACACTGCGGTATATCGGACGAAAAGATATTTCGTAGCTTACCGAACGCTGCCCAGCCTAATTAGAATCGATGATTGACCTCTTTTCTGAAGTTGGACCTACAATAATTTAGACAACAATAATTGTGGCTGATTAAGACGTTAGTCTAAAGCTCGCAACCGTCCGAGCGCAGCTGTTGGAGATTCCGTGTCCGTGAAAGGTCTACGTGTGCGTTCCTCGAACTGATTTATATGAAGCTTACGTTCTGCAGTCTCCTTAGTTAATGGTATCGGTTCAACAGCTAGTTAATTATCATAATGGAAATAGGAGCAATCATCGTGATTAAATGTCCCACATTCAGTAAGCCGGCCCCAGCAGTGTTTGGAAAGTGAAACTTACTGAAACACATCGGTACTCAAAGCCATTACTTAAATTGGAACGTTTCGCGAAACTAACATAAAGTAGGCACATCTTGTTTGACTCGAATAAGACTAATAGAGGTAATATCTACTCTCTTTAATTAATTATTAATAAATAATGTTATTACTTACAAAAGAGGAATATGTCTACGTTTTTGAGCCTGTTTGCTAAAGTAAATAGTTACAAGATAAAATTTTACTAGAAAAAAATCTACCAACTCAGGAAGCTCGAGTGGAAATCGAACCCATAAATTTACAACAATTTTACCTACAATTTTTGATATGGTTTATGTGTTTTTAGTAACGTATAAGTCTTCAGCCTTTATGTGATCTGATAGGTAACGATGATGAACGATGGAAGATTACTTTTACTGAGATCCTAGCTATAAATAGGAACACAAAAATGTAGCTAACATAGTAGTTATGGCAACAGATATGATTAGACTCAAAATGTCGGAAAACAGCAATACTAGCACTGATGTTATGGCGACAGATACAGAAAAAGATGGTAATAACTAGCCACTGCCACGTGCACTTAAAAAAAGCCTCACTACCAATGGAACGATATACACTAATAAAACAGTAAACAATAATATTTATCATTCAGTGCCTTTATTCATTTCACTGATTCTTTGAACATGATAAATCATAGTCTGTAATAAACGTTATTATTGCACATTGGAACGGGAAATCGTGTGTGAAACGGACCGCAAGCATGGCCGCCCTCCGCGAGCCCTTATGGAGTTAGTTCAATGGGGTGGCTGTAGGGTTGGCAAATTATTTTTTTATTTGTTTGGATACAAAAATAGTATCTAGATTTTTACAATACACTAGCTGACCGGCGAACCGGTACCGCTTTGACAGTTTCCATGACAACAAAACAAACAAATCATTTGTCCGCTTAAGAACACCCGTATCTGATAATGGACCCCTATAGCAGCGCCACCTACTGGGTCCAATTGTAAATCTAAACCATTCTCGAATACACTTGAACACACACAGAAAATTTTATCCAAATCGGTCTAGCCGCTTAGAAGGAGTTCAATAACATACACGCACAGAAGATTTATGTACTTATAAAAAGATTGCATATGTACAAATTTAAGTGATAACTGGTATATAAATTGCAAATTGTACAATTCAAATTTAGAGTTATTTAACTGTTATTTGGCTTCAGTAGTTAAGGTTTCCGGGTGAAGTGCGCTTCCACCTTTGGCCTTACCATCCCTTAACATCAGGTGGGTTACTCTTGAAACACAATTGCAATAATCAATTTCCAATTCCAAATCTAAAAAATTCAAATGGCACTCTTAAAAGCGATAATAGCGCTACATTGGAATTAAATTGCGTGGAAATTGAGTGAACAAATTATTATCGAGATGAGGCGTTCCGAAATTGCGAAACTTATCCCAATATCGATACATATTAATCGCATTGAAATTGTATTGAGATTGAGTTTGCGTCAAGAGTAGCCTACCAGGTGTGATAAAGGCACTGTGCTTACCCGTAAAATATATATGTTAAAAAACTGTCGGAATATCGCAGTGTTTGTAACATTATTCTGGCGACAGACTTAAATAAGATAAGTAGCTAGTCACCAATGAAGAACTAGATGTCATATCGTTAGAGTTGTCTAACTGTCGGAACGCAACAATGCTGCTAGCATTATTGTAATGACGACAGACTTAAATAAGATGGTGGTAGCTGCCGTCGCTGCGGGCTCAACTATCGATTATGCGTCCCACGATAAATTCCCGCGAGCTGCGACATTAACACCCCCTTCTTCATTATGGCAGCCCGATAGCAACGATGTTACAGAAATATACAAGCTAAAATGGTAGCTGCCAGGTGGAACAAGCCTTACCACCAAGCAACACAACTACAACAATATGAATATTACTTATGTAGGTAAAGTAAACAGCTTATGACTCTCCCACTCAGTACAAGGCAAAGGCCTCCATCATTGAAATCAAGTCATCACTACAATTGATGGGTATTGACTTAATCACCACGCTTGCCAAATGAGAGTTGGTGATCATAAACCCAGGCTATGCATCGAAAAACCCGAAACACACTGCCCGACCTGGGAATTGAACCGGGATCTACAGGTACTTCGCATCTCCAAAAGGTGGAATAATCTACCAGCACACGTTTTCCCTCCTTCCTATGATATGGGGTCCTTCAAAAGAGGCGTGAAAAAGCACCTTGTGGGTCGGCAGAGTGAGGTTTACTGATGCTACGTTTGTTTTCACGCTGCACCAGTTATCTTCGCGTTTGGACTCCATTTCCACTTAACATCAGGTGGGATGGAGTAATTTGCCGAGCTATCTATAAAAAAAAGGTTTGGTATAAAAGAAGCATATGTCCCGGCAGTAATAAAACAAAGTCGACAACCCTAACTATATTACACGCTTGAGTGTATAGCAAAGTGCACTTACGTAATGCACTGTTGGGGTAAACTTTATCCCAATGCACCCCGAATAGGAATAGTTAATCATTGTGCTCCATCACGCCATATTGTTAGTGTTATTGTTATTATTATAATTGGATCACGTGCGATGGGGCAAAAGCTTTGTCAAATTACAAGTAACTAATTGATTTAGGTTGGAGAGCAAGGTGGCCATAGTTGTTAATTGGTTGTTGTTTGTTAGTAAACGATTAATCAAGAAGTGCTTTGAGCAGCCAGTTTTATAATAAATATAAAGTTATCCTTGAGTTTTATATTTTTTTTTACGAAAAGTCCAGCAACAGTTAAACACAATTTCGTACTTTGGCACCGTTTCGTCGCTGCGGGCTCAACTATCGATTATGCGCCCGACGATAAATTCCCGCGAGCTGCAACATTAACACCCCCCTTCTTCATTATGGCAGCCCGATAGCAACGATGTCACAGAAATATACAAGCTAAAATGGACGCTAAATCTGATGCTTACAGGCCAGTTATGTCTCTGCTTTTTAAGTTATTCCCTGGAGACACATTATAAAACGAAAGCAAGATACTTATTTTTACTTATTAGGTGTCATTGCTTGAAACCCATTGATTAATAGATGAATTTATATTTTACGTGCTTTGTGCATTTGTTTACCCATTATAAAGCAGGTTGAGCGATCTAACGAAACTTTAAGCACAGCATATTGTAAGTCTACTATCAAGAGATGTAAAAATAAATTTGCTAAAACTCTTATTGAAGATCTATTTAAAACTGAAAACGTTATTAAATATAATAATTAATTATATAGGAAAAGTTGGATTTAAAATGATTTATTTAAACCGCACCGCCTTTATTACAAACGTTTAAACTCCCAAAACGTTGAAGGATGCAATAAATACGTCTGAAAATTCACAGAAAGCTAATTAGAGATAAAGTTTTAAAAGTCCATTAACTGAATTACCGCGACCGGCTGAATTGAAATCCTTAAAACGTTTGTAGGTTTTCCTTTAGATAAATGTCTCTGGACTAATGGCGAGCGTCAGAGAAAAAGAGTACGGGCGTAGAGTCACCATATAAATACTAAGTACACATGACATTCTTAGAACTAGTAAATCTTCTACTATCAGGAAGTTTAACGTGCAAAAACGCAACCTTTTTGCGACAACCGTTTCAATCATGGATACTTTTGATAAAGATTTAAATGATAAAGCGTTACATACAACTCAACGCAAAACCTATTAAAAAAATAACAGTATTCCGAAACCAGCCCCCTCTCATAAATCGTTTTAAATTAAGAATAGTGACATTGTTACACAACGTAAGCATTCTAAATGTCACAACTACACAAAAAAGGTGTCAAAGACTTATCTCTCGACACAAGCACGTGGCGACGACAGTCACTCAACAATATTATCGATAACAACAAATGCATCATTAATTTTCAACAAAGTCACATGTTCAAATACTTCAACTCAGCCCGAATCAAAACAACCCGAACACATTGAAGACACTTAACTCCCCTTTTGATAGTCTATATTTAGTGTTATGAAAACATCCCACCCTTTTAGAGTTTAAAAAAGGCCTGATGTCTCAGAACGTTGGATGGAGCACTTTTCAGTTGAAGAGTACTCGCGCGGTTTAAAACTTTGGGGCCCTACTAACCTCTAAACGCAGCGCTATTAAAATCTTAGCAGTCAGTTGCAACAAATCATCTATGAATCAGTTCAGTAACGGGTCGTGTAAAAACGAGTCATAATAATTGGTATAAGAACAGTATGATTATGATACAATCATAGTTTAAGAACATATGTAGACATGTATTTTGTTCTATTGTTTGCAATATGGATTAGACGAATATTTGTGGCAGTTTTGTTAAAACTGTCTAAAAAGCAAACCCTAAAAGCAATACCTAAGTATAGCTTCCTAAATACTTGCAAAATAACACTCTTCATCCCTAGAAAATGGACGCAATACTATTGAGATTAAATTATACCTAATAGACAGAGATGGTAACTAAAACAGAATATTAAATTAAGTCAACACAACGCATAAAAATATATTGTGGGCACATTTTTAAGAGCTGATGGTAGGCCCCATGTCCCGCGTTGGTTAAATGTTTTAACTGTCCGAGCGATGTGGCCACGGCTCCCTAACTTTCAGTTAAAAAACCTTTTGTAACAGTTACAGGTTGGACTTTTGAGTTAATCGTTGATATTATAAGTTTACCAAATAATATAATTAGCACGTTATTTACTGGATATTGGAAAAAAGTATAGTGTTATAGGTTTAACAATATACAATACAACTATTACATGCATTTAAATACATGTATTTATTAAAAAAAACTCTCGTAACATTGCAGATTTTTGCATTTATGTAATCAATGTTCTATTGCAATGTTTACTGTTCAGCTACGATCATACATACATCATCATCATGATCATCATTGGTTTATAGACATGGCTGTCCCATTGCTATGTGCAGGATTCCCATATGAACGTCGAGATATATACCTTAAAATATATTCGCTAATTTAGGGTCGAATAAATTGATAGTCTCATTGAATTTGCAGGTTTCAATGTCAATATACAACTACTCATTGAGGTGTCGGCTGGTGTAAGCACACAATACAGTGTTCTGTTACCTAAACTGACAACAAAAGCGTCGATAGTCGACAGTCGTTACGTAAAGGACCTACCTTTTGAAGTACCCGCTACCCGTATAATGGCGACGTCTATGCTTCCGATTCCGACATAAAGAGCAGACACATACAATAGTAATAATGGTGTCACATCACACTACAGAATCTGAAGTGTTATTTTTATTTTGCTTTCATGCCACAACGAAGCGCTTTGCATTATCATCACACCTGTCGGGAAATTACGACAGAGGTGGAAGCGCATTTCACCGGGAATTCTCAACTACTCAGGGGTTGGCTCTTTTATCTCTTACTGTGAAAACACAAGAATGGTTGACACTTTGGTGACTATTTCAGGTAACACATAAAAATTTCGATGTATCCTTTACGGTACTTTACGTGACAAGGCTATGTATTAATGCTTGTACTTATTTAAACACGTTTCCTAATATAAAATAATTAGTTACGTATAGAATATTGCATGCTTTTATTACGGAAATCGGATACGAAAAATATGCTTAAATGAAAGATATTTATTTGTAAATGATATCAATATGAGATCTGAGAAATGTATCGTACAACCTATTTTATTTTATTAGGGATAAAAAAATGGTTACAACCTTTATTAAAAATTAATCAAGAGATAGGATTTCATCAAACTCTTCGCAATTTTGTCTCAAGTAAAAATACTTGATAAGAGGCTAGTACTATTAAGTACTATGGCACAGATCTACTTTAATAACAGACTTATAACTATACTTACGTTTCCAAATACTGAAAGACCCTGTACACCGGCTTTCTGAACACCAGGAATCCATCGCACCGCTCCATGGCTGGATCCACAGATTTCCACAGCAAGTTTCGCTCTAAAAATCACCTCTTTTTCCACAACACAATACACTTAACCAGATATGTCATTCTTGGATTCCATCCAATTCCCCATTTAGGAAACTTTCGCACATTTATATTCACTTGTTTTTTCGGCTTCCAACTGCCCCTTCCAATATTCAACTTGGTAATATAAACTTCAACGTGTTGATAAAAAAAGTAAGGCGTTCGTACACTATACAAAACGGTTACAAAACTCTACTTTGGACCTTCAAGGATCTTTTTATTATAAGGCTTTCTTAACTGTATCGATTATATGTATAAATATTTGGTAAAAGCACTTAAGTTTTCTAACACTTTATGGCGCCATCGAGGCGATAACTACATGTATGTTTTTCACTTTTCAACTTGTGTGCCTTTGGCTGCTTATTAAGTGTTCCTGTAAAAAAATATTGTGTAAAGAAAAGACCTATGTTTCCGCAAAGAGGTGTCTTTTAACAAAACAGGGTCACCAAAAGTGTTCGACAATGACGCTTGGATTTATTTAATTGTAGTCACTTGACTTGACAACAACTCTACGACAGATTTTAGGTTAGGTTAGGTTTTTTATATATACTGACATATTATAAAATTGATATCATATATTCTTATACAACTTTATTGAAACTAAAAACAGCTCTTTAAAAAGACGCCTTGAATGTTTCGATATAAACACAGCGTTGTAAACGAAAAATAACAATCAAGTAGGAAGCAATTTTAACAATAACATTTGCAATATTTATTAGTTACAATAAGTAAAATTAACTATTTATTTCTTATGTTCACGTTGAATTTACGTTGGTTCACACCAAATAATTAATTAAATAATTATCTTAATCAATGGCTCTGCGTTTAGCATTTAGCTAATTTCAAGTATTTTTTATTATTATTAAGGGTATAATTGTACGGTAGAAAGAAATTAAAATGGAGTTTCACAACACGTGTTATGATGGGAAGAACTCGGCCGAAACTCCCACCAAAGAATAAGTGGATCAGGTACCAGAACCACATGAGCCTGCATGACGTCTATATTTTGTCGTTTAACATTTCGTTCAAGAAACCAATAAAAAGCGATTCAGACTAGAGACAGTGCCATCTCTGCTTAGAAAGAGGAACTATTCCTAACAGTTTTTAATTTAAAAAAAGGTTTTGGATTCAACCTGATGAGGTTTGAAATCTGTGGCACAAATTAAGTATACGGCCGCGCGGCGCGCCCGAATGCTACGAGTATATTAATATCAGTTTATTGAAAAGCTTTAAAAATGAATCATATTATCTGTTTGCGTATCAGTAAAGGATATTTGGCGCTACACTCGTCGTCATTGGCTTATATCCGTTGAACAATGTTCCGGTTTAGATAAAAAAGAACAATGCTAAATCCAGTATCTCATAATAAGTGTCTCATGTCATGAATGACCGTCAGACAATGTCATTATTTTTATTACAAACGCTTTGAACAATTATAACATTAGCCTATGCTTGACGAAAGCATCCATCGTAATCAATCATCGCTACAAATTATGTGTGTTGGCAATGCCAATTTGTGATCATAATACCCGGACGCTACTTAGGAGCTCAAGCGTCGTATACCCAGATCCCAGACACAATAGAATTTTAATTGTTATCGGCCACCTGCTGGTCGCTCGACGTTCAAGGGGTTAGGTATGTATTTGAATTATTGAATCATTGAATTATTGATTTTTCCTATTTTTTATTAAGGTCAACAAACAGTTTTACAATGGTTCTTAATTAACGATTTACCGTAACTACATTATAAAATGTGAAAGCAACACTGATAACAACTAACAATCACAATATATTATAAAATTAGAAATTTAATGATGTTTTACAGAGTTTCAATACTTAATAATATTATTTACTTACCTTATTAGGTAATATTAGCGAATATTCTACGCAGCGCACGCAAGGAAAACTCTCAAATTTTTTTTCCCGTTTTTGCAACATTTTTCATTGCTGGTCCACTCCTATTAGCCATAGCGTGATGTAATATAGCCTATAGCCTTCCTCAATAAATAGCCTATTCAATACAAAAAAAAATTCAATTCGAACCAATAGTTCCTGAAATTAGCGCGTTCAACCAAACAAACAAACAAACAAACAAACTCTTTAGCTTTATAATATTAGTATAGATTGGACTCAAAAAAATTATGTATGGGATACAGAAATGTATAAGTATACCACCACGAGCATGAGCGTTTTGCGATGCGGCAGGCATATTTCTAGTTCATTGGGTGTTATACAACGAAAGTCCTAGTCGACAATAATATAAAAAACTCAATGCGCAGAAAAATCGTACGCCGCGCCGCACACCGCTCGTGGACGTGGCCGAGCGGTAAAGGCTTTCATCATCACAAGCTTATTTACGTCTCCATTGCTGGGGCACGAGCTTTCCCTATAGATGGATAGGGAGAACGGGCCATAAACCACAACGCGGGCCCATTGCGGATGAGTGGTAGCTAACGACGGCTAATCCAGCCGGGACCAACGGGTTTACGTGCCTTCCGAAGCACGGAGGAGCTCGAGATGATATATTTTTGGTCACCCATCCGACGACCGGCCTTTGCGAAAGTTGCTTAACGTCAGCAATCGTTGACCACTGCGCTATCGAGCTCCTCTTAATTAAAGGCTTTAATTGTCATCAATTATAAAGCGTGTTGAGACATCGAATGCGAACTGACAACTGACCAGTACAGTCAGCAGCAGCATTGCATTCCATATCCTAAATGTATGCCCGCGCCGGAAGCAGGTGTCACGTGCCACCTGCACGCTGGCTGTCGCGAATACCAAAAACTGGCGGATGAACTACCGTCGGCCATTTTTCATTTGGACCGCAATTTAGTAGTAAATAGTGAATTTTGTAGTAAGTTAGTTTTAATTGTTTGACTTGTCTGTGTCTTGGACTAATCTGTAAACAGGCATGTTAATTAAAATATATAATATAAATAAATTAATAGAGGTACAATTTAGACGATTTATCCAGACCTCTAAGAGACACAAGTGTTTTGAGTACTGGACTCGATTAAGAACCGCTTTTGCTTAATATCATAGAGGTACAATTTAGACGATTTATCCAGACCTCTAAGAGACACAAGTGTTTTGAGTACTGGACTCGATTAAGAACCGCTTTTGCTTAATATCAGGGGGAGCAGAGTTATTTACCATCTCAAAGTACGAGTATTATACTCAGTTTAGTAATTTTAAGTAAATGTTAAAATGGCAGGCAAGCATTGTAACTTTTCCATATAATACTTATATGCATTCATCGAGCGTGACAGGTTTTTAAATAATAGCAGATAAAAAAATTATGGCTGAATTCTTTGGCAAGACCAAATATTAACGGCTGTTCGGAATATACCAAACGAGGGTCGGAACAATGACCCGTCTGGGCAGCAGCCAGACGAGGCCTGCATAGCCAGTACTGTATAAAATGATCTAGACCCAGATGACGGCACGTGCGAACTGTGAACCGATTCCATGTGTCGTCCGAATCACATTTTTGTCCGATTTCTAAAGTTTACGCTAACATAACACTACAGACTACAAGTTGATATGAACGTATATACAAGTATATACTAGTGTTTATTTTACATACTTACAATAGTAAGTTTATCCTGTAACTTTATCCTGACGTTTTGTGTTTTCGTGTTGCTCGTCGTAAAATTAATTTGTAACTTATAACCGTTAACTGTTATAAAACGGATGCGTTCTATCTTTACGAAGTTGAAATTCTTAACGCGAATTGGTATTACTAGTACGTTTTATTTCCGATCAGTCGCGTCGGGTACGTTATGGCTAAATTGCACCGGCTATGTGGAAATAAAAATTCACAGATTTCGCAGTCCCCGCAAGAATCGGAGCATTGAAAATTAATACAACAATTTACGAAAAAAAAAACATTTTATTTTAAATAACACAAATTCAACTTGAATGCACTTCTCGCCTGCATCCGCATCTTTTAACACCATTACCATGACGGTCGGTCAATAATCAAAGAAGCTACATCACTTTCTATATACGGAAATACCCGTTTTTCTACAATACCAAATCTGAAGGGACCACCTACAGGTCACAATTATTAACCAATTTTCAAAATTTTTTCGCCATTTTGTAGCTAAACCAATACCCTAGGACCATTTTCTAAATTTTTTCTTAAGTCGGTTTTTTTTTAATATTTACAATTTAGTATACAAACACCCCCCCAAAAATTCCGATTTTTTTTTTTACACTTTTCAAAATTTCAAAAAAAGTTTCCAGCCGATTTTTAAAATTCAAACGCTTACACGTGTCTCGATAAATTCCTCAACTCTTGGTACTATTTCTATCTCGATTCTTTAAAAATCCTCGGAGATATGGCCAAAAATACGTCTCAGGCGATTTGCATCTGATAACCATTTTCAATGATAAAAAATCTATGCCAAATGTTTAGTTGCACCGACAATCCCTAAATTTAGTCGACAAAGAGCCGCATTATGTGACAGTTGGCACAGAAAAATCGCCACCTAACCTGGCTGAACGATCACTTGAAACTTAGGGGGTTAAAACGGGCCTAAGATACACTACCAAGCTACCGTTTAAACACGTTAAACATAAAGAAACGCGAAAGTTAAAAAGTGTATAATGACAGCACGGTAAACAATTGCAGCACAAATCATAAACAAAACAGAACAAAGAGGTGACAAGACAAGCCACGCATCCAAACTTCGCAGACAGTTATGAAATTACTTGGCTCGGTGCTCTCCGGCATACGGGTCACGAATACTGCGCTTATACCACCCCAAAACATGGAACACAATATATTTACATACAGCTGTTGCGAAAATATATTCTTTGCTATGCAAGTCTGGCTATAACCGCCAACTGGAGCCTTGGGGGCCTATTACGAAAATTGCGAAAAAGAACTACATTCTATAGCTAAATGGAAGTACAAGTTTTTTTACAATTACTGTTGGGTAGTTGCACCATTACCGAGTTTTATCATGATCGTCATCAGCTTTTAAAGGTGCTCGTCGAGCACAGACCTTGGCCATGCAAGGCGATGAGACTAACCCAAATGCGTCGAAAAAGTGTCATGGTACTCGTCGTTTTTAAATATTATTTTCGTTTAACTAACAAGAACTTATTAATAAATTTTGTTTAATTTCATTTTCAAGTTAATCGTAGTTTTTTGCGCATATTTGGATTTTACCAAATATTATACAATGGTTAGGTCCCAACAAGGCATGTTCGGACATTGCAGACTTATTTTCGCACCTATGTTAAACAGAAGTAGCGATAAACGGCGTAGACGCTTCTTTTTCTTCAGCCTATAGTCACCCACACAGAACAATAAAACCTTTTTATTGTTCTGTGGTCACCCACTGCCGAGTGTAGGCTCCTCATAAGCACGCCATCTTGTACGGTCTTGGCATTTGTAGACGCTTGCAAAAGCCTTACAAAAGCTTACAAAGCCAAATCATCCGTGCGCTTACAATTCTTTATTCATATTATATCCTTCATTCTCACTAGGGAAAGTTTAACTGAATTGTGAAATGGCAGAAATAGCTAAAATCCAAATGCTAGGTGGCAAAATGCCAGGGTTCAAAGAAATCGCTCTGAATCAGTATACTGGAAAAAATGGGATTCATCCCTTTTAGTTTTGTACTTCGAAACTGAGCCAGCAGTGTCCATAATAAAACATACGTAATAGAACGACCAACACTTGTAATGGTGAACAGCACGCCACGCCTTGCCCAAGTCAAATGGTAGTACTAAGTTTATTTTAGTTAGTTTAGTAGGTAGAGATAAATTTTTCCGTTCTTTATAATGTTTTCTTTTGGAGGTTGAGATATTTTAAGCTAGAACAAGCAGTGCTCTTGTGGAATGGAATGAAATAATGCCACTTTGTGTAAAATTTTATTTACTGATGTAAATTTGCAAACTTAGATATATTTTTTTGGGGTTGGACCAGTAGTTCCAAAGATCAGCCCCGACATACAAACATACAAAGTCACAAACGTTACCTCTTTATTAAGAGTGTAGATAGATGAACTGCGAAAGTTTTAAAGTGTTAGTTGTTGGATTGTCTCACAAGAAACAATAAATCTGAATATTAGTATGGCATTGAAGCAGCGCCTCCTGGCGACATACGAGAAGAATTACAGTTTTGCCATACAAATTCTCGTTTTTGTTAACGTGATCGAATGGCGAATGAAACTCACACTAGGCACCCTGTACAAAAAAAAGACGATGTTTTTGTCGATAACTGGATAACAACTAACAGACGCGTTTGAACAACTTTTCGGAAAGTAAATTATTGCAATTTCACTTGACATTCTACTTTAAGTCGGCGACATAAAGTTTAAAACAGTTGCACCTAAACTTACGGATGCAAATTTCGCATCGCACTGCAGATAGGATTTATGTTGGAACTTGTTTCCGTTTTCGAGTTACGATTTACGAGTTCACTCTTGACGTTTACGTTTCATACTGCGCTCGCGACTTCGAAAGTTAGTATTTTTAAACTGATATATTGTTAGGTTACTAGGAAATGTCATTTGTGAACTGTATATTGTTTAACTGGTTTGCTGTTCAAAGCTAATCTTACATTACTACACCAATACTGTTATAATGAAATAATTAAAGCCAGGTGACAGTTGCTGGAGTAAAACAATGGCTCAAGGTACAAGTCTGAGACGCAAACCGCAAATTGCAACCGCAGACTGCAAGCGACACTACTGGTTTCTATGAACCTCTATGAAATTGATTGCAAGCGTGGCGACACTACGGCGCGAAGCCTGCAGTTGCGGCGCGCAGCGACCGCAGACGCAACACCACTTGTGTAGCGAACCGCAGAGTTTACACGTACAACGTCTACAAGCACAAGGTACGGGAGTAACTGAGGAATCGTTCCATGCATTGTGCAGCCGCGGCATGACGCCACGTTTGAAATAGATGCGTCCACGACCGCAGGCAGCACTGCGGTCTACCTCAACGCTGTGCCTGCGGTTACGGTCTTAAAGGTACAATTCCGAAACGGGTGCCGTTTCGGAATTGTACCTTTAAGTAGATGTTACCCAAAACTTAGGGGTCGTCGATGAAAATTAGCACTAATGTATTGTTTAAACTATTATTGTCACTGACATAATCCTGTTTGATTGTTGTAATGGTCTTTTGTTGTTTTTGAGAATCCGTTATTTTGCCACGACACTAATAACGAACATAACGAAAATAACGATAAATCGGATATACATAATACAACATAAAAGATGGTAATAATTCTGTAAATGTTTGTGTTGTGTTCATTCCATATCATTCAAACATTTACAATCCTTTCTGTGATAATTATACTAATTCATGTTAATTAACCCAATTTACACCATTCGTATTTTTCTATGCCCGGTCCGATATAAGTAATTAATGTCAAACTGTATTGTATAGCTTTCTGACAAACAAGCCGTGAGCACGCGATCCAGCTACGATCAACCAACCCCATAAAACAACTCCAAGCAGTCAGAACTAGAAACGGTAAAACCAAAATATTTCAGTAGCTCGTGACTATTACTATAAAACAAATATTATACACTAGGAACCTACCAGTTCAGGCTACGATCGTGCATGTTAAGCTACTTTCGTAATGCTGAGTCACGGGATGGGTTACCAAATTAAAATATCTCACCCATTGCTTAGGAACAAAAAACTTAGGGGTCATCGTTAAAAACCAATCGTTGGAGACCACAGCATATTGGGTAGCGACCACAGCGCAAATCGCAATCCATAATTATAATAATGCGAGAAAAGTCAAATCATTATAACATTTTCTTAACTACCGTTATACAGTATACTAATCAGTAACGAAATTTTACCGTTTTCAATTCCATAATTCAGTCGTATCCTCTAATCAAGCTTCAGACAACAGCCGGGCTGACGAAGCAACCTTTCAATTTGGAACCAATTAGTTCAAGCTCTAATTAACGCTTATTCAATACTTTATTGCTGACGGCGATGTACATTGCGTCATTTCCATAGCGTCTGAGCTTTCTAACCACTAATAAGCTGCTTTGATTATGCTACACAAAGCAGATTTAAATATAGAACGATGCGATAATAGTCTTGAAAATATACTTATATTTGTTTGAGAAATAATAAATTGATCCACAAAAAAATAGTAGGCTAGCACCTAAAATGCTAAGTTAGCATCTAAATAGTAGTTTAGGTGCTAACTTTGTATTTTTAGGTGCTAACTTAGTATTTTTGTGGGTTAAGTTAGGTTAGTTTGGTGATCGACTAAATACAACCCTATTTGTTTCAACTTTGATACGCTTTTTAATGGCTTTGTTATCATAGCAAACACAACATAAGACGATGAATTAACTTGCCTTTATATCACCTATTACTGACGTTTCGAACCTTTTTAATTTGTAATAAGCTACTGTCCCTTATTTTTAATCAAATGCGTTCCGTTTCACGCAAAATGAGCTTTATTGTACCTACAATAATATAAGTACCTACTTAGCTCAGCTTGGTACTTGAAATAAAACGACGAAATATTCGTTTCATAGCTTCGTTGGACTACAGACGTTCCCAACACGAGCGAAATAGCTTTCTGGGTGGGTTAACAGGAACTAACTGCTATGAATAACGTTCTAGATAGTATTTTTTGCAAAACTGATGGGTTACAAGTAGGCAATTTAAATTACGTAA
This sequence comes from Eudonia mercurella, assembly GCA_963082485.1. Taxonomy (NCBI): domain Eukaryota; kingdom Metazoa; phylum Arthropoda; class Insecta; order Lepidoptera; family Crambidae; genus Eudonia; species Eudonia mercurella. The sequence continues at coordinate 7,652,926 of OY720043.1, forward strand.
TATATATAATATATATTCTTGTAATATGGTTGGTAACCATATTCTTAGCAAATAAAATATTCTATTCTATTCTATTTTATTCTACGTGACAACATGTTCATTGAATTCTGAATTTAACACCCCACAATTGGAATGATAGTCGACAAACATAATTAAGTATATAAAGTAATGAATCTATAACTAAGTATCTTCGCTATTAAATTAATTAACTTCATAGAAACCATAATTCCGCACCGATCGTGCGCTAAGTTCATTCAACTTAGCTAATGGCTGTTATAAAATTGCTCGTCTCCAGAATTAGACGGACATGAGACATGACGGCATTGTTCACTGTCTGGCCTGGAAGCACGCTAGCGAATTTAGGGAAACGGTTCTCAGTCACTGATAAATCTTTAGTAACGTCTTAATTAAGCATCATCAGCCATCACACAAAACATAGCAATTGAAAGACAGATAATTATTCTGATTTTTTTGAAGTTGCTCATAATCATAGTCTCACAAAAACACAACAATTGAACGAAACAGATGTTCCAGAAGCTGTAAGCTGTTATGGAAGTGTCATATTTTTAAATGGTTTTTGGAAGATTGATAGTATCTAGGATTATTAATTTTTATTTGATATTAAATGGAAAGACGTTTAAGATTATGTTTTTTATATTATGGTTTATTGTTATCCAGATAAAATACCCTTACACAAAGTAAAATACCTAAGTTGTAATATTGGATGTACTTACCATAAATGTTTGCTCCATTCAAAAATGTGGACAGTGAGCCATATATTTGTATTGTAATTCTAGAACTACAAGTCAACTATAAGTTATCCTACAATTTTTCCGCAATCGCGTAGACAGAAATAAGTGTTTGAATACATTTTTAATGCTGATGTTTGTCAATTTGTCCAAATCAATAATTGTAATGCTCATTATTGTACTTTTTTAAATAATATTATAACGGCCGTTACCGACAGGCCAAGTTATCGGAGACTTTAAAAAAACATGTTAAGCTTCCTTTTAAACAAAAGCTTATTAAGGGAGCCGACATCATTCCAGCTTCCCTATAGCCTGGGAGAGCGTCTCGGGTTTTCGTTAAGATACCCACAACGAGGCATTGGCGCGTCGTCACTGTCCCGAGGGAGACAATCAGTAGTGAGAGGGTGCCCGATTACATCGACTATCGATAAAAAGTTTGATTCTAAGACAAAAATAAAATATTGATTTGTCCACACATAAAGAGTTAAATCAATTATTGTTAATTATATAAACAGATAAACAAGTAAATATTTCGTATAGACTTATTATATAGATACATTTTTTTAACTGATCTATACGAGGTGTATACGAATACAACACATGACCATCTAAAAATTTCCAATAAAATCTAGGCCGTAAAAAACCAATACCACCAACATTTTAATTCCATTAAGGCACTTACTTGGCTTTTACCTACCTAATAGTATCAGTGGTCACAACTCTGCTTCACCGTATTATACCATATTCATCGACCATATCGATAGTCTCGGTGTATAACAGCACTATTTGACTACATCATAACGAATTCCTTGGAGGACTGTCTCTCAGCCATGAACATTAATAGCGTTGGTCAATAAAGATTCCCGGCGTTGACATTATTAACGAAGTTTTGCTAACAATTAATTTATGATAAATCTATTTTAGAACTTATGGAGGATGAAGTGGAGTTTGCGATTACCAACCCGCATTTGGAAAGGATGGTGATTAAGCCATTGGCCGTGGAGGCCTTTGCCCAGCAGTGGGACAGTATATAGGTTGTTTATTTCCTTTACTTTTTTTGAAGGACGGAGTCATAGAGACTACAAATAATACATTAGGTTAATAATACATCAGCCTGGTGTGCGTACCTCCTACTAGTCGTGGCTAGCGTTGCCAGGTGTCCCGATTTTCATGGGTCTGGTGACAGGTCCTGATTCACCCTTGATCGGGACGCCAAATGTCCCGATTTTTCACCAGCCTCCTTAGTGTGTACTTAGATCGATAATTTTGACAGCAAAAGTGAATTCTCTACGAGTGAGAGAGAATTTATGTTGTTAACTATAATATTTAGAAGTTTATCTAATTTTAGTTTCATTGTTTTCGTTTCGCAAATAAATGGCGATTCACAAAAACCTGCATTTTTTAGCAATTGTAGCTGTCCCGATTTGAAATCCCAAATCCCGATTAAATAATCGGGATTTGGGATTTCACCTTCCGTCCCGAAATTTGACACACTGGATCTAGCAACACAAGTCGTGGCATAAGGTGGCTCGGAAAAGAGATACCATGGATAGTGCAGGGTGCATTTGCCCAGATATAAGAAAGCATAGATTAACGAAAAGAAAAACTTGAGTTTTTGATTACCTACATATTAACAATCAAGTGAGGCACAATATTATATACCTACATATATTGTATTATATTAGGACAAAATATAATGTAATCAGCCAGAGGCCGAACACGTAACTGGTTAAGCTGTACACAGAATAATTTCTGACTAATTAGTTAATTAGTAGGCGCCTTCTCACTCCGCGCCCCTTTGAAGACACGTCTAAAATCGGTTGTAGTTTTAATATAACGGTAACACAAAACACTTCGGTATTCAAAGCTTGTTTGGATGTAGTCGTTTCGTTGTTTTCTAAAGAAATTTCTTTTTTTCTTATTACAGCAGATCATCATCATCATCATCATCATCATATTATGCTCATATTGTGCCCCCAATGATGAGGCACGAGCCTTCTTTATGGGTGGATAGGGAGAACGGGCGATAAACCACCACGCGGGCCCAGTGCGGATTGGTGTACACGACTACTAATATAGCCGGGACCAAGGGCTTTACGTGCCTTCCGAAGCACGGAGGAGCTCGAGATGATACATTTTTGGTCACCCATCCGATGATCGGCCTTCGCGAAAGTTGCTTAACCTAAGACAATAGTAAGCAAGATACAAATGAATATGAGACGAACAGTCTCCCTGTGACCACAGACCATGTAAAAGGGATCCAAACGTGAAGTTAAATCAAAGCGAGTAGATCCATAAACGTTGTTTGTTGTCAATGAGACGCGGCTTAAGTAAATGTTGGCTAAAATTACCTTTACATATTGATGTCAATTTCATAAGTTTTATTATCCTGTTATTTATTAGTTAACCTACATTATAAATTGTCACGACGACAGTGCACAGAATAAGTCATGAGTTCATGACAGTAGACGCCTGCAAATCAGCACAACCTACAAAAACCTTCAAAACTGTCAAATTTCTTCAATAAATTTTCAACCATATGCCTAAGACTTCGGTTCTATCCAAAAGATTTACGAAAAACACACTGACCCCTTGAAAGAAAATGGTAGATCTCACGTCGATGTTTTACCAGAATTCAAAGGTATAGAAGATGGATTGTACATACGTCGAAAACGTCATCTGCAATGTAATAAAATATGTTTTACTGAATTATCAGAAGTTGAAGTTCCGGAAATCTTAGGCAACGATTTTTTACTGTACAATGACGGAACAGATGAAAAAATTCTAATATTTTGTTCTTCTTTATCAAGAAAATGTATAGAAACTGGTAATTACGATTTTTATTTGGGTGATGGAACATTTGACACAGCTCCACCTTCATTTCGCCAGCTATATACCCTTCAATTAGATTTGGGGTCAAATGTTGAAACAAACTACGTCGTTCCTGTGATGTATGGTTTTTTACCGAATTAAAACCAAAATACTTATATGTATAAGGTTTTTTGAGTTACTAAAGTTAATGTTGAACCTTCAAATGAACGTTTTGAAAACCGACTTTAAGACCGCAGTCATAAATGCTGTACAACAAGTGTTTCCAGATGTTCAAGTTAATGGGTGTCTTTTTTACTATCAAAAGGCAGTGACAAAAAAGCCAAGGAGTTGGGTCTTCACAATAACAAAGACTGCAGAAAAGTCATTAGACTTATAAGAAACTTGCCATTGTTACCGGCAACTTGTATGAAAAGATTGCTGGTTGGAGATAGTTAACATATCTCCAGACTGTGAAGGATTTAAAATGTTCAGAAGCTATTACGAAAAGCAGTGGATTCTGAAAATCCCTTCAATAGTACTCAGTTGCGCGAATAATAAACATCAAACCACTAATTTGTTGGAAGGGTGGCATCATCGAATTGCTGTCAAGATACCTAAAAACCCTAATCTTTGCCTATTTCTGCATAAAATACGTAGAGAATCAGTCCGTTATGATTATAAAATGCGGAACAGCTTATTTTATGCCATGCACAAAAATCGACGTAAGTCTAATGTTGCATTCGATCGCACATATGTATAAAAAATATCTGAAATCTCTAAGTCGAAACAAAATTTCAGCTTTGCAGTTAATTCAAAAAGTGATTTTTTTTGCGCCTATCGCAAAATGTTAGCAATGGTTTAAGTTCATGCGATAGTAGTTCTTAGTTCTGTAATGTATTTAGAATATACATAAACTACGTGTTTAATAATAGGAGTAAAATGTTTATTTTAATAGGTTTTTTTTTCAATACACTTACAATTTAAAACTTTTATTTTATTTCTTACGTTAAATAAAGTATACAGGGTGCCACGGAAAGGGTGCACTAAGCCGAAAGGGGGTGATTCTGGCCCCAAGGAGATCAACTTTCATATCTATTTCTAGAATATCAAATATTATAATGTAGAAAAATAAAGATTTGCCAAGAAACAAGGTTACGGAACTCTCGTTGCGCGAGTCTGACTCGCACTTGGCGTTTTATTTCAATTAGACGTTATTTATTATTGGACTTTTTAGTACTGGACATTTTGATAATTAGACATTTTTATAATGGGACTTTATTACTTTTGGTCATTGGCTTTGGACATTTTTTTTTTGACATTCGTCGTGCAAATCTCTAAAATCTGTCAACCAGGATAAGGAGTGTGAATACCCCGGATTTTGGAGCTTAAAACCCGGACATTTGAACAGCTTTTACTACTCAGTAAAATAAAATATAGTTTTAGATGGTATAAATCTTTTTACTAATTTTTCATATTTGTAAGAATGTGTAAAATACTATGTCTTTATTTTGATTATCCCCTATTGCCTTACTAGCTTATTGGTAATATTAATCGAAAAAACGTAACTCGAAAAACCAAAGGGACCCTTGCAGCAAAATGTCTTCTGTAATTATTTGGGTCACTTGGCAACCCTGAGTAGGAGACGGGGTTTCTCACCGCTCCTTAAATCCGTTTATACTGTAAAATCCAAAGACGGCGGACAGTAATGTCTTTTCCTTTTCAAAAAACAATGTCTCTTTTCCAAATTCACCTTCCAAAGTGACAAGGCACACAATTAAAACTGCTGTTTTACTTTTACTTTTGCCTTTACCTTCTACAACGCTGCTCTTATTCCTTTTAAAAACCTCCTTTACAAACTTACACGGAAAACACCATTAAAAAAATGTACGAGTATTCTACACCGCACCGGTCTGCTAACATTCGCGCGAGTATCTATCCGCCAACACAACGTCCTGGATTACGTTCATATTTTTGCGGGGAACGTGCTGTATCGTACAACTCAGTGATTCAGCGTTGCATTATCACACTGGTACACGAGTAGGAAGTACATTTTTTTTGTACAACATTAAAGGTTTATTTGTACTCAAAAGGTACAATAATCTATTGGTCGTTTGTATTACTGACGATGATGATGATCCGGATACTAAACACGCAAGTATAAAAAACACAATTCTGGTGACGCCCAATTTGTTCTCGATCTTCACTAAATCGACACAAGAGACAGTGATAAAAATAAAAACGCGTAAAAATCTTGGCGTGCCCAGATGACGAAATTATAAGTAATACTAATTTTGAGTTTCACCAACTGGACACACGTGTGTCCCGTCTCTTGTGTCGAGTTATTGAAGAACCCGACGATGGGTTTAAACTACAGTTTTTACAGGGTTAAACTTACTATTGATATCCTAGGCAATGCCTGGTAAGCATACCTTGTTCATTTGTTTTTTTTACACAACAGATAGATTACGAACAGCGCGTGCGGACACGAGACAGTTGCACCACCGGTCGGAGTCGGGTGTATGCCCGCACTCAATTTGATGTCTTACGATATGAAACATTAGGTTTATTTCAATCATTAGAACTACGAAACAGATTGAACTAAACGAATGAAATGACGCGATTGAACTTAATGACAGGGTGACTCAAAGGGACTACTGAAGTACTGAGCCAAGTGAACTAGACGAACTAAATGAACTAGATGAGTGATATACTTCATCTAGTCCAATTGAACTATATCGTTCTTTACACTTCAGTGAAGTATTTTGCGCATGTCTAACTTTAACTTAAAGGTTTCTCAAGCCAAGTGTTCGAAACACCAAGGGTGTCCTAGAGGGAATGGCATCAAGCCAGCGTGTCACCTTTCCCTACTAGATTCTCCGAGGGTTTGGGATCAGGCCTTGTTATTTGCGACGTTAAACGTCATCGTAGTTGTTTAGTTCACGTTAAACCATGTCGAAAATGTTTTATCAAAAACACCAGCCATATTTTTTTCCAAAATCCAACGCAAACGAAACGGCCAACAAAGCCAGTGCTGTGAAATTGCTGAATAGCTAACCTATCGAAACTTGGGACAGCCTGCGAACAACACGAGAAGCCAAGCGGGCTAATTTATTTCGGAGCGCCATAGTTACAGGCTACGGCGAACCAAATTGGACCCTTCAGTCTAGAGCCACTTCGCTAGTTTGTGCCTTTTTCTATTCAGTGACCATTTTCGGTACTGGGAGTCGACTTTCGAACACAATAGTAAAGTAATTAAAGAATTTTTTGGAAAAGTATGCTAACCTATCCGATCCTATGCACATCATAACTTACAATCAGGTGAGATCGCGGTCAAATACTTACCTATAGAAAAAAAAAGTTGACACACTGCTTTTTTTTAATTTTTTTTTATACGTAGCACGGCAAATGACTCCAATTCACCTGATGTTCAGTGAATATGGATTCCAGATGCGACGACAACTGGTGCAGCGTGAAAACAACGCAGCATCAGTTATCCTCACTTTGCCGGCCCACAAGGTGCCTCTTCACGCCTCGTTTGAAAGACCCCATATCATAGGAAGGAGGGAAAACGTGTGCTGGCAAACTATTCCATGTTTTGGAGATGCGACAAAAAAACGAGTCACCAAATTTCTTAGTGCGCGATGGAATATTTGAGACAGTGAAGCGGTGACTCCGGAGAGCAGCACATGTACTCCTATGGAGGAAGGGACAAGGTGGGATGAGATGCTTATCCATCATTGAAATTAAGTAATCACTACAATTGATGGATATTTAATATAATACGAATAATATAATAACAAGTAGTGTTGAATCATCATACTGTAAGTATACTGCAATTAAAATTTACCAACTTCGGAATTGAGTTTAATAAAAATTTACTTAACCTTTGAATTTTAAACAAGATTCTTAGTAAGTACATAACATTGAAAATGTTATAAACACTTGAATAAGCAACTGCCTATCTTGCCGAAGAGGAAGTATTATCGGCTACAACAAAAACAACCGAATTCAAATTAACGAAGATTTAGGTTAGTATATCAAAAATTATATAGCACTTAAAAAGTAACTGCCTATCTCACTGAGGGGAGTATAAATAAAAATGTGTATCCATTGAATGCAATAGAGTCAAGGAGGCACAGCAGAGTGAAGGCGAGAGGAAATGACGTCAGCTATCCTATTCAATGGCAGCCATCAACCGCGAACGCCCAAACACAATAAACCAGTTCCAATTAACGAACACTAGTCTACTTATTGACACTGCTGGCCCACACGGAGGGCTACTCCGTAAGTCGAACTGGCGATCAACGACAGCTGTCATCAAACCTACTTTGATTGTGTTATAATAGCTGCGCCCTGCGTTTTTTTTAATCATTCGATCATGTTAACAAAAAAGATATTTTTATAGCATTGAAGCAGCGCAGCGTCTTCAGGTGACAAATAGTTTTTTTGAGAGTTTTCTGATTGCCTCAAACGGCTATTTCAGCGTCACCAGACTTATTTAGGGGCGGCGAGAAACTTAAAAGGTTCCTCAGAAATACCGAGGTTTTTAAGAAGAAATGGCAACACGCAAGCGTGTCCTTTTTTCCTTACTAGATTCTCATAAAGGATCCTATCGGGAGTGATAAACGAGATAAGTTTATGAGGTGACAAATAATCGTGAGAATGGTAATATTTTTGCCAATGGCAATATTTTTTTTATGTTGAATAAAATTCTTACCTACAACACCACAGTACTCTGCTTTAAAACTACCAATTTCAAAAACATAGATCAGTTTATGTAGTCAACACGTTTATAGTAGGTATAACAATAAAATGTATTCACTGAAGCAAATCAAATCACCTGATGGCTGCTATGACATTCACAGACAATTAAAGATACTGCAATATCACTTACAGATTGACACCATCAATCATCGTTACAATACACCAACTACAATCGGTAACTACAAAGAGTGACGAATATAAATTCCACGTCACGTCACGACAAATCATACAACCGCTCAATTAATCATAATGGACATTGGTGAATAAAACAATGAGGGAATCATTCGAGAGTCCCATTCAGCGGCGCTGCCAAGTTTTTCAAGTCGGCAATCGAGCCCGAACAATGGTAGCAATTTGCTGAAATTACCGACGTCGAGAGTTTACGGAGACGTGCTCCGTTAAACCGAATATAGTTTACATTTAGAAACGATTAATCTTTCTAGGATACACTAGTCTTCAGAGTGCGAAGTGCTGAGTGAGTTTTATTCACAATTTGATTACAATTTTACGAGTTTTATTCACAATTTGATCACATTACAATTTTTTTATAGAAAGGTTGGCTGTTGACTCCTTTGCCTGATGTTAAGCAGAAGACTCTGCTTCTCCAGATGCGTGGACAGCTTGTGAAGCAGGATTGTGCCTCACTAGATTTCCTTACCTTTCCAACCTGTAGTTACTTCTGTATACCTAGTTCAAAGGACCCATGACGTAAGAAAGAGGAAATGTGTGTGCTGGGATAATAATTCCATTTTTTGGTGGTGCGACAAAGAAATGATTTACCAAATTTCTCCGTTCGCGACGGAATAGTTGCCACAGTGAATCGGACCGCGAAGACCAGCACGCATTGAAGCACCGCATGCTAATGAATCACCAAATTTCTCCGTTCGCGACGGAAAAGTTGCCACAGTGAATCGGACAGCGAAGGCCAGCAAGAATTGAAGCACCGCATGCTAGTGACAAACCGAGATGGATTACAACTTTGCCATACGAGTTCTCGTTTTCGTGAACATGATCGAATTTGAAATGTAATCTCGTTCTAAGCACTAAGTTGTAAAAATATCTCTCAGGAATAGTGTACTACTTACCGCGAGTTGGTATATTGTAGCGTTTATTTGATTCATGTCGAAGGAAAGAGCCTAGCAGTGGGAAATTTATAAGCTGATGCTGCTGATGATGATAGCAAGATGATGATTGTTGATTAATGTGGACCTATTTTGGCTTTCTTTAATGATTAATGGAAAGTGTCCTGCTATGATAGGGCATTTTTCAAATTTTAACGCTGTAAGGGAGAAAGAAACACGAAATTTTTTAGTTTTTATGTTTTGTATAGCTGTTGGTCTTAAATAAAATAAAGTAAGTAGATGTAATTTAACTAAGTAAAAGTTACCGTTCACAGTCACACCACCCAACTAGTTTCAGTATATTCTAAAAGCTGCAGTAAATACAAATCGTATTCACATGGGCAACACAAACATAAAGAAAATTAATACCGGGAATTTGTTTTAATCTTATTACATGTCTGCGACGACGGGCGAACCTCTGGTACAGTCGCGACGAGACAGCATTGAAGGAAAATGACATCGCCTTGAATTCATTTCCTGAATGACAGAGCAAACATCCTTCAACGAATGGAGTCAGCTTAACGTGAAAGAATAGAAAATGGAATGTCGAAGTTTTCAACTTTTTAAATTTGTACAAAGGACTAGACTAGAGAGGTAACGGTAACTAACTTTACTTTTGTTGATTTGACAAAAATATTGAAAAATGTATATGTCTTCGAGAAATCTACATAACTACTGAGCTACAATGTATTACTTTACATAAATTTATCACATTTTCCTAAAAAATAGTAACATGTGTGAACCTGTGTGATTAAACGAATAACTCCTTCCAAATGCTTTCATAATCGAAGCTTTTTACGTTCGCGTAGTATTGTAAAATTCTTTGTAGCAAAAAATTTATAACTACTTTCTCTCTCTCGCTCACTCTCTCTCTCTCTCTCTCATTCTCTTTCTTTCAATGGTTTTCAGGGTCATCCAGATTAGGAATTATCAGATGTACGATATTTTTTTCTCATGTACACAAGGTGAAAAGGATTCTAAGTTCAAACATTACAGTTCAAGGATTCGGTAATTTGGTACTTATAGTTCGTTAGGCACGTTCTACATTTAGCACAATGGCAGAAAATATTTCACATAATTCGCGAGTTTAGACGTTCTTTAGAATTCTGTATCAAAATTCAATCTGTCTGGTATCTGTACATTCGGAGGAGTTGCCAGCCCTGGAGTGACTCGGCGTACCAGACCACGAGCGGATTTAATACACCGACGCGTTGGAATTTTCAGAGAATTCACTACGAGCTACCTTGATGGAGATTGCAGCAACTTTAAACATATGTAGTAATTTAAACTTTTGTGTTTGATAATTTATTAGATAGATGCAATACTTTTAAAAAGCAAAAATATAAAACACTATATGGTCTTAGTTTTATAATTGGTAAAACACCAAAAACAGAAACTAATACGACTGTGATGTATAGTTTTAGTAGTTTTTTTAAATTCATTATAATTTTCGTATTTTTTCACAAAACCATACTAAGTCATCCAAATTTAAATTTCACCTTTAACGTAGTTGTATAATTAAATTTGCAACTGCTATCCAAAACAGCACTATAGTTTGAAAAAAGCAAAATACCAGTATCCGACTAGGCACTTACAAATCTACATTGCCCTACACAACAATTTTCTAGCAATCTTCCGCCATTTGCAAAACGCGTTCAAGCACACAAAGTAGCATAACCTCTGTAGTTACCCTTGGCAACCTAATGTGTGTTGTTTGGCGCATTTTTGTGCCAACACAGCGGCGTTGCAACTTGGCTACACAGCGCACAGCTACTCAATTTTACAACGTACAATTTGGTATGCATGAAGTATCTTGCGCTACGGTACCATGAGAATTCAAAATGTTCTATATTCGCTTCTGTAATCTGGAAGTGGGGTACAAGAACATGAGCATAATTTTATAAGATCTAGTATTTCTTTTTTCTATATCTAGAAATAAAAACATAAAATCATGTTACTTGCTACCTTGCTATGTCAATAAAAGCTGAAACAGTCAGAATTCTGGCTTAAAGCATAGCGTACCACGTAGTTTTGATATAACTGATGTTGTAAGTAATACAACTAATAATAGAATACCTTCAACAACACTTGCAGTAATAGAATATTAATTAAACATGATTAAGTTCAAATTAAAAGAATAACCCCTCAAATAGTAGCTAGCATTCCTCTCCCGCTTCCTTTAAAGTAACTCAAGAATTTACCGATTCATTAGTAGCCAACAACTCTACACTAGTTACGAATTCATTAGTGGCCCTTTTTCTATCTCAAGTTCCGTAGTGAAATACTGAAATGTCGTTTAAACACAGCCCCAAGGGCGAACCATTATCACAAATTACATTTCTAGTCGTAGCAGTTTTATATGGAGAACGAGGTAAAGAGCCCTTTGAACAACTTGAAAGAGAAAAAGTATCATTCAATGCCTTATTTTATTTGGAGTTAGATAAGAGAAAGATACCGAAGCGAAATAAAAATTTAAAAGAAATATATATATGTAAAGATCTGCATATCCATCGGTTGCAATAACCGTTGGATAGATGACACTGTGCCGCTAAAATCACTCAAAAATTAAAAAGCAGTGTAAATATTCAGTGCTTACGTCAGCCTTCCCGGTTGCCCGGATTGCGGAAGACCCAGGTTCGGTTCTTGGCTGGGTCGGGTAGGCATTTAGTTTTTTCACTGTATTTTATAAATATTTAGAAATATGTCTCCTAAGAGTTATAATGACTTAGATTTTACTATCTTAACATTATCATTATAATTTGCAACTCATTTATAATTGTGTTTCAGGAATAGATCGGGTAGCGCGTTTAAAGTGTTGAAACTGAAACGGCCATATGTTTGGAAGGTCCGAACACGATACCCTTGTCATGCTAACACCTCTCAGGGTTACCAGTTAGGGACCAGTTAAATGTATAAGCATATATATTTGTATTTTTTTTAAATAAGCTACAAAAGGTTTTTGTTTTGAGAATATAGAGTAAACTAGTGTACCCGGCGAACTTCATACCGCTTTGACAGTTTCCATTCATTCCCGTGGGAATATCGGGATAAAAACTATCCTATGTGTTAATTCAGGTTATAAACTATCTGTATGCCGAATTTCATCCATTCGTTGCAGCGTGAAGAAGCAACAAACATACACACAAACTTTCGCATTTATAATATTAGTGTGATACTCAGACCTGCATACTGTTTAATAGTATTGTTTTCTAAAAGAAAAGGTTCAAACATCAGAAAAAAATATGTAAAATAAATGCGAACAGATCCGTACAAAGAATTTTATTACCAGCTTAATGGTATGACGTAATCATTTCAAATATTGACTAAACTGTACTAAACATGAAACAACAATTCTGCTTGAAGCTTTTTGCGCAATGAGTAACAATAATGCTATCTTAAATCAGTCGTTATTCAACGCTAAGTACTATGATAATAAACAATTCTGGTCATCTGGATATTCATAGCCATTAAAGTTATAACAGATTTAACTATTGACAGTTCAAAGTGAAGTTTAGCGCTATGGGAATCGAGACAATCCGATAAAATCGAGAACTCGGCAACAGATTAAGTCGGTGCGATGATACTATGCTCTGTGGATGATACCGTTACACAGCTCGTTAAGCCGAGTCTAGCTCTCTCTGATTGTATGATTGCTCGGAGATTTGATTTAGATGCAAACGAAGCGTACTGTTCAAGGAAATAACCTACAACAGTTGGGGGTGATAGCTTTTAACCTCCTACGACCCAAAGTTCTTTCTAGAGTATCCCAAGATTGGTAAAGTTTGGCCTTTATGGACTTATAAAATGCAGCCCTTTATTTTATTTAATCATTAACCATGAATCGCTCGTGCAGGGCGTGCGGAGGGATAGATACCGCGAGAAAGAGCTCAAGAAAATGCAAAGAATATTTGCCGCCCGTTCGCAAACGAAATTTAAACATTGCCGACGACTGCGAACTTCAAGTATACACCGTGAAACGCGGCCTGTCTACGCTGGTCTGTCCGCTGCTAGAGCCTGCGAAACGGTTAAAATTGCTGTCGGAGATTTGACGAGATGTTCGCGACCTCTCCCGCGTCTACGTCGAGCTGGGTGTTTGGATCAATTTTTACATGAAAACGGCCACCACCCTGCCCGCCAAACCCGAAATTTTGCTCTTTTTGTACGCCATGAAGGGCTGCGGGCCGTACGCCGACGCGTATAGTACCTTTTCTGCGGGGAGGCGGTACGATGGAAAGTTGCGCAGCTTCGTAGTGCAAGAGCTGGCGAAACAATATGAAACTGTATTACATACGAACATCGGCACTCACGCCTACTCGAGATTGGCTCGCCACTTCAAAGTAAAGCGCAACGATAAAGAATTGTATGAAGCAAATGCCTGAAAAGAACGAGGAAATGCGCCGGATTTGTTCCATTATCAACGCGGACATGGTAAAGGGAAAGCACTGGTGGGGCACCGTGCCAGAATGGTTGAAAATTCAAGAGAGTCTACGAGATTTTCGCCTGTTTTCCCAACCGTCTCAGGGTCTGAAGCACGTTACCTACACGTCGAGAGGTTGGCACGAACTGATTCGTCGAGTCGAGCCAGCCTCGATTTCTAGCGATTGGACCCGAATCGAGAACCACATTCAAGAATTGTGGTCGCCTTGTCTGGAGGTAAACGTGAAAAGGTTTGGCTGCTGCCTGCAGACGGACGGCATAAACGCGAGTCTGTATATGAATCGCATAATTAAACGCATCAAGCGTTCCAAACCCACGTACGATCGCATCATAGCCGTGGACCCCGGCTCTCGGCTGCCCGTAGCCGCGTGGACTCTAAGCTGGGTCGGTTCGAGCGTATAACGAGAAAATATGTTCGTTCGCATACATTAGAATGGAAGCGAAATCGGGTGCAAAGCAAGCTCACGGGAGAGGCGGAAGCGGCCGAACGACGCGACAGAGAGCGTCTAGAGTTCACCGTGTCATCAAAGAACACTAGCCACGTTGTAGTGTAAACCGCGTTCGCGGCTGAAATGGTTCAACGCTCGGCAAGAACCCTACGAGCGACACTCGAAACTGACCCGTCTCCGCTTGGACAAGTATATGCGCACGGCTAAATGTAAAGAGCTAATAATAAAGCAAGTTTTTGATGGAGGGGGCGTGGACAAAAAATTAGTTCTCTATGGAGCCGGTAGTAAATTAATGAACACTGCCACGTTTAGCGGAAGAAAATTCAAACACGACTCGCTCATCAGACGGTTGAAAAGCAAACGTGATATCGACGTTGAAATTGTAGACGAAGCCTACACCTCGCAGGCCTACTCCGCGTGCAACGAGAAAACGGGGGCGTTTCACAAGGTGTCGATAAATCATAAACTTCGCTGGGGAGTTTGCCCAAACTGCAACAGCGAGTTTGATCGCGACGCCAACGGCAACGCCGCCAAAAACATACTCGTCAACTACAAACGGTCGACCCTCTGTCGGCCAGGATGCCCCGCCAACGATTGTAGCTTCCTATGTTATAAAACCCAAGCGCAACATGGTTGAAATTCCCGTTTGATCTCGTTTGTGTTTGGGTCGTAGGATGTTAATTTTTTTTTAACAAATCTATGTTAATGTAGATGTTTTAATATCAAATCTTTTGCATTTTGTTTCCTTTCGAGGCGAACATCAGCAAACAGCAAAAACAATTGAAATAGAAAGAAGACATACTACGTATATGCTGCGTTGTATAGGAACTATAAATAAGCAAGATAAGTGCTAGGTGCTAACATGTTGGTAACCTTAAACAGACAAATAAAATAAAAAACTTTCCGCCAATCCAAAAAGTCGCAGCTGCAACTGCAACACAACACAACCATTCCACAATGCAATTAACTAAAATTACGACAGTTTAAGCGCATTCGCGTGGTGCAGCGCTGAAAATGCTCCAATCGGCTAATTACTTTGTTCGAACGCGCAAAATGCGCTTCAGCCGCTGACGGGCAACAAACAAAAAGGAAATTCTGCGAAGACAGTATCGAAGCGGAAACGGATGAACCTTTTAGCAGCTTGCGGTAAAATCTTTTATTGTCTTCCTGGGCAAAAATAATTGGGGGCGATGAAAGAAGGAAATTAAATTATTTAACTTCATTGTAAATTGTAATAGCCGAAAACAATGTTAACAAGGGTCATTTTAAATAAACAAGGAGATCTTACAATAAGGTCATACTACAATAAAGGATGCCCTAAAAATGGGAGATCGTCGTCATCATCATCATCATCATCATCATCACCATCATCATCATCATCATCATCATCATCATCATACATATACTCATATTTCAATGTCAAAAAAGAGGCTACATGGAGATTTTAGATAAAAATGAAACCATCGCAAAAATATTTGTACATCATAGAGAACCCACAAATGAAGTTATTAAAGACGAATGCAACGTCAACGTAACTAACTCGCGAAAAATCTTCATTAAAAGCAATACCTATGTAAAAGCTAATTAAGTTCGCAGCGGACGGCCACAATGCATGGTCGGCGGTATTTGCATAACTGTGCTTTACCGCTCCTTATAAATTCATTACGCAAACTCGTGGAAACAGTCCAACCAAGCGCACACAGAGCGGAAAGTGAATGTTCAGTGAATGGTAAGCCTTTTCAAATTCATTTCGGGGACATGGAAATCAACAGTTGAACGCACATGGAAATGGAAAAATGGGAAATGCCATATTCGAATCTCACAGTTGATCTTTAAATTAATAAAGATATTATGAAATGCAATCATTTTCATTATGCTCTTTTAGGTAAAAAACCGATCGAGTGACTTCTAACGCGGAGCATTCGCAATAATTGATATCATTATTGTGTGAAATTTTGTAACCGCAAAACTTTTGCTCGGTTCAAAAATCTCCGTATACTTTCAAAAAACCAAAAAGGTTAACAATTTGACGCAATTTTCTTTGTGTACTTACACCCGAGATTTTCGAGATTGTAATTAATTATTGTATTCAATATCTGAATGGATTTTTTTTATTAGCAATGGGCCCATTTACATCAAAGTTAATGTCTGTTGCTGGAATTAATGGAAAACCACCAATATTCTTAAAAAATATAAGCACACATATTTTCAGATTTAAGACTAGTTTTATATCTAGAAAAAAACAAATACTTTATAATCCTTTGATAATATGTTAAAATATTTACAACTGTTTGCTTGATAAATTAAAAAAACCAACCCTGGCAGCCATACGCCTTAACGGAACCCAAAAAGTACATGTTCTCCACTAAGAGCTATCACAAACTCGAGCATTGTCAAGGAAGGCGTGACGACACATTAGATGCAAATGCTATTCACGCCGGTGAAGCTATGAGCATTGTTTTAGTTCATCCACGTTGTAGCGTTACACAAGGCGTTTCTGCCACTTAACATATAAATTTGTCATGGTCTGCGCTACGCACCACGTCAGACGAAGTGTCATAAATTATTCAGCAATGCAAACCAATAATCAGGTCGTGACCCGTCCGAAATAACTGCAGTCCCGTCATCCATTTGGTCGTGATGTCATGTTCTGGTATGGCAGGCGGCGACTGACGAACTGAACTAATTGACATTGACGACATTTCACGACAAATTTGGCGCAAATAATTACCAATAGATTTAAGATCAATATAAAAAAATCAAAAACAAAAATAAACTAACAAGAAACTTTAAATAATATTTAATAATAATACGGCCATTTTTGTTGAAGTAAACAAAAATGGTAACCCTGAAGATCGAAAATAAAGAAACTTTTATCTATTGAACATAAAGACAAGGGTTGGATTCCATAACTTATTCATATCAATATAAGGCGCAAATCCAAACTGACGCAGTGCGACGCAGGTAATATTTGCGATATCTAGATGGCTAACCTTATATGTATATAATATTATCGAAGGACCAAAAAGGTCGTACTACTGAACGACCTTTAGCTCGAAAACACGGCTGGCATAGCATGATTCAGCGAACAAGCTTCAATGGGGAGCTAATGATGAAATCAATCTATCGTGAGTAAATATGGGGTGAAATTTTGTGCTGTGTACATTTAGGGAAACTTTGTTGCTTTGCGCTGCTGTTAAATAGCCTCTGTGCTTATTGTTTGTATACTGTGAATCATAGCAGTACTATTTTCAACTGCTTTACTTACTTTTGGGTAACTAAATTACAATTTATAAACAAAGTTATTATTTACAACCACTGGTAGGTAGGAACTTATTAGGCATGTATGATTTAACGGCTATATGGTTTTTCCGATATGAGGGAAGTCCTGAATCAACTTTAGGACGTGCATCGACTGATAATACGACGGATAATAGACGGGTAATAATAATGATTTAACAATTCAGTCGCTATAAAGTTCATGGTTAACTATCCCCGATCTAGTCTAGTTTTATTATCCTCGCACTACAAATAGCCTCATCGTCATATAGGTGAGGTTTGTCGGCACTAAATGGTGGCGTTTTCGTATACAGAAACGAAGGTCGAATTTCAATTTCTACAACGCCCAGACATGCGAATGAATGGGACGCCGCCGCCTATGTGTTGTCATGCAAATGGCCGCACATCACAAAGGGCGCAACCTCATCAGGAGGACATGTACCTTTACACTTGGTCATCTACTTAACCGTATCTCTGCTCTAGTGGTTAGATCATCGATCAAAGACTCAGAGATTCTGGCTTTGAGCTGTTTTTGATTATTTTTATTGTGCTTCATATGTAGCTGATACCACCTTATCTAAGTCAGTCGCTACAACAATAATGTAAACAATAATGTATATTCGGCTTTATCTTAACTCGCCATCAGGTTAGATGAAGGCCTAGAGCTTTTACTGTTATGTAATTTCAAGAAAGTCACATTAAAGCTCTAACATCACTATGTTATGAATACAAGAGCGTCGTCTAAAAAGCACACAACAAATTACATCCGAACGATCATACGAGCCGCGACCACATTACCGCTGGAAGGCATACAAGAAATCAATTACGCGCAAGCACAAAATAAGGTGCAAGATAAATGTAGAAGGTACGCCTCATACTAACGCGCTCAACCAACGCTCACATAAATACTCTCACGGACACGCAATCTCGGAACTGCTCGGAACAATCCAAGAAACAGCATGGACTGTTCTGAGCTGTCTATGTGTGCGTTGCTCGAGCGCATTAGTATGAAGCTTACCTTCTGCAGTATGCTTATTTTGTAGTGTAAGTCGGTTGCTTTCTCCCGTTCGGTATTGCATCCATAAAAAAACAAATGAGTCGGGCTCAATAAGGCAGCGGCGATATTTAGCGAGTTAGCACCTCGTGAGCTGGCACCGACAATGTGTAACGAGAATAAACAAAACACAATGCGACCATCCAACTCCAAGTAAGTAAAAGTTGAATTTTCCGACAAAACACAGATGTCGCAAATATCCGCAGAGAATATCGATGGCAAAATATACATTAGAACCTCACGCGTTCCGTTTCTTACAAAGTTTTTTAACGGGGTTTAACGCAAACTACTTAGTACTCGTATGCTTGCTTTTGGGCGACAAAAAATGGACGAAGTCTGCTCTTAATTTTTTTTAAACGTTTAAATAAGAACTTAAAACTGGTAGCTGCAGCTGCAGCTGGTAGCAAAGTTCTAACACGTTAAGTGGTAATTGTAGCTACCAACAGCAATTCAGCGGCAGCACCTTTATCGTTAGCATGATTTCATGACATCATTCTCAAGTCAAAAACGTCTCAAAATTGACAAAATGCACTGAAGCACGATTTTGAACGTTTTAACATATCAGAACACTGTGAATCACAATTTTGCTAAGTAAACTTTATTCCTGGGTTCCGCCTACGTCAGATTAGGATTCAGTATCCGCTAGAATACGTATCGGTCTGTCTGAATTTGAAAATTTAATTGCTGTGTTCATCCGAAGTTGGTACGCCTACCCCACCTACGTTAGATAGCTTACTACGCTTTGTTTGACGCATTCATGAATGATTCATCATAGTACATTAGAGTAATTTTCAAATTAGTTAGGTTAGGTTAGTAGGAAGGATCTTTATGACCGTGATGATACACTTTTAAGTATATTGAGTAATGTCTTTCTTCTGTGTAGTGAATCAGTGATTGGTCTGAATGGAGAAGACGACAAATATAAAAAAAATACAATATTTTTTAAAACGATTTAAGCGTTTATTGCTGCTTTCAGAGACGGAACGGAGAACGGACGTCAGCACGTCATTGTCAGAGTTCATAATTATGTCATCATAATAATCATCAGCCTACACTAGCCCACTGCTGGACATATGCCTCTCCAAGTGCACGCCACCGTGCCATAATTATATGCTAAGTAAGTAGGTAATCATTGTTGTAAATAGGCGTCTCCGGAGTTAATGTAATTCATGATATACGAGGTATTAATGAAATGTAATGTCTTTGACATTTTAGTCTTTTCACTAAAAAAAAGTAGGATTATAGGATATTTATAAAACATGTATTTAGTGTGGTCATTTAGAAAGGCATGAGAGACGTTTTTTGATGATGATAATTGCTGTACGAGTACATCACCAAAAATTATATAACAATTGAAAAAAGGAAATGACTCAAACGTTTAACAAACCGTACGACTATGTTTTTAAAATTAAGATAGAGACATTTGCTCCTATAGAATATATTTGTACCTAACTACCTCTTCCTCTCTTTGTAGGGTTCCAAGGTGCTCGCGCATCAAGTGATCGGCTAGCAACCAGTCTGCTGGAATAGATGACTGATGATATTCCACTGCGGAACCCTACTTTTAAATCTAAACGTGGCGTTCGGGTCACTAATACCGAGTACACTCAAGATTAATGTTTTTGATGCTCTGACTCTTTTTGGAAGAAGGACAGTTGTATGTATGTATGTATGTATGTATGTATGTATGTATGTATGTATGTATGTATGTATGTATGTACATATGTATGTATGTATGTATGTGTGTATGTGTGTATGTATGTATGTATGTATGTATGTATGTATAAATGTATGTATAAATGATATGTGAAAAACTTTTTGCATTGAATTCAATCATTAAATCTTTAAAGAGAGTCGGGTCGGGACCTCAAGTAAGGAATCGATATAACATAGACAATATCTAACTTTGGCGCCATAGAATTGAGTTGACATTAATTAGAATGACTTAACACAATCTTTGATGGACTCTTTGTGATGGTAATAAGAGTGAATTCATCGTGCAATGCCGCAACGCAAGGGTGCTGAAAGGGGTTATTATGTAACAGTTCGGTGAATTAGTTACTCGTTTATTTTGCACGTAATGAATTTCTTTTTAAGGCATTTAAAAAGGTATTTAAAAATCTTTACTATGTAAACCTCAATTTTGTTAAGTACGTAAAAATAAGATTTTCGGGTAGTGGTTTTTTTAAACTTTAATATTGTACCTAATACCGGAAAGCGCAGTGTGGGCAGGCCTCCAACAAGGTGGACCGACGATCTGGTGAAGGTCGCGGGAAGCCGCTGGATGCGAGCAGCACAAACCGGTCGTTGTGGAGATCCTTGGGGGAGGCCTTTGTCCAGCAGTGGACGTCTTTTGGCTGAGATGAGATTGTACCTGACATGTGTTATTTTTTTCTGTGCTTATAATCGTGTCCATGTATAACACTAACTCGCATTGGGCCCTCGTGGTCGATTATGTTCCGATTTCACATATAGGTACTACAAGTTACAGGAAACTGCAAAAGTTGATAATCAAAACCTAACATTACAAATGAAGCAAAAGAGTAATACAAATGTATACCAGGTGTTTTATAATACCTGTATTTTCCCGAATATGGCAAATTACTGTGCATAGAATCTCGGAAAATTATAAACATGCCTGAAAAGCCCCTTATGGCCGAGATATTAAGGTTGTTTTTACAAAGGATTGCTATTGCTAAGTGATAACAGTCCTGATACATTGTTCTTGGTCGTCAAGCTCATTGTCCAGGGTAAAAGAAGAGAAAACATATTGATCAAAAATAATGTAACAATTTTTGTATGGAAAAATAAATCTACATATGATGACATATATATTTAGATTTAATCACGATAGCATGAAGGTAGCGCTCCTGACCCATGAGGTGCGGAATCAAAATCCGGTAGTGGATTTTTTTCATATACTTAATTATGGTTTATTTATAATAATTAATAATATATTTAGGGATTATACACATATTACAAACATTTGATTTTGTTGTCGTGAGCTCATTTTATGTCCCTACTCCTGGGCACGAGCCTTCCCTATAGATGGATAGGGAGAACGAGCCATAAACCACCACGCGGGCCCAGTGCGGATTTGTGGTTGTTAACAACTGCTAATGCAGCCGGGACCAACGGCTTTACGTGCCTTCCGAAGCACGGAGGAGCTCGAGATGATACATATTTGGTCACCCATCAGATAACCGGCCTTTGCGAAAGTTGCTTAACCTTAGCAATCGCAGACCGGACGCCTTAACCACTAACGCCAACATCATAACCCAAAAGTCATAATCAGGCAACTAAGATACGATTGTAAACTTTTTTAAATAGCAGAATTCACGCCCTGTTATTCCGCAAACTCATTTGAAATAAGGTCGGCACAAAAGTCGACCGGAGCCAATTACGCGAAGCACACGTCTGTAAATCACAAACAAATTGACAAAAAACATATTCGCTGTAGCTCTAATTGGACACCGAATCATGTCAAAGTGGTGATTTTTGGCGGGACCAGTATTTTCAACATTCGATCAAGATAACGTAAGCGAGAATTCAATTGTGACAATATCGCAACTCATCTCATTTGTCAACTGAGTGCTAGGAAGGAGTTTTATTCACTATACCCACGGTCATGATAACGAAAATTAGATATATTTTTTTAATTGGCCAACGACTCTGCTCTGCTTGATGTTAAGCAGAAGCAGAGTCCAGATGCGAGGACAGCTTATGACAGCCCCATTTATGGAGGAGGAGTCGCTACTTTATTTCCATACAAATCCTCATTATTAACATACTTCAAAAAAGGAGGAAGTTCTATGCTCGACGCGTATATTTTTGTTTATGTATGTCCAGCGATTTCTCCGTCATTTGTGAAGCGATTTCAAAAAATATTTTTTTATTTAAAAGAGCATACTTCTGAGGTGGTCCCATTGCCACCAAGTCCGGATCTGATGATAGAATCCCAGGGAAATCGAGGGAAACCCTCAAATTTTATAGGCACGTACCTACGTATTTCATATAATTTCTAATAATAATCATATATTTGCTTCTTGTAGTCATCATCTGAAGACATCGTTGATCTGATGATGATGAGAGACACAACTCCTCAACGGTTAGAAGTTAGGGGATTATTCTTTAAGTATTATAGGGACGTATAGAAGGCTAGTTGTGTACTATCAAATTATTCAGGTAAGCTGATGATGGAAGGTACCATTCCTGACGGTTAAGAAGTTGTGTATTTGTACTTGCCCATATTAACTTGTATTCTTCTTCTTTTTGTTGATGGCTTCGTGCGATTAGCACATTTAGCCAGTGTCAAAGTAATTTTTCTAACAAGTAATACATAAATAAACAATATTTCTTTTCTGTATGATGATGATGAATGATAATAGAAATAAGAAGTGAAAAATGATATACCCCCCAACCTCTCGAGTATCTCAGTAAAGATGTGGGGCGTAATCTCAGTAAAGTCCTCGGGCGGACTTCTTGAGAGAATTTGAAAAGTGACGTTGCACTGTTTTGTTTCATTTGCCAACACTCATGCACATTCACGAACACTTAACGGTTAATAATCCACCATTAAGTATTTCACATTAACATTCGATATAACACAAATTTATATTCGATATAACGAAAATAAAACAAAATCGCAGACATGACTCTTCACTTTCCCGCCAAGAAGTTTAACTTGTATTTATTTTGGTTTATTGACTTTACAGTTATTTTTTTTGGCTTTCATCTAACCTGATGATAAGTGATGATAAAGGCAGTACTACTGAGGCGTTATTGTTAACGTGATCAATAAATAAACCTCGCACTCAGATCACAACATTCAGAACAGTCGATATTGTTATAAAACTTTTTTACAGTAAGAAGCGTCTCTTGTTACTAACGACAGGGAAAATAATAATGTGAAAGAAATAAAAATCGAATGTCTTTAGACTCCAATAACAAAAGCTAATACCTATATCATGAAGTTCTATGGATTTTATAAAACTTGTAAAATCCACCGTTCTGCTACTAACAACATACACAGTAATCGAAGTTCGATACATCAATCTGCGTAATAAGACCCCTATGTCATCGACTCTCAGCGGGGGTTTCGCATATGTAGCGAGCAACGCGCAAACTAGCCCCAAGACATACAGTCTGGACGAAGTCTGTTCCTATGTAGAATAACATAATAGAGAGATATATTAAGACGAGAGGTGTGGTGTATATGGATTTATGTAAACATCATCATCATAATCAGCCCACATTATTCCACTGCTGGACATAGGTCACGCCCAATGCATGCCACTGAGCCCGATCTTCGGCTATTTTCATCAAACCG
Organism: Eudonia mercurella; assembly: GCA_963082485.1. Classification (NCBI taxonomy): domain Eukaryota; kingdom Metazoa; phylum Arthropoda; class Insecta; order Lepidoptera; family Crambidae; genus Eudonia; species Eudonia mercurella. The sequence goes on from OY720043.1 coordinate 7,676,919, forward strand.
CTGCCAGCCACTTTGCGTATATCGTCGCTCCACTGCGCCAGAGAAAACAATAAAAAATAAACACAATCTACCTACATTCATAAAAAAACCGGCCAAGTGCGAGTCGGTCTCGCGCACGAAGGGTTCCGTACTTTATGACGTATTAAAAAAAACTACTTACTAGATCTCGTTCAAACCAATTTTCGGTGGAAGTTTGCATGGTAATGTATATCATATATTTTTTTAGTTTTATCATTCTCTTATTTTAGAAGTTACAGGGGGGGACACACATTTTACCACTTTGGAAGTGTCTCTCGCGTAAACTATTCAGCTTAGAAAAAAATGAAAATAGAAACCTCAATATCATTTTTGAAGACCTATCCATAGATACCCCACACGTATGGGTTTGATGAAAAAAAAAGTTTTGAGTTTCAGTTCTAAGTATGGGGAACCCCCAAAATTTATTGTTTTTTTTTCCTATTTTTGTGTAAAAATCTTAATGCAGTTCACAGAATACATCTACTTACCAAGTTTCAACAGTATAGTTCTTATAGTTTCGAAAAAAAGTGGCTGTGACATACGGACGGACAGACAGACAGACAGACAGACAGACATGACGAATCCATAAGGGTTTAGTTTTTTGCCATTTGGCTACGGAACCCTAAAAAAAACGAGCGAGCCTTACAGTAGTCGCATATGATGTGTAACATTTGACATCTTACCTTAGTAATAAGCAATTTTGACATTATCATTTTATAAATTATAAAATAAATGCAGTAAATACTCATTAGAAAACATTTGACATATTAAAATGACCTTTGATAGTCAAATGACTCAATAAGTCACATATAATGATAATATGTCATGTTCATAATATCGATTATAAATTTACAAAAAGATGCGCGCTTGCGCGCTTCCCCGACTTCCTGTTACACTGTTACACGTACTTCCGTCCCATTTCACGAAATCACTCCCACAAATTGCTTATAATAGAAAGCGAGCGAAAAGATGTTATACATCAAAAAGGAAATACTTTCCGTACCTTTATTAACCAAGCAAACAAAGATTGTCTGTAAGAGATCGCTTTTAGCAATATGCTTGTCATAAACATATTCTTATCACAACAACAATTAGGTTATCATTTCCCCAATGCTATGATACGTTATACCATTTTCCTTTGATAAATTTGTCGCTGACTATACCACAGGTCACATAGGATCAAAATGTCTGCCGCAAACCAAGATGGATGACATCGTAATACCCGCGCCGGGATATTCCATGAACTATTGCAGTATGTGATTTGGCAACATTTTTAACTGGGTTGGTCACATACAATAACCTTTATGATAAGCCAGTCAAAACATGTTATGTGCAGTGACGATCGCAGCAGTCAAACTACCTTAGACGCGATCGATACCCGGATGGGTAACCGGCTTTGTGACAAGCGGTCTTTTTTAGACCACTTTTTTTAAATGTTTCTTAGATACATACAACGTGTAACGGAAAGGTGTGGTCAAAATGAAAAGATCCCAATTGTATCCGATCTAGATCTTGTATGCAGAGTTACTAAGACATAACTATTAACTTTAATTTGTTATGCCATTTTTAAATAAATATTTCTATTATGAATTTTGATGGGACGTCGTCGTCACATCAAAATAAACAAGTCACAGGCAGCCCTAGTGGTTTAGTAACCTCTGTGTACTAACATTTATGATCACTGCTGCTTGCTTATGCGCGCCTGACGCGCTTTACTTCACAAATATAAATATTTCATTAACCATTGCATGACAAATTTTATTAAAGTTAATAATTATGTCTTAATAACAACACATAAAAGTTCTAGATGGATATGGACACTTTGGGTCTTTTCAATTTGACCACACCTTTTTGTTACACGTTGTATATATTCTGTATCTTTGTGTTCTAAATAAACTATATCATTCTTCTAATAATACATTCACATTACATTTCCTACTTTTAATAATAAAAAATATTACCAAGAGATGACACGCTCATAAATAAAATTATATAAAAAAATTAACGAAAAAACATAACCCTCCTTCTGACGCAGTCGGGTAAAAACAAAAACGAAACGAAACAGAATTACTAAACGTAATATCAAAGACCACGGTCTCATTATTATCATTGCGTTTACATAAAACGGAATTGAATTAAGCCAGGGCGCATTCCCTTTAAACCGAACGGAACATTTAAAACGCAAGAATAAATATAGCAGAATAACAATCGTATTTCAGAACTTCTTGACTTACATAATTTTATGAAACGCACACTCATTAGAATTGCCTCCCACAATCATCATTCTAATCTATAGCGTCCCACTGCTGGGCTCAGGTATTCCCACAGAAGAATCCAATAAGGAGATCACTACACTATCAAAAATGATATCATAAAAAAATACTGCTAAGGGGGACATTGATACCTTTGAAATCAACTCCTTATTTGTCCTAGCAAAAAGAAGTATATAATCAAGAGTGGCAGTCCAGACGGCTTTTGTGCGAGAGACCTACCAGTTGCTCGAAAACTGGGTGCCTAGTGCGAATATTATTTCCCAATCGATAATGTTAACAAAAACGAGAATTTGTCCTGATCCTATCCGAACCCCTCAAACAATCTAGTATAGAAAACCTCTGAAGTTGTTTCGTTTTATTATTTAATTTATTTTATATAAATAAACATGCTATTATATATAAATAAACATTTAAATAGCTACGGAAAGCCATTAACAGGTCCTCACAAATAAAAACAATATAAATTAAAGTGATACACAAACGAAATACACATAAGGCTACTTAAATATGACATGCTTACAAAATTACACAGAAATAGGATCCAATATAATACGAATTAAAAATAACGTAATACGTAATACTACTGATTAAAGAGCATCTGACTTAGACGGCGCCTAATCGACGCCTCGATAGTGTTGAACAGATCAATGTCAAGCTGCTTCGATAGTGTTAAAATAAGAGTTACACGCGCGCCATAGGTAAGAGTTTTGCCTAAAGTTCGTTGAAGCGGGGGGGGTGATATCACAAGCTCAGGACAGTTAATAAAACTATTTGCAATTTTCTTAACGAAGATCAGGTCCGCAATCTGGTGGCGTTTTAACGCGGCTTAAGGAAATCTTTAAGTTTCTCGCCGCCCCCTCATAAAAGTTCGGTGACAATGAAAAAACACTGAGGAATTCAGCCAACTCTCCAAAAAAAAAATTATTTGTATGGCATTAAAGCGTCTCCTGGTGACAAACGAGATGAGTTGCCATTTTTCATCCATCCAAATCTATTCCATAGAAATTGTCATTTTCGATAACGAGATCGAATATCGGATACAACTCAGCACTCGGTCATCGCTACTTACACACGCCTGCACCACAAACTTTCAAATTTCTTCAATAGACTTTGAATTTTATACATAACTAGCTAACCCGGCGGACTTCGTACCGCGTTGACAGTTTTCATCATTGAGTTAAATATATATCAATGGTTTCCATGACAATAAAACAAACAAATCATTTTGTATTGAAAAATTAAATTGTCGTTTTTAGTATTTTTTTTTTTAATATAGCCAATGTTACTCAGCGCTAATGTAGCATTCTAATGGTGAAAGAATTTTTTAAATCGGTCCAGTAGTTTTTGAGTTTATTCGTTGCAAACATACAAACATACTTACATACATACATACTTACATACAAAAATACAAAGGTTTCCTTTTTATAATATTAGTATAGATATAGCATACGGTTGAACATCTATTATAGAAATGACAATTTGTTGTAGTATGATGTGCAGCCGTCTTACATCGATTACTGTAATACTCCCACACCCACGAAAGGAGGACATTTGATCTTCTTGTTTAAAAAACATAGGCCGTGTTATAAAAACGATGTCTTTAGCGTTGGCCTCTGCAGCGGTGTCAAGTGGTCTCGAGTCGAGTGCTCCAATCATTAGGGATATCGCAAATAATCGTCGGTGACCGTTTTCAATTCGACACTTCAAAACGTTAAAACATTTAAGACGAATATGAGCAAAATCTGTGCGAGCAAATTTACACTTTAAAAAATGTTTACTGAACCCTTTGGCTAACAAAGTAGGTGTAGATAGTGGTGATTTTGCGCGGGTCGTATAAAGCCACAATAGCTTAGTTGGTAGTGCACCTGACCCGGGGGTCGACCGCCGGCGCGAGGCGAGGAGGAGGCGTCATCTTGTCATTTCGAAAGCAATATGAAAGCAATATCGAAAGCTATAGGCTATAGCTTTCGATATTATTCGATATTATATTTCGATATTATATTAGAAAGCGAGGCGAGGGCTTCGCCTACAAAGCTATCGAAAGCGAGAGTGTTACGCGGTTGGGGGGCCGGTATCTAAGGTATTGAAGGCGCTGCTTCAATAATATAAAAACTTTCGTATTCCTGATCTAAGGATGTTATTGTCCAGTTACCAAAATTACGTATTAAATTGATGTAAATCTTGGTGAAATTGAATTTCAAATAAAGTTTAATTCAGAGTAAAGATAGGCATGTTATGAATGCCTATAACACACTAACACAGCACGGTAATATCGCAAATACTAACTATAATTAGACGACCTACTAACAGTGTGTCGAGAGGAGATTCTGTACACTCATGTCATGATTATTAGGAATCAATTACTCAGGGTCAGAGGATAAACATACTATGTCAATTGTTTTATGTTGCACCAGAGCAGTATACTCGTAGTAACTCATTTCATTTTCCTTATACAATTGACATAATTTTTTTTTTTTTTTAAGAAATGAGTTACATGAGAAGTTAAATGAGAAGTTAGTTAGTCAATTGGAAGAGCACCTGACCCGGAATGTCAGAAGGGTGCAGGTTCAAATCCTGCTCGTGGAAATTTTTTCAACATCTGTGTTTTTGTAATTTGTTCGCAGCAAAATTAGCGTTAAAAATTATTTAAAACATATAAATGAGTTACCGTTTAAATTATTATAATTGCAATTCAAAATGCTATAGTGAAATAACGGTAGCTGAACGGATACACTCAGGTTGAATAGGAGAGATTAATCCCCAGAAGATTCTTGGTAAAAATTATCGTTATAAAAATCTAGACAGGATTTCTAAAATACTAAATGGCGAATGTTCGTTGCTGATTGTACGTCCAAAAATGCAAAATACAAAGCTCTTACCACCAAATTGTTTTCTTTAACGATCAAAAAACATTGTAGATTTTACCAAAACATGATCAAGTAACAAAAACAATATTGTTTCTACAAATCAATAGGTTAATACCAATCGGTTGTATAGAAAATAATAAATTGGAACCATGAATTATGCATGAGAGACAATCGATATCCTGTGCTGCCCACATTACACTTAAGGCTCCATTGAAACTACAGATTCAATCTTATTTATGCAATCCTACATCTAACAAAACCTATTTAATAACAACCTACTTCAAACAATCGTAGAAAACAAAATTACATTTTGATTTTATTTCTTTCTAAAACCTTCTGTCACATCATCGCAAAAATTAGTTGGATCATCAAAATCATCATTCTGGGCTGTAAATTTTTAGCCTATATAATGTCAACCTATATTAGCCTAGTCCTACAAAGGCATTTATTATTGAAATCAAATAATTGCTATAATTCATGGCTATAAATTAGTTCACGCATGCCAAATGCAGTGATTAGATTACAGTCAGTGATTACAAACCTGTACTGTGCATCCAAAAATACGAATCACACTTGGCACGACCTGGAATTTAAAGCCAGAACTTCCAAATATCGGGTCGAACGCTTTGCCACACAGCCGTTATAACGGCTATGTTATAACAGTGATGCGTTATACTTATTTCAGTATCCGTGGGAAATTACAGAAGATCCAATACCGGAATAATTTCCCACAATTATGAAATTGGCACCGTCCTATTCAGGCATTTAAATAACTTTCCGAAGATTGAACGGAGAGGGAGTTTGGTTAAATTGGATCTAATTATGTGGACGATTTGAGGAGGTGCTCCGGCTCGGTTATCGAGACCAGCTCCGATAGACAGTCAATTAGTAAATCCTTTGGCGAATTCCGAACTAGTGTCTGCGATTTCTATACGTGTTTGATTAGCTTTCGGAAATGAAGTCTGTCTGCTGCCAAGTACTTTCTGCAATCAATGATTCAGAATTTAATTTGTTAAGGCTCGCTGCAGTCACTCGTTTTTTTTTTAACTCAGGCGCACTTTTTGTTGTACTGAGACTTATTAAAGCTTTTTATGTTTCTGATACCGATAAGTGTTGTTTCGTAAAAATTTGAGAATTTGATTTATGTACTTTATTATTTAATTAAATAACAACTTTGTTCATTCTACAGGCATCTTCAGGCATTGAGGTACTAGCTACTTTACCTCTAACTCCCGGAACACAACAAATGATGATATGGCGACAAACTTAGATAAATTGGCTAATTTATCTATTAGGTTAGGTTTATTAGGTTGGCTAACCAGGCTTATCACCAACTAAACCGAGTACCATACGTACCCTGTTAGAAAACTAACTCGAATCCAGACAGATGATCTAACCGCTTGGCATTAATTCATAACACATTAATGAAAAAAACATTTCGCAAATTAACATACCAAAAATTTTTTATCACATATTAACTACTACACTATCATCTATCCTTTCATCTATATTGTCTATCGTTTTATTTCCAATAGAAAATTATACAGGAGTTTATGATTATGAAACCAAATCTCTAGTTACTCTGATAATTAGTATCTACTGTTAGCCTCGTAAATCATCTGGACGTTCGATTTGATTGAATCAATTAACTTGATTTGTAATCGACTATTGTTCAACCAACCGTGATTATTAACATTCATGAGAACTATATAAATGACATAGATATAGCAAAAACCTAACTTCAATGACGTTATCATTTAAATCCCTAAAATCATAACCTGAAAAATATAAATAAATATATGCTAGTAAGTTAAGTTAAGTTTGAGGCACTTGGTTTACCCATTTTACCCAGATTTAATTAATAACTCAGTCATGCTACTCGACGCAAGTTCGCCAAACATGTTATCATCAAAACGCTTTTAAAGAATCGCATAAGAAAACATGTAGAAAGTAGAAAGGAGCCAAGTTTCTTAACACATAACTTTAGTAACCATACAATATTTTTTAAATGTACAATTCCTAAAATAATTGTTGAACAAGCGAGGCGCCTTTAATTTGTTTACACCCTTTTGCGGAAACATGATGTCGATAATGTTGAGACGTTTATGTAAATACAAACCGATGTACGCATTCCGAATCCCTTTCACATTTCACTGGGACCGAGCACTGAACTTTTTCAACATTATCAAAAACAGATACTAGAAGTTAGCACATTTCATATGCATAGCATTCATTTTTGGTATAAAAAAAAGTCGCACACATTCCGGTATCGAATGTTGATATACGAGACCTTCCGCAACGCTTCGCCGCTTATCGAACGCACAACTCGCGAAAGTTAGCGCTGTCAGTACAAAATTGGGCGTAGTAGGAACGTGCGGACGAGCCGGCGTCCGGCGTGGCACTGCGGGCTGCCGCCGGCCGGCCGCGTGGATCCGGCTCCGTAAACTAACGACCTAACTCCCCCACACCAGCACCGAAAACAAACCCTAAAACTATACGCACAGCGAACATTACCCAACATCACCAGCTAAGAACGCCAATCGATGCTCCTGAAACAGGACAACAGATCTTTCCGCCTCCGCTCCCGTCACGTGAACGAAACGACCGGAGCGAATTTTCGCCAATTTCACCGACAACAACACACGAGAATCGATTACGCAATTGTATACAATTTTAATGAGCTGGTTTAGTGCTACCATACATTTTGGAATATACTTTAACAGTTTCAGCATTCTTAGCATACGACCTGATCGAAAACGGCCACTGCAGCCGAAGGACGTGCGTGGCGACTTCGTCGTCGCAAGGCCAAGGTCTCCAAGGCCAAAGTATCCCGCAATCTTTGCCGATCCTTAAACGCCAGTACTTATATCATTTCACTGGATCTAGTGCCATTCAAACCAGAACACAGCAATACAAAACAATGCTGCTTGGTGACAGAAATAGGTACTAAAGTTGTCGACATCCCTGGTCTGGGTAGAATCCTAAAACGGAGTGAAAGTTCCTGGAAAGACGTGGATGGAGACTCACCGTGGCCAGCGGCATACGAGACAAAATCGTTTGTGGCCAGTTGCAATAAAAAGGCTGGTGCACAATTAAACGCTTTCCATCGCTGTTAAACGCCAAATTGCATTCGAAACAGCTGGAATTTAAAAATAGATGAGCAGATGCGCTATAGCCTTGCAGCCATTGGTAGCGCAAGTTTTATGTGTCAATTATGCAAGTTAATATTCGTATGCGGCAATAATCCAGCAATAATCAACTGTCGCCTACATAAAACCAGGATTCGAATGAGATAAGGAAAGGGCACACCTTTCGCTCCAAACTAGTTCCGTGGAACATCTGCCGCGTCCAAGATCAAAGTCAAAACACTAACTCGCGTCTGCATAAACCGTACTTCGGAAACCTGTTTGAGGAGATCAACACAACACTACAGCATCAACACTGATTTCTATTAAACCGATCAATGGTGTATAGTTTTGCAAGGTAATGATGCATTTATGCATTTCCTATTTGTAGAGTTACCAGGGGTAGTGAACATCGCCCAATTACAAGAAAATTATAAGAAAGTTTCTTAAAGCAGTATAATTACACAAATGGTGACTTGTTGGATGCAACTTTCTGAAATTGAAATTTAAGAAAAGTCATTATAACATCTCTCTTTTTTAGGTGTTTACGAGAAGGCTGCCTCCAAAGCTCAAACCGTTTCACGGATTGGCAGAGCGTCGTAAAATGTATGTATTGAAGATCTTTTTCTTTTTTGCGTATCGGCAAACGTAGTGTAGGACGCCCTGAGACTTAGTGGACCGAGAACCTTCGTAAGGGGCTGGCAAAAGCTGGATGTCAGTAGCCGCAAATCATGTCATGTTCAGTTGCGTGCACTTGAAGCGGCTTATGCTCAGAAGTGAAATAATGTAGGCTGATGACAATGGTGATGAAATTTTTTCGAGAAAATTATTTTTTAAATTCTGCACATGAGCGGCTGAATCCTGAAACAAGGATGATGTTATCCAAAACAGCCATATAATATCGGAACAACTTGTCCCATCAAAGGTGAAACCTGATGAGAAACATCTGAAACCAGATCTATTAATATTTTATTACAGTCTTTTACTTTACACAGAATGGAGAGAAGGTGCGTTCCTAGCAACCGGCCGATTGGAACGACGACGAAGGGATCCTGTTACCAAACACAAACTCGATACGTTGACTTTGATTACTGAATCGCGTTGCGAATTCACCTCTCTGGATATGATATTTCTCGAAAATCGTGATTTCAATGTAAAAGATATGATCAAAAAAAAGTATCTAAACTTTTTAAGTGGATCTTTAAAGTAAAATGTTAGTTTTGGGGCTTTACTAAGTCAATTACTAGGATCATTCTTTAATATTATTAATTATCAATATCCATATTGATCGATTTTATTGTGTCTAATTTATATCCATCCGTCTAGTTATTTTGAAGAGATCGCTTTAAACAGATTCTGAGAGTTATTTTTCTGGTGTTGCATTACAATTTGCAATGGAGGAATATCAACCTGTGCCTCCAGTTTTTAAAAAGCCTTTAAATTACTGAACAAAACAAATGAAGCGCGTCATCATCATTAAACTTAACAAATAAACAAAACAAGATCACTACAAAGTCATACAAACAACTGCAAAACGGACTCGTCGACTTGAAACCGCAAATTATGCGTTGAACCGGTGCCACCGAGGTTCACAAAGGCCTTCGTCTCGTCAAACCGTACATTTGGCTAAACGAGCGACCTGCGTTCCGCTCAGCGCACTTTGGGTCCGTTAGCGCACTTTAGGACCGTGAGAACTGGTAGGTAGACTAGGTTAGGCCTGCCACACATCAGAAACTAATGGAGTCTGAAGTTTGAAGTCGCTTGATAATGTCAACTTTTATTTGGGTGCAAAATTGTTACTTATGAATTTTTGTTGCCCAACCTAGCCAGGTAGTGCTAAGAAAACTAACAGTTTTTTTTTTAAAAACATTAGCGTTTTAAGATGTAATCTAATTTAATTTAAAACTTTTTGCTTATTTTTTTACGGCATTTTGTGTATTTTCAAAATAACTAAAGAGCGCCAGCGACTTCGTCCGCGTAAACACCCTTATCCCGAGATTAGGATTTTTTGGAAAATCCGCCTTATTTCTTGTCCAAAAAGAGAACCTCTCAAAATTTCAGCTTTCTTGGTTAAGTTAAGGCTGGGCGTTGAGTGATGGGTCAGTCAATGAGTGAGTCAGGACTCTTCTTTTTATACTGTGTATCTAAAAATAAACAACAGTAACTATATTGCTACGTATATAAATTTGTCACATTCAGTAATTACATACATAGACTATTCCTGTGTTTTTGTTTGTTACTTAATTATGTAAAATACATTATTTTTGTAGCTTTGACATGAATACATATTAAAGTACTTGACTCTACAGTTCTCATATTGATATACAAAGATCTCGGATGATAGCAGTAATAGTTGATAACAACATTTCAATGACACCAACAAGATCGGAGCTTTGCGGTTACCGCAGCGAGCGTTCACCAAAGAAATGCTCTAAAAATAAACAAAAGAATGCAACTCATCATCATCTCATTTTTAAACACTCAATCATTTTTCAAGATAAGTTTTTAATCTATAGGTACGTTCGGCTCCATGATAAATAGCTGAATGTATACAGGTTGTTTGGTAATACGTGCATAATCCCGAATTTAGCAGATAGGGTCGCGTGTATAGATAGAGCCCCGGAAAATTATAAACACGCCTGAAAAGCAGCACATGGCCGTGATATAGAGGTTGTTTGTTACAAAAGAAAATTGCAAAGTGACAACTCTAGGGGTTTGTCACTTTGCTTTAGCTGGACCTATCCAGCTGATACATCGTTCTCAGTCGTCAACCAAAAGGGTCCAAAAGAAACTGAAATTAAAACATGTCAGGGTTTGACAAAAAATACGGTGAATTAAATAAACGTTGGTAGATATTGTTTGGCATATTGTCACGGTGTCCTTTTTAGGGTTCCGTAGCCAAATGGCGAGCCAAAAAACGGAACCCTTATGGATTCGTCATGTCTGTCTGTCTGTCTGTCCGTCCGTCCGTATGTCACAGCCACTTTTTTCCGAAACTATGAGAACTATACTGTTGAAACTTGGTAAGTAGATGTATTCTGTGAGCATTATGATTTTCACACAATTTTTTTTTTCATCAAACCCATACGTGTGGGGTATCTATGGATAGGTCTTCAAAAATGATATTGAGGTTTCTAATATCATTTTTTTCTTAACTGAATAGTTTACGCGAGAGACACTTCTAAAGTGGTAAAATGTGAGTAAAAGGGGTCAAAACTAAAAAAAAATATATGATGTACATTACCATGCAAACTTCCACCGAAAATTGGTTTGAACGACATCAAGTAAGTAGTTTTTTTTTAATACGTCATAAAGTACGGAACCCTTCGACGCGAGTCCGACTGGCACTTTTTTCACTCGTTTTTACTTGGTTGCATAGTTAATGGCTATGTTTCGGGATTACACACCTATTACCAAACATCCTGTATACGTTCGGCATCAAGATAATAAGTAGCCGAACGTATAGATTAAAAATAGCAAACAAGTGGATCCACGTTTAGTGTCGAACAAAGCTAATTATCTCGAATTAGAAGTCGGATTCTTCGCAGTCTGATTATAGATTAGAATAATTGCCTTCCGTTAGCTGGGAAGGCAAAAAGCGTGTGAAAGTTACTTGTCTCATTTCTTTGTTTGTGTACTGACGGTATAATTTTAGCGGAATGTCATTATCATACAGCGGTTAAGGCAACACACTAAAAAAATGCACCAATTTTCGTCGAATACTTTCAGACTATTAACGAATCTGAAATGTTGATATACGTAAATTCATGTCTTTATCTTGAATTTGATAGCTCAAATACACGATTGTATAATTTTGACTCGATCATAATTATTTTCGAAAACAACACTAAAAAGTCACTATTTTTAAAATTATAACGAAATTACTTAATTTATATGCTTGAAAACCACTCGAATACATTGATAACATAAATATTCGTAATTTAGTAGCTACATATTTTGATAACTAAACCAATACTTTTTTTAATATTGTATATAATTTGCTGTCTTAATTGTCACAAGCGCTACGTATTTTAGTATGTATGTACGTATCTTATGACAGCGCCCGTAAGAATCGAAATCGAGGTATCGTATCATACCCTGATCGTGCTAGGAACGTATCAGACACGGAAAGTAATGTTACACCTTCGATCAACAATGTTACACGGACTACTACGTCCTACCTACGTAACAACAGCGTATCATACCCGTGCATAAGGGGTTCAATGAAATATTCTCGCCAACAATTGTAGACGGCTCGTGCATAGTACGCGACGTTGTTGGTCGGTGACGGAATGGTCTCTAGGACATAGTCTCATACTTTTCAATACAAAAAATATTTCTTTGCCTGACACGTCCCTCTCACGATCATCAAGTCAAGTGGGCAGAGACCTTTAATTTAACGAAAACAAGAACGTGCCGAAATTGAGTGGTTGCTATTCAGACGGATTCTAGACAAAATCCCGCCATCATGAAAAGTTACATACAAATACTCTTTTACCCACAACGGGACTTATCTATACTAATATTATAAAGAGGAAGCCTCTGTATTTTTGTATGTATGTTTGCAACGAATAAACCCAAAAACTACTGGACCGATTTAAAAAATTCATTCACCATTAGAATGCTACATTAGCGCTGAGTAACATAGGCTATATTAAAAAAAGAATATTAAATAAAATACTAAAAACGACAATTTAATTTTCCAATACAAAATGGTATGTTTGTTTTGTTGTCATGGAAACCACTGACATATATTTAACTCAATGATGGAAACTATCAAAGCGCTAAGCGGTACGAAGTCCGCCGAGTCAGCTAGCCTTCTATAATTGCTGGAGTACAACTAAAGGTAGTTAAGGTAAACCTATTGAAAGTAAGTAGTTAAACGTTCAAAAAAGAGATTGGAGAGAGACCGCCAAAAAGCGAGACGCAAGGAAAAATTATGGAAGAAACGTTTTGCCTAGCAGTGCAATGCGACTATTAGGATTATATTTTTTAAAAAGTAGATACTACTGCATTACAATCTATACGACATTGTCCTTTAAATCTGTTCGCAATAAATTTAATAGGTAATGCAAAATTCTCATCATCAGGGAATATACAAAAAATAATACAGGTGTGCGAATGATGGACTGACATTAATTATTCATAGTCACGTAGGCCAATAAAACAGCACGTCTGGGTGGGCATCCATCACACAGACAGAGCTTCACGATGCAAGCCTTGCCAGGGAACGCGACACATGAAATATGGGAATTTAATAAGACAAGCTTGGTGATGGGCAAGAAAATATGCTTGTAAATCCAGCAGCAAATTGCTTAAAAATAGCTTAGCCATTATTGTGCTTATGGCACGGTAATATAGGGTCCTTACCTATGAAATTGACGATTTTTTTTCACTTATTTACTTCTAAAAGTCAATACCGGTTGTTAATATTATAAGTTATTAGGCTTCAGTAATAACAATGATTATACATTTTGTCTCTCTGTGGCCCAATTTTTTTTTAAATTGACTTCTTTTTTTGTTCGCGGAATTGACCTTTTGTTTTATTGTACATAACTTTGAAAGAACTTGATTTTTTTTTTCTTTTTAATGTCTGCTATATTTAGCTAGTGAAACAAACACACTACTTTAAATTTTTTATAGTGTTAACATAAATAGATGCTATGAAAATTAAAAAAAACGTTAGTATGAAAAATATATTGAGGAGCTCGATGGCGCAGTGGTTAACACGCCCGGTCTGCGAGTGCTGAGGTTAAGCAACTTTCGCAAAGACCGGTCATCGAATGGGTGACCAAAAATTTATCATCTCGAGCTCCTCCGTGTTTCGGAAGGCACGTTAAACCGTTGGTCCCGGCTGCATTAGCAGTCGTTAACAACCACCAATCCGCACTGGGCCCGCGTGGTGGTTCATGGCCCGTTCTCCCTTTCCATCCATAGGGAAGGCTCGTGCCCCAGCAGTGGGGACATAAATGAGCTGATGATGATGATGAAAAATATAAATTAATAAAAAATCTTCATACAAAACGTCAATTTCATAGGTCCTAATATTTATCATATCACGATAGTTCAAAAAGTTAAATTGAATCGTAAAGTGTTTGGCAAAATAACAATTTTGACTGATCTGATCTGACTGCACATCAGACTTCCACAAACTGTCGTGCCGTGCGTGCTCGACGCTGACGCCTCAGCTGCGGTTGCTCAGCTCTCGCCACTCGTTGATCATGTACTCGTTGAGTTGCGAGCTTGCAACTACTGCTGCGTTATCGTTGCTGCATATATTCCACCTAATTTAAATTGTGAAGACTACATAGGTTTTCTTGAATGTATTACCTACATACTGCAGAGTGAAGAAATAAACAGTTTTATAATAGCTGGAGATTTTAATTTACCAATAATAGAATGGAAAAGTATTAATAATTACTTAAAGCCTATTGTAAACAGTTCTTATGCAGCACCCATAAAATATTTAATAAATATGATATCTTTAGTGCACGGTTTTCAGTTTAATAAATTTAAAAATAAAAATGGTAGGATATTAGATTTGTTTATTAGCAGTATACATGACTGTGAAGCGTTTCCTGCACAGAACACACTTGTGCCTGTAGATGAACATCATCCACCCTTTTATGTACTGGTACCTACGATTAAATGCACGAAAGGTTTCCATCTGAAACCGCGCACTGAGTATAATTATAATTACGCTGATTTTACACTTATTAATACTGAACTCAGTAACTTGAACTGGATTGAATTATTTCAATATAAATCAGCTAGTGATGCAGTAACAATATTTTACGAAATTATTTATTCTGTTATTAAAAGAAACGTTCCAACCAGAATTATTAAATGTTCGCGGTTTCCAGTATGGTTTTCTTCAGCTTTAACACATATTTTTAAGAATAAAGAGCAAGCTTGGATTAAGTGGAAAAAATACGGAAATCATTGTGATTATGAAACTTTTAGCATACTAAGGGAAAGATTTAAGATAGAATCAAAAAAATGTTACAAACAGTACATAAAGTCAGTAGAGGAAAGTATAAAAAATAATATAAAATATTTTTGGAAATTTATTAACAACCGTAAAAGTTCTTCAGACATACCTAGCTGCATATCGTATAAAAATATAGTCTCAAACGATCCAGTTGATGTTTGTAATTTGTTTTCCAAATTTTTTCACTCAGTTTATGAACCTTCGAATGTACACGATAGTTTTGATGTCACGGATATATCAAATAGTAATATTAACACTGACTTAAACATGTATGACATACGCATTTCTGAAAATTCAATTATAAAGGCATTGTGTACACTTGATATCTCAAAAGGTGCAGGGGTAGACAACATTCCTCCTTTATTCTTCAAATCCATAGCACGTTCGATCTCCTTTCCCTTACACTACCTTTTCAATGCTTGCCTACAAGATGGTGTCTTTCCTGAGATTTGGAAAACCGCTCGAATCGTCCCGGTACATAAAGGTGGGCCAAAAAATGATGTAGAAAATTATCGGCCGATCTCTATACTCCCTGTTCTGTCCAAACTATTCGAAAGACTAGTACATGATATTATTTATCCTGCTCTTCATAGCATTATCATTGAGCAACAACATGGGTTTGTGCAACGACGGTCTACGACTACCAACTTACTCGTTTATGCTAGTTATCTCTTTGAAGGGATGGATGAAAATCTGCAAACAGACAGTATATACACTGACTACCAAAAAGCATTCGATAGGGTAGATCATAAACTACTTCTCGAGAAGCTTGCGTACAATGGTATACGTGGAAACTTGTGGAGATGGTTTAAATCTTACATTTCTAACCGCACACAAAAAGTCGTAATTAAAGGGTTTGAGTCTGAATTTGTTTCGACAAGCTCTGGCGTTCCACAAGGTTCCATTTTAGGACCTCTGTTGTTTGTCGTATTCATTAACGACATTTGCCAATGCTTCAACTTCTGTTATTACTTATTGTACGCAGATGATTTAAAAATTTACCACACTATTAATAGTCATGAAGATCATATTAAATTTCAACAGGATTTGGATAATTTTACTGAATACTGTTCTCGTAATAAGCTCAGTTTAAATTTAAGTAAATGTAAATCTATTACATTTACTAAAAAAAGAAAAGTAAGCCATTACCCATATATGCTTTGCGGTGTTCGTATTGAAACTGTTGAACAAATAAGGGATCTCGGAGTCATATTGGATACACAATTGCATCTAAATGCTCACGTTGATCATATTGTAAATAAGGCGTTCAAAATGTATGGTTTTGTCATGCGCTCGAGTACCGAATTTCAGCAAGTTTCTACCTACCTCACTTATATAAATCCTTGGTCCGATCCCAGCTGGAACATGCTGTGCCTGTATGGAATCCTTTCTATGATAAGTATACTGTTTTACTTGAATCAGTGCAGAAACGATTTCTTCGTAGTATGTACTATAAATGTTTTCGTAGTAAGTGGTCGTATAACTTGTTAATAGCTAAGTATAATCTACTAACACTAAAATCAAGACGTTGTTATCTCGAGACAATGTTTTTGTATGATTTGTGTCATTGCAGATATGATTGTATTGAACTCAATAATCAAATATTTTATAAAGTACCTCACACAACACATAGTCGTAATTCAGCACGCTTGTTTGCTACATCCTTTTGTCGCACTAATGCTGGCAAAAGATCTCCATTAAATAGAATTTTTAACACATTTAACCTATACTTCAGTGACATAGACATGTTTGCTACACGAATTGGTATATTTAAAAAACACCTTGCACAAGTACTTACTGAAATCTGATTAATATATATATGTTTTTTTTTTCTAATAAGCAATATTATATACATGTATACACTATCATTCTTTACATAATAAGTCTAGTTAATATGTGGTTAATGTTGTTGGTGACACAATGACAATTGCTTATTACTAAATGTTTATTGTTTATATATTATTGTGTACACCGTTTGTTAACCCAAATAAAGAGAAAAAAAAAAAAAAAAAAACTGCCAAATTTCCTCAATCGACTTCGAACTTAATGTGTGGCATATGGATGAGCATGTTTTGAAGAAATTTGACAGTTTTGAATAGGTTGCCATGCAGGTGTCTGTAAATTAAAAAAAATACTAGCATGCTTAGTTATTTTTACCCAAAATATGTTTTAGACGCCAATCCGGGGCCCAGGCTGCCTAATACGAGTTTTATATGCCATTCAATCACGATAATGTAACGAAGATTTGTACGACATTAAAATTACGCCTTCTGGTAACAAACGAGGAGACTAAACAGCAGCAACAACCGTTTGGTAGAAAGTGTAAAATGCAAAATGAAATAAATAAAAACAAACATAATTTTACACTAGAAATTCTTATTTTCATAAACGTGATAAAATAGCAAATAAAACTTGCAATAAGTACCTTGATCGTTAAACAATCATTAACCACTGGTCCTGGCTAGTCGTAATGAGGCTTAAGTCGACACTCATCATCTAGTCGCATTTAACTTGGGGTGTAATCGACGTGCAAGTGTATGCAGTGCAAATGTACCGTCATTAGTCAGAAACTAGGGCCATTAAAGTTGTATCCATGACTGTGGCAAGGATAAGTGGGTGGGTCTAAAGCTCTTGTTCACGAGTCGGATTAAAAAAGGATATAACACGATTTTTTTAGTATTACATAGTCGGCAAACGCTTTTACTTGTTTGGTGTTCTTCTCCTCCTCTGCTGCAGTCGTCGTCGTCCGCAAGCAGTGGAGTAGCCGTGTCGTTATTTCTTTTCGTATTTTGGTTAACATGTCCACACAATGCATGCTGTGTTCACTTTAATAAGAATGGACGTTATGTATACTTTTTATTGGTATGTAATTTGTTAACTAGGCTACGTTACATTTAATTTATGAACCGAAATAAAAATTAAAATTAAATGTTATTAAATATGCTTTAGCTGAAGAAACGGTTTGCGCATACCACTGCGTCCGAGGAGACGCAGATGGCCCTGCTCAGTTTCGAAGAGCTTGGAACGACATAGGAAGGAAGAGAGGCATATCCACTAAAATCTCTACTTCTCCCCTTTTGCCACTTGAGCGCATTCGGGCGACGACATGCGACGTGGTGGGTCGGGGTCTACCGTACATAAGGATTAAAACCCAATTCCCTCTTGAGTATCGAACGGTGGGATTCCTGCCACAACGTGAATTCAACGTGAATTTCAATACGTTTGTGTTGAGAGTGCTGACTGACTCTGTATGTGTTCCTCGATGTTTTAGGCGAAAGGTGTACCGTTCCGGCAGTGGTTCAGAGGGCTACTGGACGACTGTGACTAGGGTTGCCAACCGTACTCTAAAATAGAGTACTGTACTCTATATCATGTAGGCGTACTCTATTATCTATAACACTAATAGAGTATGCTAAAATACTGTGTTTTACAGAATGTTTGCTATACTAGTGCCAGTCATGTAATATTATGCAAACCCATTATCAGAATCAAAAAGTCCAAAAGAGCTCTTGATCTATATAAATTTAGAGTTAGAATGTTTGGACTTATCAGTTCAGTTCTTTTAAAAACCATGAAAAATTGTTATGTACAAAAAGTACCTTTTTAAAAGTAAAAAATAAATGATACTCTTTTTTGTAAGTCCGTACTCTTCATTTACCTCCTTTGAAATCAGATAAGTATACTCTATTTCTTCTAATAAAAGTTGGCAACCCTAACTGTGACGCTGGCGTCACACCACACGTCGCCTAACACGACTAGTATTAAAGTTAATAATAATAATGTGCGTTATTCTATAAAGTATATGTAATTATGGGTCATTATTATGGGAAATAAGTAAGAAATAAGTATGACAATGTTAGTAGCATTGTGACAATGCTACAAACACAGCAGTTGTGTTCCAACATCCAACGGTTCCCCCGTGTGGTGCCGGGGGTAAAGAATTGCACCACCCCATCTCTTCCCGTGGGTGTCGTAGAAGGCGACTATGGGACCATTCCAGAGGATGGGCAGCAGCGTCTCTCTGTGATTATTCTCACCTTACTGCGATCGCCAACCCGCCTGCCAAGCGTAGCGATTATGGCAAATTCCCTTCAAAATTATTTATCCTTGAGGGAGGCCTTTGTCCAGCAGTGGACGTCTTTTTGGCTGAGATGATGATCCAACGGTTTAAGATAAGATACCCAGTTCTTAGTTGAGGGTTATATTTATAATAAACATGGTAAGAATCCCGTTAATAATTACTCTAATTACTCTAGTTGAGGGTTGTTGGTGAAGAGCTACTACGTTATCGTCTTTATCGTCATTCTACCTATAAGGTGAGATCAAAGCCAAGCGCTTCTCTTTTTTTATACGTAGCACGGCAAATGACTCCATTTCACCTGATGTTAAGTGTATATGGAATCCAGATGCGACGACAACTGATGCAGCGTGAAAACAACGCAGCATCAGTTACCCTCACTCTGCCGACCCACAAGGTGCCTCTTCACGCCTCGTTAGAAAGATCCCATATCATAGGAAGAAGGGAAACGTGTGCTGGCAAACTATTCCATGTTTTGGAGGTGCGACAAAGAAACGAGTCATCAAATTTCTTAGCGCGCGATGGAATATCAATTTTTTGTACTTAATTTAAAAAAGCACAGAACGAAAACAAAGAGAGAAACGTACAAGTATGTAATAAGGTACTTTCGACCCTCAGCCGTTGTTAAGTTATTGTAGAACTCCTTTAAGTTGCACTCAGCGTACCAGTTCAGTAATCAGCATTATTCATAGCGTGAAATTGTGGCTAGTCCTGCAATTACAACACATTACTTCTTTTGCCATGGTTAACATCGTGCCCATTTGTTTCATGGCTAAAGTATGGGGGGGAATTAAGTTCACTAACAATTTACTGATGTTCATGAATCAAATCGTCGCGAGTTCCAATAGGCCATGTTATTATGGCTTACACTGAAATATGTTTCCCAAGTATACGCAAACACTACAAGTGATTTGATTGATTTGATTTATATATTATTGGTGTGTCCACCTATCTATTCAATCAGCCTTTATCTATCGATCTACCTGCTGCCGAGTATAAGGCTCTTTTTCACGCCATCTTTCCCTGTCCTGTGCCAGCCACGGATATGGTCTGTGGTGCCAGTCTGATTCTTTTCTTTTATTGATGTTGTTATTTTTTTTATATAAAACTACAAACTATATATATATAGCTGTAGAAACTGCCTAGCCCGAAGGTACTAGAAAAATATGTCGTAATAACTTTTTTACCACATGTTACAATTTTTTTTTCTAACAAACAGAATGGGCCATCAGCACTGTATGCACTAGGCACACACGGCCTAGTAGACTTGACTTGACATATTATGGCTATGGCTGTGCCGAGCGTGCTTGAGTACCAAAAGCGGTAGTGTGTCACGAGCCCCTAATAAAAAACTTAAAGTCGTGTCTGACCTAATTTCGACTCTACAAGAGCCCTGGACCGCCTAATTCCGTAGGGGCTCAATAGTGGGTAGTAGGTAGGAAGCCTAATTTTGACATAAGAACTAGGTATAAGAAAACGTCAGAATCAGGCCACAGAGATACCTAGAAGTGTAGTAGTTTCAAAATAACAAATCTATGCCCAGTTAAAAAAGTTTTGAGCGACGAAAAAGGATTTATTAATTGCCACAATAATAACAAAATATGGTATAGGTAGTATTTATCGAGTAAAGTAAAACTAGCGGCACTGAAATGTCCTCCCTCCACTCAGCATAATATCGCAGTATTGGATTGGCACCATGACGCTGGTCTTCCGTGAAACCAATAGGTAACTACCGCGCGTGCCAACGTCATCGTTGTAACGTCGTTGACGACATTAGGCTTATTATGACCAAACTTTCAATAAAAACTTCTGCCCCAGCAGTGATGATAAATAAAAACTAAGTACTTACCAACTGAATCAATTTTAAGATGGTGAGTCACCTGCAAAGAACAATAATTAATCATTAGATTTTAAAAATAAGAATGAGCATCCTACACTCGACTTTAAAGTTTATGCTGACACCCCCCACCAACCGTCAGGTGATAAAGTAGGTGTCAGACATCCTTGCGCAAGCACAAGGGACCATCTGCGTCGGGTTATAACGCCAGATCAGGTAGGCTACTCTTGACGCAAACTCAATCTCAATACAATTCTAATGCGAATAATATGTATCGATATTGGGATAAGTTTCGCAATTTCGGAACGCCCCATCTCGATAATAATTTGTTCACTCAATTTCCACGCAATTTAATTCCAATGTAGCACTATTATCGCTTTTAAGAGTGCCATTTGAATTTTTTAGATTTGGGATTGGAAATTGATTATTGCAATTGTATTTAAAGAGTAACCCACCAGGACGCGCCGAAGCGCATTCTTCATCCGGAACTCTTAAGACTAGTGTTTCGAGCGAGTTGCCCCGTGGATAGTGCAGGCAAATGACTTCGCTCCACTGGTGTTAAGCAGAAGCGGAGTCCAGATGCGAGGACAGCCAGTGAAACAGGATTGTGCCTCACTAGCCGTCCGTATCAGCTTGCCGGCCTGCAAGGTGCATCTTCACACCTCGTTTAAAAGACCCATGTTGTAAGGAGAAAGGATCGCGTGGATATTTCAGTCTACGTCTTATTATAGTTAATAAATAATGAGAGTTATAAGATGGTAGAATATGGAAGGTACATGGGTTATAATGTCATTGATTTACATACAATATTTTACACAACAAAAAGAAACATAGCTTAACTTTTACTAATAAATAAAAGATGATCTCCATCTGTGGGCTCATGGGAACGGTGAAAATATCTAGAATTTCAAATGGGTCTTACCCATGTTTTGGTGAGTGTGTAACGGCAGTCAGACCTTGCTCGAAATCAAACCCGGGAACGTTGGGTGCGAGACCAGTGGTCTAACCACTGCAGCAACGGACTTAGAACAAGCCCTATCCACAACTAATCCGAGCACAGTATGTCTGTGTACCCTTACTGGGAATCGAACCCACGTGCAAATCACTTCAAAAGCGCAATTCGCCAGTTATTGTCTGATTGTCTACGGATTTTCCTTGTCAAGAATAGTAAACCAATGTTTTACTATATTAAGATTGTCATCTGTTTCAAAATAACGATTCATTAAACACGAAAACGGTACGAGTCGACTCGCTATACAAAAATTCAACTGAATAAAGCGAACTGGAAACATCATGCATTTACCCACAGAATAGATAATAAATTTAACTTTATACCAGGCGCCATAGGGCTGAGAAAACGCAGTTCATAAAAAAAGACGCAACTTGGCAAATACAAAGGTTGTTATCCAAAACTATAACTCTTAATTTTGATTAATTCAAACTCTTTTTAATTCCGCTAGCGGCTGCTTAAACGGCTGTTTAAGCTCTAAAATTAATAGAAATTTATTTATTACAATACTACTACTTGCTGACTGCAAATAAATACAATAATATTGGGAAACTTAAAATAGTTGGATCAGACAGTCTGACTATAACCCAATAAAAATAATAAAAGAAATATGAGCTTATTCATTTATGTATTACGAATTTACGACTATATTTTATACTAGTTGTCGCCCGCGACTTCGTTCGCGGAGACTACACTATTCCACAGGAACCTGTTACCAGGATAAAAAGTATACTATATCCTAGTCCGGGTCAACATCTGTCTATGTGCAAAGTTTCATAAATAATTCCGTAAAATATAATATAATATAATTTCGTAAAAATGGCTAAACAGATTTATGTTTAGCCATTTTTACGTGATGCGCGGTCAAATAAACCGACAAACAGAAAAACAGACAAAACATTTTAAAAACTGTTGGAACGTGTTCTGTTACGATTTTAAGTATCCCCAGCAAAATTTTATCGAATATCTTCCATGTACAGACTTTCGACCCTCTTTAGCTTTATATATGTATGATGATGTATGATATGATGATGATATAACCTAAAGTTATGTAGCTATAGTTATAGAATTTTGTATTATAAGTTATAGCTACACGACACGAGTCTTCCCTGTGGATGGAAACACCACTTGGAGAACAGGCTATAAACCAACTACTGCCTGACTGTTTATGCAGCCAGGACATGACTTCACTTATGTAAGCATAGTATGAAATTCCGGGCTTTCATCGAGCATTCCAAACTAGTTATAATTGTAAATGTATATGACAAATTGCATGATTAACGGTAACGACTGGTATTTTTAAGTATCGTTACTTCAGCCGAAAAGCTGTGCTGTGTTTCTTGCGCCCATTCTTTTCTACAGCTAAACTACGTCATGGATGAGTAGTAACTAAGGAAACGACGATTCAAAAATACTTATCTACTATAAGTTTAGTTAAATAAAAAAAATACTTTGACTCAGTATGCCCCGGCACAATTGGCAGCCCTACAACGACACGCTACCCCATTTCTGCGCGCAATGGAACAGTCCGCGTCGGCCCGACACGCCGGATATGACGCTTGTCTATCGCCGCGACGCATTTTGTAAAGGAAATGTCGCAAAAAGCGCGCGAAACCTTTTAAAATGTATCAATTGATGACCATTCATGTCGGAGTATCTTTGCAGCTTTCCATGTGGACGAGTAACAACATAAAGACTACGGATAATAGCGAATTTTATAAGAATAAAAATACTTAATTATGTAAAATAAATGCGAGTTCTTATTAGAATAAAGTATGTATCTTAAACTAATAAATTAAATTCAATAAAAAAGTTAAACAAAATATTCTCTACTTATACTTAGTAGAAACTTTATGAATCATCGGGGTCAGCAAACTAAAAATTCTAGGACTTTTTACATAATTTTGCATTTTAATTCAGCTCTGAACATCGGGTTCTAGACTATTTTTTAATAAATACATTATGTCCATTTTATGCGTTTAAAGAACAATAACCAACAAACTATATATTTCTATTGCGTCTGGTTGGTTGGTGGCAGTCAATTTTATTGCAACTTTTTCTTTAGATTACACATATTACTTCCTATTCTATGAATGTGGCAATAGAATTGGAAGGTATACATCCAGCAGTTGACATCACTATGCTGAAAGGGTAGAAGGTACGAAATAAATGTAATGTCAAACGATATAAAAAATTAACAAAAAATTTGGTCCTTTTCAATGGTAGAATAAGGCCACTTTTACATAATATTTGGCTATAAAGCACTATGAAGCGATAAAACTGCCAATTTGCAACTTTGTAAATAACTTGCTATTTTTGTTCATGTTTATGTTTTATAGTGTCGTTATAAAAGTATTAAATCTATATAGGTATCTACAGCTAAATTATAATCATATTTAAAGCCTGGTGACACTGAAAATGCCACCTGAGGCGATCACCAATCGCTCTCCAAAAAAAAAGATTAATGTTTTCCTTCTACAAAATAAATATAGAAGCTTTTCGTTAATATAACATGAGCTTTTCGTTTGAGGATACTGCAATAAAAATAATGAAATAACAATAACAAGTTATGTTCATAACTCATTGTTATCATTATTAAATGGATTGTAAACTATATACCTATCTAATGTGAAAAAGGGTGTAAAGAACAACTCTGCAGGTATAAAAAAAATATACTAATCATATAACTTGACGGTTTTACATGTAACAAAATATAGTTCTAGTCATCACTGTATCTACTACTTTGGCGCGCATTTACGTAATTTACGATGATTTAGCAATGACCTGGCATTGCTTATATCACTTAAGCGGGAAGTAGAGTATCCACATTAGCAATTGCTAATAGAAGCTAACTGATTGAACTGCCAACCGAGTTCTACAGAACGGTCTCAAACCGGTCGGAGTTTGCCACCTATACAATCGCAATAAATAACGAAGACATCACAACCTGATCTACAATAAACCATTTATTTGTTGATTGTCTCTGACACTAACAGTTTGACGTAAAAAAATATAAATAAACAACAATTATTGGTGTAAAAAAACCGAAAACACATAAAAGTTTAGAGTATTTGTTTAGGCAGAAAGCTTCATAGCAATTCTATAAATGTGGATAATAACTTATTTTATTTGCATACCTTTGACAATAAACTCACAAATTTTTCACTTTTTAGAGATTGTTAGTAGTAAAATCACTGAATAGAAACGAAAATAATAAAATTGAGGTAATTGTACTTAGATATTGACATTTATTCAAGACACCCATACCATCGACAATCTGTGATTTTTATTTTATTTCGACTTACATCTATCTGTCAATATTTTGAAGCCGTATTTTAGTTTTGTATTAGTTTTAGTTACTTTAGGTTATTATAATCTCAGATTTTAATTTTGTAATTTTCAATAATAAATAAATATTATTCTGTCAAAAAAATTATAAGTCTGAAATCAAGAGATTTTGAGACAATTTTTTGTTAATTCCTGAAAACTTTTTATTAATTAATTTACTTATTGCGCATGTTACATTTGTGTGTGAGCTATGCTGATGTGATCATTATTGATTCGAAGCTTCTACCAGCTATAGTTCTGTGGATGTGATGAATTAAAAAAAACCATAGACTAGATAAACAAATTTCAATCAAACGAACTGACATTGACATTTGACATTAATATACGTCAGTCAGTCAACAACAAATTAGTTGAGTTCGCGAAAAAAACAATTTCTCTTATCACACGAATAAAGTGAACGTTATTATCAGTGACAAGACAAAGACGCACTTAAACACTTCGGTTACAGTTCAGCAATCTCTTGCTGTGTAAAATAGGTACATTTGCAAAAGATAATTGATATCATGGGTGAACCAGCGAAACAGTGCGAAGTAAACTCCGACCCCAGCTTGGCGAACGCTGCTATTGCCCCAGACCACTTAGGTGTAGGAAATGTGTCCTCCTTCAGAAATCCAATACCATCGACATCCACTGC
Source organism: Eudonia mercurella (assembly GCA_963082485.1). NCBI lineage: Eukaryota > Metazoa > Arthropoda > Insecta > Lepidoptera > Crambidae > Eudonia > Eudonia mercurella. The sequence goes on from OY720043.1 coordinate 7,703,099, forward strand.
AAATATGGTTATGGGACAGCCGCCTTTGCCCGCGAGGCCCGATTTGGGAATGCAGCAAAATTATGGCATGAACCAGGGTTATTCGTCAGGAGGAATGGGTGGTTATGGAATGGGTAACTATGGAGGATACGGAGGTGGTTATGGAGGATATGGAAGTTACGGCGGAGGTTATGGCATGGGCGGTATGGGTGGCATGGGAGGCATGGGTGGTATGGGTATGTCTCCTTACGGTGGATACAACAGAATGGGACCAATGTATGGTGATATGGAAAGCAGGTATGTCAATTTGTTAAGCCATTTAGTTGTTTCTAAATTCAAACATTCACATTTTCTATCTTTACAAGGTACAAAGACAGACACAGATGATAGACATTATAAATAGAAAATGTGGCTTATTTCATACTTGCCTGTGTTTTTACATAACTATTGATGCAATAAATATTATCTTGTAATATAAATATTTTGTTATAATCATATTATAATGTAGAATCTGTTTTTGAACTAGGTAATATAACTTTCCGAATTAAAGTTGAATGAAAGAACAAAATATGAACTGTGAATTGGTTTATTTGTTGTTCATTTGTTTACAGCAGCATCAATAATAGTAGAAATTGTGTGAGTGTGTGGTTCTCATTAAGTTTAGTTAATTATTGGCAAAGTAGCTTATGAGTTTGAATGTTAAAAGTCCTCTTACTAAATATGTGCTTAATTTTCTTGTAATGTAATGTCCTTGTAATGTTATGCCAACCATTGTTTCAAAATACCAAATACTTTTGTGATTGAAAAACAATCTACTCATTAGAATCCCAAATTACTTACATACATACCTTGCACTATAGGTATGTATGTAAGTAATTTGGGATTCTATTTCATTCATTTTAACGAAAATGTGACTTGCCTAGCCTCAGCGCAAGTTCTAAATTTCATGGATTATTTTTATTTCCATATAAATATAGCACAAAATTACATTTTAAATTTCATTAAATTGTTTTCTAAAGTTTACATGAACACTACACAGACATTTTAAAATTAATATTCAATCCAAATTATTTTTTAACATCAAATTCATACAGTTATAATGTATTTTTGTGACATACATAATTGCTGAACCCCTCCTCTGTAGTGCTTAGGCTGCTGGTTTCAGAAGCAGAAATTCTGGGTTTGATTTCCATCAGTACATAATATTGTACTTGGTTTGCTTGGTTGTATAGCTTGTCTTAAGTCTGTCTGGCTAGCTGCTACCATCTTATCTAAGTATGTTGCCCATAAAAACACTTTGCCAAACCCAGAAAATGAAACCAGGACTTGGCTACTCAGCCACCAAGGTGTATGTAGTAAATTATCCACAACAATTCACAAACACCCAAATATAACACAACCCCAACTCACGATATCGGAATCTCCCAACAGTCATGACACTCTAACCAAGATTCCGTTTACGTAAGAGGGTTTATGTGTGTGTTGTTCGAATGCAATATGTATGAAGCTTACCTTCTGCGATCTTCATGTTTTGTGGTAGTACATTGAGCACTGATCAACTCTGTTTACAAGTGGGTTAATAACTGACGTAATAAGTTGTATTCTGAAATCATACTTATATTAACAATGATATTAACCTTTCAGATTTATCCAAATAGCAGAAGAAAACTCAAGACCAGCATTTGATTCGATACAGAGCTTTGTGAACGCTGTCGGCAGTGTTGCGATGATGTTGGAGAATACTTTTTTTGCATTGACCAGTTCATTTAGAGCAATTTTAGGTAAGATTGTTTCTTAAATATTTTAGAGTTATTTATACTTTTATGTTTTCTTTTCTGTTATTTGTGTATCACAATGTAAAGGAAGAAATTTATTTTTAAAATAGTTGAAAACCTGGCTGCTATGTGGACTAAAGATACATCTGATTTAAAGCTAATGCTGTCTCATTTCTTCTATCTACCTTTGATAGACGAACCTATCTATCAATCAACTTAAACCAGATCTTACTGTGTAGTGCAAGGTTTTAAAATATAATATTAACATCAAATTAACAAACTCTTTCAGGTGTGGCAGAAAACTTTGGCAGACTGAGATCACTTTTTGCACAGTTCTGGTCCGCATTCGCCGTAGTACGAAGTCTGAACTGGATGATCCGGAAACTCCTAGTCATGTTGGGCATCAGAACTGAAAACGAATTCAAGGTAAATCTCTTCAGTTTATTGCCATTCACTGCTGAACGTAATCCCTTAAAGAGCGCCAATCATCCCGATCCTACGCAGTTCCTATCCCTCCACCAACCGCCATCTTGTTTTTTTTACTACTTATTTATTATGCGACACGCATTCTTAATTTTTATCTTTCAATCACCGCGAATGGAAATCTATTTGCGATTATTGATATCTTGTGTTAGTATTTATTTTTAAGTTTTTATACTTTTTATACCTTTTTTGTATACTTTGTATATTATAAAGTAGAAAAATAACGTTAAAAATTTGCAACATTATTTTTAACGTTATCATCATATGATATACACAGATAAATTTATGATTTTTCAAAACGACTTGCTCCCACGAGCCGCGGACCTACACTGACAAGTTAAGGCGTAGTTTCGTTGTACGTGTGTGTGTGTAATTGTGTATGTACACGGCGAGGCGTAGTTTGACCCGGCCTCACTTCGCTGTTCGCAGAGTTCTGTCTTAACTTTTTATTTGGTCTGAGAAGTCTACATAATTTTTTTTTTTATTTAAGCAGTATTTTATCGTTGTCAAATGCCGCATACATATCTCTTTTATATATTGTCGGAAATCTTTATTTGACTGTTTATTATCAAATGTTAAGCTCAATGATAATGTTATATCTCTTATCTTATATATGTTTATACCAATTTGATCTTCTCGTGTCTGGTGTTCTTCAAAATTTATTGATTGTACCAGGTAGGTAGGTACAAATATTATGATGTAAATATCCATCCATTCTATTCAACTTACTCTTGAAGAATAAACTCCATGGTCAGGTGCTTAACCTTAAAAAAGGGCAACTGTTATCTTTCTATTTCAAGTCCAAGTTTACTCGACTTTGTACTTTGAACTTAGCGCGTTTGATAAGCATCAACTCATTTATGTATTTGTAATTATTTTAGACGATGTTTCTCCACCGATTATCAGCGGTACTGCAAATCTACATCTACAATTTGTATGGCAAAATTGCAACTCTCTTTGTTTGTCACTAAGAGGCGCTGCTTCAATCAACGCCATATAAATTCTCATTTTCGATAACGCCATAGAATTTAAATGGTAAATAAAAGTCGCACAAGGCACAAGTGCTAGTATTACTCATCATTATTACCATCAGCCTCATTATTGAGGAGCTCGATGGCGTAGTGGTTAACGCGCCTGGTCTGCGAGTGCTGAGGTTAAGCAACTTTCGCAAAGGCCGGTCATCGGATGGGTGACCAAAAATTTATCATCTAGAGCTCCTCCGTGCTTCGGAAGGCACATAAAGCGGTTGCTCCCGGCGGCATTAACAGTCGTTAACAACCACCAATCTGCACTGGGCCCGCGTGGTGGTTTATGACCCGTTCTCCCTATCCATCCATAGGGAAGCCTCGTGCCCTTGCAGTGGGAACGTATATGAGCTGGCGATGATGGTTATTACCATCAGCCTACATTAGACTACTGATTGCTGGACGTAGGCCTCTCCCAGTCACCTTCTTTTATCATGTTTATAAAAAAAGTTTCAGTTAGAATCTCGCAGAATGTCCATATTAACATCAACGTTTACGGTCAATGAACCAAAATAGCTCTACCTACTCCGATCACTGTTTATAACAAAGACATGTAGATTTATCTAATGGGGGAAGTGTCAATTTAGCATAACAATATTTATTTTATATTTATTTGTGCATAATTTACATTATTAATAGGAAGTGTGTATCGGCACGTTTGCTGGTACGTTTTTGCTATAGATATTTACTATGGCTTTCGCCATAATTGGCATAAGTCAACAATACTTAAATGACTGTCCTCGGTCGGTCTGGTCAAGTAAAAGGCCGCCACGACCCGACCCGAGGTCCGAGCCTTTAGAGGCGCCCTCGGGTTGTTCCGCTCCCCGATCTGATCCGAACCCCTCGGAGAATCTAGTAGGGCACTAGGACACGCACTAGTGCTTGATGCCGTTCCCTCTAGGAAACCTCTGACGGTTTGTTTCACACGGCTTGAGGAACCCTTTAAGTTTCTCGCCGCCCCCAAAAAAGCCCGGTGAAGATGAAAATGCCGTCTGAGGCAATCAACAAACTATCTCAAAAATTGTTCCGTTTTGGTCGTCCTTGTCCCATATCTCCATTTATATTAATAATAATAATACTAATAACAAATTAATTACCAAAGGCGTGGGCGGAGGCGGTGGCGGCGACTCGCACCGGCACCGCGTCCCCCGAGCAGGCCGTGAAGGGTTCCAGCTGGCCGATCCTCATGTTCTTCGGCGTGGTGGTGGCGGCGCCCTACCTCGTGCTCAAGATGCTGCACGGCCTCACCAGCAGCATCAACGAGAGATGTGAGTTTTATGTGCATTTAGACTGGTTGAAAAGATGGAGAAAAGAAGCCTCCCGAGTTTCTTGCCAGCTGTTCTCGGTCGAAGACTCTCCCAAAATCCGAACTGGTGGTAGATTCATTAGTTTAGTCTAAACCATGGTCTTGACAATTTTTTTAGTTTTTAATTTTTATTTATTTGGATTTTATAGTTTTGACGTCAATAAGAGTCGTAAATAATAATGTCGTGAAAAGTGCCTGTGAAATTGGATATAAAAAAATGAAAGAAAGAAAGAACATAATTTCTATCACCCATAGTACTATTTGATTTGTTTAAAATATTTGTTTATTTTTATTTATTTATTTTTTTAGCCCAGCAGTGGGACAGTGAGGGCTAATAATAATAATTATTGTTTATTTATTTATTTAACAGACAACCAACAAGACAAACACCAATACAAGCAATAGTTTAGTAGAACATTGTAGACTTAAAGCTCGGTGTTGTTTTAAATAGAGGCTGCCACTGCAAGCAAAGTGGATTACATTTTATGAATAAATAATTGACGTCTCTGAGTACGGCAGTTACTTACATAATATTTTGCCTTAAACTATAAACTACCATATTCGATTATTTAATAATTATTAATAAATTTGAAAAGGTTACTAGAAATGAACTAGGTTCCAATGCGAACGACTGCAATATTTTGCGCTTAAATGTATCGTCTATGTATCATCGTAACTATGATTGTTAGCAAAGTTAGGGAAGACACTGTGATGGCCTGTAACACAGCTTTATTTTCACAGGCTGCAGGGAATTCACTTTTACTGTGTATATTGTTGTTATCTATACTAATATTATAAAGAGGAAACCTTTGTATTTTTGTATGTATGTATGTTTGCAACGAATAAACTCAAAAACTACTGGACTGATTTAAAAAATTCTTTCACCATTAGAATGCTACATTAGCGCTGAGTGACATAGGCTATATTAAAAAAATATATATTAAATAAAATACTAAAAACGACAATTTCATTTTCCAATACAAAATGATTTGTTTGTTTTGTTGTCATGGAAACCATTGGATATATATTTAACTCAATGATTGTAATTGTCAAAGCGGTACGAAGTCCGCCGAGTCAGCTAGTGATGAATAAAGATATATTATTATTATTATCAATACACAGACACAAGACAAAAGGAAAAACAAGGAATTAACAGAAAAAAAGAACATAACAGTGTCTCACAGCGACTGCATCAAAAAAAGAGAAATAATTAAAACTAATTTCGACAATGAGTTTGCATACAATTAACGCAAATGTTTTAAAAAAGTTTAAAAATTCTTTTACGTTTTGACCGCCACAGTCGGCTATAATCGACAAGGACAACGTGCCCTGTACGCCAACGACACGGCGACTCATTTATGCTGTGGCGGTCAAATGTTAGTACTGCTTGTACTATTAAGTATTCTGTGGTACCTACTGCTACCAGGCTAACCCAATGTGGTTTGACACAGCCCCGCCCGATCCTCTAAATGACACTACACATTTACAGAAAACACTAAACATGCACACTAGCTTAGGTCCAAGACACCGTACTCGTAGAACAAGGGTACGAAGAACCGGTTCACACGCGCTCTATACCAGGTACCGACATGTACCTGGGCACTTCTCTTCCACGGCCCGGTCTGCTCGAGCCGAGTTCCGAGCCTTTAAGAGACGCCCTCGGGTGCTTCCGCTCCTCGATCCGATCCGAACCCTTCGGAGAATCTAGTAGGGCACGGGGACGCGCACTAGAGCGCGATGCCGTTCTCTCTAGAAAACCTCCGAAGGTGTTTCGTTTCACACGGTTTGAGGGACCCTTTACGTTCCTCGCCGCCCTTAAAAAAAGCCCGGTGAAGCTGAAAATGCCGTCTGAGGCAATCAGCAATCTCTCTCCAAAAAAAAACAAAAAAAAAAAGGTTTGACACAGTTATTTTAAAATCGAAGATTAGTTAAATTACTCCGCTTATTGTGTTAAGTTGAAACTGAGTCAATATGCGAAGACAGCTAGCAGGTCAAGATTTTGCCTAAATAGCCGTCCTCACTTTTATTAAAATATTTGTTTGCCCGCTTGGCTAGCTACCAGCAGACAGGCCTGACTGTCTGCACATTGTGAAATGTTCTGGGCTACGTGGCCCTAGCAGTAATACCACTGTAAGATACGTACTATGTCTAACACGTACATTAAGATTATACTAACAATTATGGATTTTTATTTTTCTGAAATTATTTGAATTTGAATTTGAATTTAACATCAGATGAGATGAAGGCTAAGTGCTTACCTAAGATATTTAAAAAAATGTTTTATTCATCACAATTGTACTCTTTTCTAGTGAACGACCCAGCCACATGGCAGAATCCCCTCAGAGCGGTGGCCCAACACGACTTCGTGGCGACTTCGCCCCAAGAGATCAGCTTCTCAGCCAACCAGGTCCTAACCCTCGCGCCCCAACATCTTCAGCCCCAACTATGGAACTCAGGCTGGCTGATGGCAACCGCAGACAGACATACAGCGGGACTGGTGCCTGTCAACTATATTAAGGTGATCAAACCCAGTGTTAATGTTGAAGGACAGAGTAATGAGAGTGCGGAGAAAACGGAGCCTACTGTAGAGAGTTTGGATAAGTTTTATGGCAACGAGTTGTAGCTGGTTAAGGGATTAAAAAAAGTGTCGGTTGGCATTAAAATGTGTTTAAATGAAAGTTTTAACCCGGAATGGGGATGTAATGTATATTCCTTATTTTGAACTTTATGGGAATGAGATAAAGTTGAAAATCAATGAAATGTACAAACAGCCCCCCAACCGCCTAACGCTCTCGCTTTCAATCGCTTCGAAAGCGAGGCCCTCGCCTCGCTTTCTAATATAATATCGAAATATAATATCAAATAATATCGAAAGCTATAGCCTATAGCTTTCGATATTGCTTTTATATTGCTTTCGAAATGACAAGATGACGCCTCCTCCTCGCCTCGCCTTCAAAGCGATCGAAAGCGAGAGAGTTAGGCGGTCGACCCCCTGGTACAAACACTGGTTTTTAAAGGGTTAAGACTATTTTACAAGCTTTTATTTAACTTGTAATGTATGTAACAAATCATGCAACTGAATTTTAAAGTAGTTATCCTCAACCGATTGACATGAAATTTTGTATACACGTCTAGATTGGATGACTAAATCCAATATGGCCGAGCGCCCAAGATAGCCGACTTGTTATTTTTTTGTGCACACCCTTGATATGGGTATCAAAGGGTTGTTGAGAAGAATACGAAAAATAAAATTACTTCACTCTAAATCGAATTCCTTGAATCATAATAATATGTTTTATGATCGGTTAAGTTGTATCATGTATGTTACGTTAACTGTACAGCTATGTATATAATGTTGTACTTTTAAACTATTTATTGAAGTTAAAGTGATATAAAAGCCAGTCTGCACTCATTTGGTATGCTCATACCAAATGAGTGCAGACAAAAAGAAGCCTTATGTGTAGAGAGTTAGATAAGCTTTATGGAAATGAGTTGTAGGTGTAGCTGGTTTAGGCGTTGAATGTAGATTTGCTGCACTGGCAGTCGGTTTATTTTATGAAATGTGAAAATAATATTCGAAAATAAAAATTTTAAATAACTTTTGACCATTGTTTCTTTGTTGTTTGTAAGTATCCGATATTTCGGTATGGTTGATTGAATGCTAATGATCAGGGATGTGATTATATATCGGATACTCATAAACAACAGCAAACATGGTAAATTAATAATAATTATTCTAATGTAAGTCATGTAAAATCAGTGCTGATTGGTGGTTGTTAACGACTGCCGATGCAGCCGGAACCAACGGCTTTACGTGCCTTCCGAAGCACGAAAGAGCTCGAGATGATAAATTTTGGTCACCCATCCGATGACCGGCCTTCGTGATTATTGCTTAATGTTTACAACCGCAGACCGGGCGCGTTGACACTGCGCGATCGAGCTCCTTATTTGTATATATTTTATTTTTTGTAAATATATTTTGTTAACTGTTGTATTATTATGTGGATTTTAAGTTATACTATCTATGGACTGGTAGCGCATTTTTCGGTGAAGATTTAAGTTATATGATCCCCCTTTGCTTTAAACATATATTTAGCTTAAAAATACCTATCTAAAAAGTGGACAATGTCAGTCAAAAACCAACTCTAATTATACAATTGTGACGTAACTTGGAATATAAGAAATACATATGTACCGTATTTTTTATACTCCAAGATATTTGTGACCAAGATCAAAGAGAAATGTGTAAATTATGCAATATAATAGGTACAGGCTACAGACACGCCTGCACATCACATCAATGTACCACAAACTGTCAAATTTCCTCAATAGACTTTGAACTTAATGCTTAAGGCATATGGTTGACAATGCCTTGAATAAATTTGACAGTTTGGTATAGGTTGATGTAGGCAGGCGTGTGTACTAATGTCAAATAGAAATTAACTCTGTAATATATCTTGCTTTTTAGCTCTCTTCGGGTAAATTTTATTTATTTGCCTTTTATATTGATTGTAATTAGGTCCTTACCTATGAAATTGACGTTTTGTATGAAGATTTTTTATAAAATTATATTTTTCATACTAACGTTTTTTTTTAATTTTCTTAAAATCTATTTATGTTAACACTATAAAAATTTAAGAGCAATGTGTTTGTTTGATTAGCTAAATATAGCAGACATCAAGTCCCTTCAAAGCTACAATAAAAGAAAAAGAAGTCAATTTAAAAAAAAAAATTGGGGCATAAAGACAAAATGAATAATCATTGTTATTACTGAAGCCTAGGTAACATATTCCTAATTAAATGTGTATAATAATATTAACAATCGGTATTGACTAGAAGTAATACACCTATTAATAAGTGAGAAAAAAACGTCAATTTCATAGGTAAGGACTCAATATATTGTTATTGTTCACACAGTAAATTATATAACATGGGATGGACTGAATGATTTTTATCAAAATAAATAAATTAAGTCTAATAATTACAAATGTTGTTTTCTTCTCTAATATTTATTACTGTTTACATGTCGATTTTAAATAAAAACAAATATCTAATAGTAAAGTTGAGAAAGTGTGTTTTAGTAGTTATATTTATTTGGTAAAAAATATTGTCATAAGGAAGTCTCCATTATTTTTGTCCGTTCTTTTAACTTTAGGTGAATTAGCCCTACCTGTTTGATCGCTGCTCATTACTCCCGGAACCCTCTTCAACTACTGAGGCACTGGTTATCTTATCTCTCGATGCTGGAACAACAATGTTACTAAACATTGATGTTATGGCGACATATTTATTTAAATAAAACGGTGGTAGTTAGCAAAGCTTACTTCGATCAACAATACACTAGATAACGCCTCACGAACTAAAACAAATCTCAAATATGGCACTGGCTGACTTTACTATAAATGGAGAAAAACTATCCTAAGTTTTAATAATTTCAACCTCATTTACTTTTTTGCAAGGAATAAAGCACAGTTTTGATTATTAAGACATACACTTACGATCTTACGTCGAAAACGACAGAAAGAGATAAGAAATTTAAATAAACACTTGTGTATTTAAAAATATATACAAAGACCCTTTTCATCCAAATTCGACCTTATTACATAAAAATGAAACGGCAAATGGCAGACACGAAATGTTACTTACTTCATTTCGAATTTTTGCATTATTGACTTTACTTGCTCCGAACAGAGTATTATGGAGTCGCACTTAGTAATTTATTTTTTGTTTTAAGGAAGTTATTTTTATTAAGGAATTAGGTTTATTTTATTTTATGGCTTATTCATTTGACTGCAAAATTGTATACAAAAAGCAATTTATTATACTTTGCATACATTTATGTAATAGTAGATTCAGTACAAATTAACTGATATTGAACTATACCTACCTTGAGCATGGTTGGAAAACATGCTTAAATGAAAGAATCCTGATTAGAAATTGCAATGTAAACAACAATATAATCACAATCAAATTGTTTTATTTATGTAACAATATACATTATTTGAGGTGGTTTTCATATAAAGAACAATAAACCAAATTCAAATTCAAATTTAAATTATTAAATTTGGGGATAGCCGTTTTCCTCAATCGACGTCTTTGTGCATTCCCCATAATATCGGATTTTTTGAAATGTATTGAGCAAATTACAGAATTTTTTTAGGTCTAAAAAAATCCTCCTGTCTCTTTTCCTCTACTATGGAAATCCATTTTGCACATGGAAATGGGTCGCCAAGAAATCTAGAAATAAAAAATATAATTGAGAAGTACCTATCTATAAATTTTTTTAAACTACTCCATAGATTCACTGTACCCAGAGCAACTATACGTTGGCCAAACATTAGCAAATGTTGGCGCGTGGGTAGGTTTTAAAAATTAAAGATTGTTATTTCATAAAAACAGTTAGGTATTTTATTATTTATGTTATGAAAAAGCATTTACATACCGAAAGTATGATATTCCTTCCGATATATTTTTATTTCGATAGTTATTTTTACAGTTTTTGAATACACACTGATGCATTGTGGTACGTTATCATGTTGGCGCAGTCAACAGCGAACTAAATAGAAATAAGACCCCACTTTGAATGTGAGGCGTTATTCGCTCGGCCGTTTTTGACACCCTGACCGGTTATTTAGTGTATTGTTGATCGAAGAAAGCTTACAAGCAAGCCCTACCACCTAACCAAACTGAATACGCAAACATGTCCGCTAGCAATCGAACCCGGGATTTCTGGGTCAGAGGCCGATGAACTTAACTACTAGATACCTAACAGGATCTTAGTGGATCTACTCGCGTATATACGTGTATCAGATAAGAGGTGTAGTCATAATGAAAAGATCCCAAAGCTTATCCAATCTAGATCTTGTATGCAGGGTACTTAAATATAATCATTAACTCTTAATTAATTAATTTAATAGCCTCTGTGGTCCAGTGGTTAAGACCACCGGTTTAGAACCAGAGGTCCCGGGTTCGATTCCTAGGGGGTACGTTTGTGTACTAGGTTTGGTTGGTGATATTATCTAAACGTGTCGCCATAACATCGATGTTTAGTAACATTGTTCTTCCGGCAGCTAGAGATAAGATAGCCAGTGCCTCACTAGTTGAGGAATCCGGGTGAGGTGCGCATCCGTCGGCCTATCATCACTTAAAAAATATATATAATAATTTGTTATGCGATTGTTAATAAAATACTTATATTAGTGATGTTATGCGAGACAGGTGTGCATAAGCAAGCAGCAGTGATCATAAGTAGTACACTGAGGTTACTGAACCACTAGCTAGTATTGTGACTTGTTTATTTTGATGTGACGTCACAAGATAAATTTATTAAGAAATTGCCAAGTTAAAGTTATGAATTATAGCTAAGTAACTCTATATACAATATCTCTTTGGTCTTTTAATTATGACCACACCTATCTGAAACACGTTGTACTTATGTATTATATTAGTTTTAGTTGTGAAAAGACACAGTAATAGGAAATTCTTGAGAAAATAAAAATCAATGGTAAGATTTTTTGTTTATTGTAAAGTCATAGTCTAAGTTTACAAGTAGGGTTCTGGGAATTCGAACGTGACTTCGCGTCCCGTCAGCTTCTTGTATACCGACTGGAAGGTGTCCACCTGCAAACAAATTTTTTTCTTCGTTAGACAATATGCAAATAGAAACCATATTAAGCTGAACCACAAAATAAGTAGACCTGAGAAGGTAAGATTAACATAACGCTTTTTTTTTAGTTTGCCGATTGCCGCAGACGGCATTTTCAGCTTCACCGTGCTTTTTTGTGGGCGGCGAGAAACTTAAAGGGTTCCTCAAACCGTGTGAAACGAAGCACCGTCAGAGGTTTTCTAGAGGGAACGGCATCACGCTCTAGTACGTGTCCCCGTGCCCTACTAGATTCTCCGAGGGGTTCGGATTGGATCGGCTTACTGACACGAATCTCAGACCAGCCCCCCAATTCTGCTATTTATTTGATCACAAACTAATCTGAAACGCTAGTTTTAAGAGCATTTACGCCGAACACTAGCGCCGCCAATGAAAAAAAAAATCTAGTAGTTAGAGATAAAAAATCAAATTATGCTCATCAAACTATTTGAATGAAGTAATTTAGCATTTTTACGTCACCTAATGAACATCTACATGTTATGGTTCAGTTAAATACGGCGTTATAGTTAAAAGTGGCCGTTTTTAGCTGTAACGTCATACGTAATAATTTGTTGAGCATAACTTAATTTTCTATCTGTAATTACTAGATGTTTTTTTTTATTGGCGGCGCTAGTGTGCGGCGTAAACGCTCATAAAGTTTTCGCTATTTTGCCTACTACGAATTCAACTATAGTTTGGTAGTTAGCATAATACGAAAATGTTGAGACTATAGTGTTCTCGTATTTCGGTAACTACGATATTGACTATACTTTCGTAGTTAGCAGATTAGAAAACGTTGAAACTATAGCGTTCCAGATTCGTTTCAGATCAAAATAAATAGCAGAAATGGGGGGCTGCTCGGAACAGTCCGAGCGCGGATGTCGCGAGAATCCGTGTCCGTGAGAGCGTTCGTTTGAAGCTTTCCTTCTGCATTGTCTTTATTTTGTGACTGAACCCTATTCACTGTGTAAAGTTGGAAACCAATGAAAAGTACGACTTTCTCTGCCTGGCCATGGGTAAACGGCATTAAATCCACCTTTTGAACATATTTTTTATTGTGCAATAAAATTAAATAAATATATTAGACAGGAAAGAACACAAGGCTAGCTTTTGTTTATGTTTACATAAATGGGCCATTATGAACGATTCTGCCATTTTAAAATATTTAAGTTGCCTGTTTCCTGTTAAATATTAAGTTACGAATGTCTTGGGGACCAAACTTTTTTTTACACTAGCTACAAGCGTAAAAAAACACTTAAAAACGATGAGAAAAAAAGTTTTTATGTGTTACGAGTCCTACCTGAGATAGCCCCATATAAAAATCTCTTTAAATATTTTTTGATTAAATCTTTAGAATGCAAGCAGTAGTTACTTCATATTTAATCAGAATCGTACATAAAAAAAATATCACAAGAACTTTAAAGTAATATGCTGGAAAGATTGAAAAGATATGGGGTAGGCCTTTGCCCAGCAGCAAGACAAAAAGAACTACTACATACTAACTAACAAGAAGAAAAAGAATGTTTTATTTTGGGTTACCTTGTGTTCAATGGTAGTCTGCTGGTTCTTGTCGAGATGCACCTTGATGAGCTGCGAGCCGTCCAGCTTGATCCGGATGCGCTTGCCTACGATCTCCGCTGGGAACACCAGGTCCTCGAGTATAGCGTCGTACACCGACGTCAGTGTTCTGAAAGGGTACATTGTTTAGTTGAGTTATAAAATATTTATAAAATACAGTGAAAAAATGAAATGCCCACCCGACCCAGCCAGGAATCGAACCTAGGTTTTCTGCAGCCCGGGCGGCTGCACTGACCATTATGCTACCGGGAAGGCTGATGTAAGCACTGAATTTTTACACTGCTTTTTAATTCTTGAGTGCTTTTAGTGGAACAGTGCCATCTATCCAACGGTTATTGCAACCGATGGCTATGCAGATTCATCTTTGCAGATGAAATACCACAAATTTGATAACACAATGCTATAGTAAATTTTACTTTTTATTTTTAACCTTTTGAACGCCACGGTCGGCACTGGACGACAAATGAAAAAGTGCCCAACACGCCACCGTCGTGTATAGCCGACGAGAAAACGAAATTTTTAAAATACAAAATAAATATACTAAATTAACTTTTTTGTGTTTCTTTTTCCTATTATTTAAAAGTACAGTAATGATATATTGTAAAATGGCACGAAGATATATCCATTAGTTACATTTCACTAGCAAAAATTATCATTAAATATTGCTAATCGAAATCCTTAAAAAAGGTGTTCTCCTCACGCCACAGTCGGCAAGATACGACAGCTAGTGAAGGGTAAGTTAGGTAAATTTATTGAATAGTGCAGAATAGCTATTGGCATATAATAGTTCGTAGCGGCCTCGCTTTTTGTAAATTTTGCTTACCTTTTTAATGAAAACCAAAATAGTAGAGAAAGATTTTCATAAAATGCGCGAAGGCACTTATTTGAGCTCCTAGATTGAACCACTGTTCTAAACAAATGAAATAAAAAAAATAGAATGTTATCTCTTATATAGTCGAATAGTTCGTAGCGGCCTCGGAATTTTTAGATATCATTGATTTTACATTTTACATTTTTACATTTTTACATTTTACAAAACTTCTAAAATCGCTTTAAGATCGATGTGAATTTCTCCTATCTACGATAATATTATTGAGCAAAATTTATACCAGAATAATTGTTACTTCATGAGGAATAAACATTTAATAATGAATTTATAATCCTATTTCGATAAAAACGATAAATACAACTGCAAAATTACTATAAAATGCGATGCGCCGGCCGTCCGAACTCAGCTTTTTCTCGCAGAGTGGAAATTTGTAATACTAAGGATGAATTTATTATTCGATAAAAACGATAAATACAACTGGAAAATTACTACAAAATACGAAACTGGGCATTTTACGCAAAAATCACAGTCGAGATGTAATAGGCCTCTTAATAATTAGTACTCTAATAGACAACCTTTTCTTTACCTTGTTGTTTATAATTTTTAGTTTACTTGAAATGTCACATCCCTACCTCACACGCGAGAAAGTTGTCAAAGGTCGTGCCAACCACGCCATAGTCGGGTCTTCCCGACAGCGGATGACTTAACGAACGAGATTAGTGATGTACCTTATTATTATCTGCTGTTTGTAAACTATTATTTTGTGTCAGTAATCAATTTGTTGTATGAAAATTCAGCAAATTGCTTTCTGTTCATGAACACTGAGGAACTAGCAAACTTACCATAGCTCAGCCCGTTGTAGTATACTGAGAACTCTATTTGTATCGGTATACCCACAATTACCATTGTATAACTCTATTGATAATTAGAAACATTTATAAACTGCTGGGCTACTTAGAATAATTTTATCTATTGTATCAATCATATTTCTTTAGTATCTATCTTACTTATCTACAAGATCTATACATACCATAAACAATCAACATTCTGCAAAAGTCACTGTAGCGTATTTTGTACTATACTCCTCTATGGCAAATTTCCCTAACACATCTTGAGGTTACCACTTACCCATTCCACATTAGATTAACATAGTAGATTGGCTCAACACTTAATATTACCAATGCATTACTGTTTATATGGAAACGCCCATTAGGGAATGTGTATAAATGGCTACATCCCTTAAGGTAATCATAATTTTTTACTTTATCCATTATCTGCCATGAATATAGACAATAGAATTTAAATTGTTTGGCGGTGCTGATTAGCCCTTGCTCATATAAAAGGTTAATACATTTGTGAACCTTATATGGCAACTATCCTTGCAGAGGAAGAAGAGTAAAAGGATGGGGTTGCACACAAAATACCGATGGTTCGAAGTGCTACTTCAAAAGGGAAACCTCAGCAGGCCTCAATAAGATAAGATAGTACATTTAATCTGGCTTACCAAATGGGATGTTTACCAAAGGGGATGGAGCTGTATAAGATCATGAAAAGTACCTCGATCGTGGCCTCTTCTGTTTGTTAGCAACGCGCGTCTTGTGGCTTGGCTTGGGAAGAATCTTGCGGTCACCAATGAACACAACGTGTTTGCCGCTGAACTTCTTCTCCAACTCACGGACCAGCCTGATTTGGATTTTCTGGAAAGCTTTTAGCTTGGGCATGGGCACGTAGATAATGATGGACTGAAAGGAAATACAAAAGTCGTTTAGTTTAAAGCTTGGTATCAAATTAAATTGAAACAAAAAAAAATTGTTACTTTGACTAAAACTTGTGATAAATCTTTTAATTAAAGAACTATAGGAACAGTACCTATGGTATGTAGTTATATTGACTTTAACTTTAGTACAAATAAAAAAAAATTGCAATGAACTTTCTAATAATGACAAATTTATTAGTTCTTATATTTCAGCTAGGCTACTACTACTAGTAAATACTAGGTAGCTTGCTTTTGAAAATTTTCTAGGCTACCCACCATCCTGAATGTTTATAAGTTGTCTGTATACCTACCTACCTAACAATAAATAGGTTATAATTTGACGTATTTTTTTAATTACAGAATTTTTTGTATGTACTCTTAGCTGCACTCATAAATAGTAAAAAGAGTAATAAGAACTACCTTTTTGTTGTGTAGTTCAATTTCTTTAGCCTTTGTAATGTACAGTTCCCTTAGCTGCGCCTTCAGGTCGGAGTTGGTCTCCAACTCCACCAGGGCCTGCGAGATCGATGTCTCGAAGCCATCGGCCTCCACGGCGCCAGCTTTAATGATCTTCGTACTCATCTGGAAAATGTATTCACCAAAACTTAACACACTTCACCGTATAGGTTAGAATTTCATTTACACTAAGTAAAGGTCAGGAATATCCAACAAAACACTTCTGAGCACACCATTAGTAGCACAGCCTATGCAATCTTTTCTATTTTTTACTAGATATTAATTAATTTGAAATTTCGTGGTCTTTTTCACTTTCGGCAACCAAAACAACGTTGGACATAGGACGGTGACTGTCATCAATGAATATCCTAAAAATCATTACCGTAAATCAAAAACTATGGACCTGAATACACTTTAGAGTAAATAGAGATTTATAATCTTTAGATATTTGTATTAAAAAGGGGATTTTAATGCAAGAATTAAATAAAATTCGACAACGACAACTACCTTGAAAACCCTAACGGGAGAGAAAGAGATAGGTAACGAGTGTTGCTAACATGTATTTTCTATCACCTCATTTCGAACTTACCTGATTTGTTTCAAAGTAGTTTTTTAAATCATTAAGTATTTTAAGCGCCACGGACATGCCGTCACGTCTTTTATAGAAGACAATATCCAATTTGAAAGTTTATTCATAAATAACCATAATTAATTGGTTTGTTTTTCTTTGTTCCCTAAACTTACATTTTTATTTCAATAGAGTCTTTTGTTTATTTTAAAAACAGCAAAACTATTCTGGCCACAAATTTTTACGTGCCCCAGAGCCGCTCCCCGTAGTCTTTATAGCAAGACGCCTAGTGATGTGGTTCGATAATAAGTTTTTAATGAATTCATAGACACTAACGTTTAAATAAACAGAAAAATATTGATTGTTTACATGCTACAAAAAACTATCTTACTTTGCTCTAAATACAAAGTAGATAAAAATATTATTTGATGTCATAACTATAATATGATACTACAGTGCCGATGTGTTGATGAACATATGAATATATATTTATGATTCGTTCATTGTTCCTTATTTCACCGTAAACAAATGTCAAAAATTACGAATTTCCATAAAATGTTTTAAACTTTGAGCTGAGGTAGAGGCTAATAAATATATTCAAAAAAGTAAATAAAAATATTTTTGTCAATATAATACCTATATGCAACCTTTTTTAGGTGTTCGAGATTGTTATGATAAGATATACTTTTCTTCATACATTGGACGCTCAACCCTTATGTACATCCCTAATAAAAATAGAATTTAACGTGCTACGGGCGCGCGCCACGGTTTTGTTAGAAAGACAACGTGATGACGATAGGAATCTACCCAATTTATTATGGCTGATCCTAGTTATATATCTGTTTTGTTTTTATTTGCATTGCATTCTGTATTTCCTTATTACCGGGATTGTGAAATAAAACAATGATTACGAAGTTCATTATTTTAACTTGTCTGAAACCTTTCAAAGAAAAAAAAATTAACGAGCTTTACAGTATTCGCATATGATGTGTAACATTAACATTTGACATACTTGGATTTTTTATCAAAGATCTGCACTTTATTGAGACAGATCATCAGTAAATTTATATTTATTAATCTATATTAAAATATAAAATAGAATATAGAAATGTTTAAATAATTTTAACGCAAATTTTGTTGCGAAACAAATCCTGCTCGTGGAAATTTTTTCAACATTCGTGTTTTTATATTTACTTGTAACTATGTATATTTTTTTACAAATCCTAAAGAAAATACAGTAAATACTCATTAGAAGACATTTGACATATCAAAATGATGACACAATATGTCACACAAAATAATAATATGTCTTGTTTTTATTATCGATTTTAAATGCGCGCTTCTGACTTCGTTATTTTTTTTTCAAATCATAAAGAGAATGCAGTAAATACTCATTAGAAGACATGTCACACTGACACATCCTATCTGCCGCGCAATTTATGAACTCAGTAAAGAACATGTGAACAGTTTCGAGAAAATAGATCGAAATGTCAGCACCTCAAATATCATAATCACAAACACAGTAAGTTGTACTTAATGCGTTCATAAATTATGCGGCAGTATCACACTGTTACGATCACATTTCTACGAAATCACTCCCACAAATATTACTACTTACAACGGACATTGGGCTTAAAGTGTCGATCACTGGTGGCTGTTACATATCACACTGTTACGGTACTTCCGTCCCTTTTCTAAGAAATCACTCCCACAAATTGTATAAATAGAAGGCGAGCGGAAAGATGTTACACATCAAAAACACGTAAATATAATTATCAATGATCGGAATAGGTAGAGCTATTTTGGTTCATTGACCGTAAACCTTGATGTTAATATGGACATTCCGCAAGATTCTTACTGAAACTTTTTTTATAAACATGATAAAAGAAGGCTTGTCTTACGTATTGGCAGTGGGCGCCACGACGTCGTTGTCAAACTTACATTAGCGACGCGGTGCCAATTTCCATTGCGCACACGCGCGATGTTGCCGCACGATTTTGCCGCGCAACACGGCTTTTGGAAACAAAAAAATACAATACCGGGCTCCGCCGCTAGAAGAACACACTTGTTTTTGTCTCTTTCTACAGCATCAAAATTGTTTATCGACAATATTTCGGGAATGTCCATATTAATACAACGTATCGCAAGTACATAAAATTGCTCTACCTATTCCGATCATTGATAATTATCGATGGAACAATTGCCCTCATAACTTAACATAAAATAATAAGACAACAATAATTATAGTCGTCATAGATTTGTAGCGTGGCACTGGGAGCACATCGCGGTCGAATTTGCTTGCTTGGTCAAATGTACTTGTTACTAATCTTTTCGATAAGTTTTTACATTTTTAGATTAGCGACCATTACTGCCAATGACTTCTGAAAACAGCACAGTGTATGGCGTGGTTGACCGGTTAAAACAGGGCCTAGCCGATTAGTTAATAGTTACTGTCTGGCATACAGTGCGGTTTTGTTGTGCACGCTGAAATAAACGGACACAAGACATTTAGACATCACAAGACAGTACAAAACATACAGAAAAAACATAACAAAGGAAATGAACAAAAGCAATCGATTAGAGTAAATTTTTTTGAGAATGGATGTATTTAATTAAGGAGTTTTATATATTTTTCTTTTGTACTTTAGACGTTCGCTGAAGTGTTTAGAACAATCTCATGTCAAACAATCATCAGTTTTTTGTAATAAGTTATTTAATAATAACTAGATTGATTGTTGATTACTCTCACTAATTTAACTTTTTCTCACTGAATTAACTTTATAAAGTAGCCTTAATAATGGGTAATTTTATAAAGTAGGCAGCACTGACTTTCGTTCAAAATCAAATTACACGAAACAAACCAACAAGATTTTTTTTAGATTTCTGTAAATTAGTTAAAGTTATTGTCCAATAATTTGCTAAGTCTTAAATTAAGTAAAAAAAATTAAGATTCCATTCTTGCAAAATAAAAAACAGGTTGTACAGGAACTTTATAAAATATTTAATTTCAAAAATCATGCATTTAAAACTAAACGCACCGCCATGGCAAATGTCACTTTTCAAAAATAATTGTTCCAAAACTCAAAATTATTTTTTAAAGTTTACCTAGAAAAACTTATACAAATATTTTAAAAAAAAATTCCATTAGAATATACACTGCCGTGACTCAATTTATACTAAATTGAAATATTATGAAATTAGAACCGAACATGCAGGTTGAAATCGTCTTAAATTTTGAAGAACGCTGGAAGTGCAGGCAGAGTTGTCACAAGTTTTTGAACGATTGTGTTCAAAAATTATTGTTCTTGGTACTTAGACTTAAATTTTTAATTTAAATTTCGTATTTTTATAAATATCCTAGCATTTAATACTTAGAATGGCTCTTCTACTATATCTTAATAGTGATTTACCATAATAATATAAGCAAGTTACAAGCTCTAAACACTGATTAGTTTGACATAAACATTTTCATGTAGCCACTGAAAAAACAAACCTTGAAAAAGTAATATTACATTTCAGGCGGCCTCTTACCACTTCTTACCTTAGTATGTGACGGGCGAACATCTAATTTATAGATAAACTAGAAATCAATGGCAAATGGGTAAGTCTTCTAAATGATAATAAAACTATTTAGATAAAAAATATTCAAATTAGCTTATGTAGTTAGTCTATAATAACTTTATACTATAATAACTTTAGACTATTTTAACTATAGCAACTTCAATACTTTGTGCCTTTAAGTACATTGGTGGCTAATTACTAGTAGTTGTCCAGTGGTTAAAATTTGACTGGTTTCTAATAAATCATTGCAACACATATTTTTCATAAATTTTATCTTTAGCAACACCTTTGCCATATAATAATAATAATAATAAATGTTTCCCACACTCACACCAATTATCTAGCCCCAATAAGAGCTTCCATATAAACTATGACTATACCAAATTTAACACTCATTATATGCCATGTCCACTTTGGGACACTATTAGGTCTACAACATCTCTCAAGTTTGTCAAAATCAAATTCAAATTCAAAATAATTTATTGCATGCCTCAGGTATTGCTCTCTTACCATCTATCTGATAGGACACTCTGACCGATAGATGGTCTTGAGGGACATGGTTGTAAAGAAGCATGGATCTTCCGCTTCGTGCAAATGCTTATGGCGATCTCAGATCACCATGTTGATATGTGAGTTAATGGGTATTTTCTCCTTCCCTTTGAGAGGGTCAGAAAGAGTCCCACATCCTTCTGTCCTTCCTTTCAGCATAGTGATGTTCACTGCTGGACGTATGCCTCCAATTTTCCTCCACATTGTGTTGTCTGTGGCCTTTCTGATCCAGGTTGGTCCTACTTACATTTTAATATCATCAGACCATCTGGCCGGTGGTCTGCCAACACTTCTTCCTCTTTGGGGTCTCTACGCCAGAACTCTCTCGGTCTATCTTTCGCAGTCACTTTGAGAAATGTGTCAGTCCCACATAACCATGCATCTCCCTGGGCAGCATTTAAAAAGTTGTTGTCTGGATACGGTTGTTTTGTTTGGTACTGGAACAAGCTGTGAGATGGAGAAACGACACCGTCTTGGACAACATGCAGCACACTTTGAAGGTGAGCAGCGCTTGGACTTTTCAAGCGGCTTACACTACCAGCGACGATCAAGGGGACCTCTCGTTACCCAACGTGCTGACTGTACTGCAACACCATGTTCTCACATAAGGAGGTAGCTAAGAGTGGCGATGGAAAGTGCCCTGCTATGATATTTTCCAATACTTTAACACTGTAAGGGAGAAAAGAAATGCCCTTGCTGAATTTCTTGCCGGTTCTTCTCAGTACAAGGTCTCCCGCCCAGAGTAGATATACGAACCGATGGCGTACCTAATGACAATCATAAAAGCTATTTTTTTTTATATTAAAAGGAGGCAAACGAGCAGGCGGGTCACCTGATGAAAAGTAGTCGCCGCCCGTAAAGTAATGGACACCCGCAAAACCAAAGTAATCGCAGATGCGTTGCCGGCCTTGAGGACGAAGTTGGATCTTGAGCAGGAAGTAGGAATGGGGAGGGGGAGGGGTGAGAGATGGGCTTGTACTCTAAACTGAATAAATGATTCCTTATGTTATTTTAGTATTTTTCACTATAATTTGACTTTGTTTTTCTTAAACAATTTTTGACTTCTACGATAGTACTGTAGTGGTACTGTATGACATTGTGGAAATTGTAACTTTTACCTGATGTAAATTTATTAGCGTAGATTTTTTATTTTGTGTTTATTTATTTTTTTTACATGTTGTGGTTGTCTTCTATATTTTTGTGTTTATTGTAATGGAAAGTGTCCTGCTATGATAGGGCATTTTCCAATATTTTTGACGCTGTAAGGGAGAAAAGAGCTGGACACTTGCTGAGTTTCTTGCCGGTTCTTCTCAGTACAAGATCTCCCGCCCAGAGTAGACTTACGAACCGATGGCATAGTGACATTCATAAGAGCTACTTGTAGCCTAAACTGAATAAATGATTTTGAATTTTGAATTTTGAATTTTGAATTTTGAATTTTATGCCCCCTTTACGGAACCAGCACCTAGTAGTGAGACTGATTAGGCTGCTTAGGTGCTTCCGGTGACCAGGAGGTTGCCAGACTCTTCGGGCCTTAGGGTTGAGAAGCTATTGGTGGTTGTGGTGTGGGGAGGAGATGTGGCTATAAATATTTTTTATTTCTTTTCATTACAATTCAATACAAAAAAATACAAGCCATTTTCAAAATAGGTAATTAAACTACCTTTCTATGATTCTAGGAGTTAGGTATATATATTCGATATTGTTAGAGGATATCCGTCGTAGTATCACACTCCAAATTTTACAATTTAATATTGTAGCACATTAATCATAAATTACCTACTGGCTGACATGACGTTATCGCGCATTACAAAACGACGAACAACACTCAACAACTTTGATACAAGCGCTGATAAGCTAATCTGAATGTAATAGAAGTCAAGTGAACGATATGCTCTCCGCAGTGACCTAGCTGGCGCAGCGAGAAGCCCACGCCACGTAGAACTCCGTTGCCGCGAAAAATAATTAAAAAAAGTTAGTACTCTTTTGTTTTTACTCTGCATCTGCATGCTAGCGGCGGCGGCGGGAATTACTTAGTACAAATCGTTTACTTTTTAAAATCGATATTCTATTGTTGCGTTTTTGTTTCTTTTTTGTGTTCCACCTATGAATGATTTCGCCAGCTCCGGCACGTGTAGTTTTAATTCAACTGATGTGGCAGACATAGGTGATTTAAATGTATTTAATATTGATGATTAATTTAGTTGTGTATTTAATAGGTTTATTGTGTCGACTGATCGATCGTTGCATTACGTGGAGTGTGGACGCAGCAAAGCGTATTTTATTTACGATCGTGTGTATTAAGCGACATTCGCGTTCCCGGATCCTCGGATGAGATCGGTGATCAAATTTAAATAATGCGGAGCTCCCCCGTGCTTCAGAAGGCTGGTTCAGCCGTTAGTCC
Organism: Eudonia mercurella; assembly: GCA_963082485.1. NCBI lineage: Eukaryota > Metazoa > Arthropoda > Insecta > Lepidoptera > Crambidae > Eudonia > Eudonia mercurella. The sequence continues at coordinate 7,727,010 of OY720043.1, forward strand.
CAGTTGTCGTTAAATGGCAATCGTAATTACTAACTCGTATTGGGTCAGCATTGTTTGTGGCCCTATCGCCTATTGTACTTTGTAAACATGTGGGAATATCTGAGCCCAGCTGTGGTACGTTTAAAAAATCATTTTTATTATGATCAGTCTATGTCAATCCACAGACGTGGCTATTCTATGTAATTTTATGTTATCATTACATCATGTGTCAGTCAACTTCAGTTTTCTTGTACCCTGTAGGTACCCTTATCTGCCGGCCCACAGGGTGCTTCTTCACGTCTCGTTTGAAGGACCCCTTATCATAGGGAGGAGGGAAAACATGTGCTAGCAGACTATCCCATCTTTTATAAATGCGTCAAAGAAACGTTTGTACAAAAAAAAGGCAAAAAAATTCTTGAATTTGGTAAAGACTTTATACAATTTTATTATGTCCGCATTATTTTCAATAATATGTTTATTGAAGTTCTTACCTTATATATTTTTATCGGAATCGAGAGCGAAACCAACTAAATCAAATTAAGCTCGACCGTGCGCTGAAATGTTATAAAAAATATGAAGGGAGTTTGCTGTTTGCCGCCTATTGACTAGTCTGATGATGATGATGATGATGATGATGATGATGATGATGATGATGATGATGATGAAGCGTGTCCCGGCTTCTACTAGATTCTCCGAGGCGTTCGGATCGGTTAAATTGCGCCTATCCGCATTGGCCCAGCTTGGTGGGTTATGGCCTGATCTCTCCACGTGCTCGGACCTTACAATATTGACCATGAGCATCATTTCTTTAAAAATTGGATTCATTTGTCGGCAAACGTAGTGTATGACGCCCTCAGACTAGGTGGAGCGACGATCTTCGCAAGGTGGCAAAAGATGGATGAGAGTAGCCGCGGATCGTGTTCAGTATCGTGCACCTGAAGAGGCATATGTCCAGCAGTGGGCAATTATAGGCTGATGACGATGATGATGATGATTAAAATTTTATTTTATTATTTTAATTTGCTCACAATGCTATAATATAGTTACAAGATATTTATAAGGAGCTATAGCTGCTGACCGGCGGACTTCGTAATGCTTTGACAGTTTCCATGACAACAAAACAAACAATTCATTCGTCCGCTTAAGAACACCCGTATCCCATGATGGACCCCTATAGCAGCGCCACCTACCGTGTCCAATTGTAAATCTAAACCATTCTCGAATCCACTTGAACACGCAGGAAAATTTTATCTAAATCGTCCAGCCGTTTAGAAGGAGTTCAATAACATACACACGCACAGAAGTTTTATATATATAAAGATAAAAATTGTGTGCCGGCCGGCATCGGCAGAATAAGATGCTTCCTTCTTCTATACACGGATCAGGGGCAGCCCATCAGTGGGACCTAACAAAGTTTTTATAAGACTAAGAAGCATTTAAAGGACCTTCTATCACAAGACAGAACCATGTGTATACAAATGATACAACAATTAAAATATAAATATATAGCAACTAGAACAAAACAAAATTCGGAAAACGAAATCATCGTCGATTGATATTGACACTGTACAGTCCTTTGTCATTTCAGCAGCTAATTAAATACTTAAATGAGACACTTAAGTACGTGTTTAAACGTGTATTGCATGTTTGTAAACGTGATATAAAACCAAGCTTATAAATTGACCATTCGTTCCACTTTCAAATCGTTTCTATCTTCCTCTTACCTCTATGAGACTCCTGTGATACAAACGAACAACTCTTACTATTGGTTACAAAGTAACTATTACCTACTCTGTGCTATTGGACCAACTCCCTAACTCGAAAATAATATTCAGCTGTTCCATACAAAACATCAATATTCATTCGACCAAAATGTATGGAGCAGATGAATTTTATTTTCGAGTCAGGGAGTTGGTCCAATAGTAAGAGTTGTTCGTTTGTATCACGGGAGTCATCTCAGAAGTTATGGACGGTGACAAAAAAAGTCAACCTGTATATATAAAGATTACGTCTTTATCGATTGTTAAGTACTTACAAGGGACTTCTTGGCGGGAAAGTGAAGAGTGGATTATTAACCGTTAAGTGTTCGTCAGTGTGCATGAGTGTTGGCAAATGAAACAAAACAGTGCAACGTCACTTTTCAAATTCTCTCAAGAAGTCCGCCCGAGGACATATTAAAGCCCCACATCTTTACTGAAATACTCGAGGGGTTGGGAGGTATATCATTTCTCACTTCTCATTTCTATTATGTATGATGATGAATGCATCATCATCATACAGGAAAGAAATATTGTTTATTTATGTATTACTTGTATAAAAATTACTTTGACACTGGCTAAATGTGCTAATCGCACGAAGCCATCAACTAAAGGAAAAAGAAAGTACTTACAAGTGTTTTTTTGACTGTGAGAGTAGTAACTTCACAGTGACGTAACACCGCTGGCTTGCACCGTAAATCACAAAGTACCTACCTACTAGAAAAGTTCATCGAGTCTTCTAGGGGCTCGGTAGCTTAGCGGTCAGAGCATTGGTTATCCTAAGGTCGTGGGTTCGTTTCCCACTGAAGCTTCTTGAGACTGGTTGAGATTTTCTAGTAAATTTGATCTTGAAATTTTATTGTTTTAATATTATATTCAAGGGTAACGTAGTTAGCAGTACCTAGTAGTAAAGTGTGAAATTGCTTATCGTGACTGATATCGCGCGAGGTCGGTGCTCGGTACTAGCTAATGTAACCTCTCGATTAGTCTCGATTGACTGAAATAACAATATAGACGCTATTAAATATATTTTCAATAGCAGTTAGCTCATAGTTATCATAGAATTTAAATGGGGATTAACGAAAACTAATTAGTAAAAAGGTAAGATACCTATATACTACTCTAGTTATAGTACTACTTATAATAATAGTAACATACCTATGTACACACTCTATAAATACAAATTTGATATTTTTAAATGAATTAATTGTAATTATTATAAACTTTGCATGTCTACATGGCAGAATATGTGAAACTATATAAATATGACCAACTTCTTCTAATACCAACCATATTCTTAGCAAATAAAATATTCTATTCTATTCTATTCTCTAATATTAATTTATACTACTCTACTTGAACGAGCTGCTCTAGTGTCTCGTCCAGTAAGGGTGATAGTTTCCTATGTCAGACGATATCAGGACGATGATGCAAGTAGATGTCAGAAATAAGATAAATAATGAAACCGACCGATACCGTAGGGTAGCTTTATTGCACTAAAAATATAGCAAATTAAATGAATATTGCGATTGTCCAAAGTAGGCTGCGACGGTAGCACTTCTATAATGCAGGTAACAAACGAAATGTAAGTACTTACGTTGACCCGTACACTACTACCTACTACTCTACTACTACTTTATACTACTTTACTACTACTTTACACTACTCTACTACCACTTTATACTACTTTACTACTAATTTATACTACTCTACTACCACTTTATACTACTTTACTACTAATTTATACTACTCTACTACTACTTTATACTACTATCCTCTTGTCCTCCTTCACGGCCCGGTCTACCCGAGCCGAGGTCCGAGCCTTTAGAGGCGCCATCGGGTGGTTCCGCTCCCCGATACGATCAGAACCCTTCGGAGAATCTAGTAGGGCCTCTCTCCCTCTAGAAAACCTAAGAAGGTGATTCGTTTCACACGGCTTGAGGAACACTTGTAAGTTTCTCGCCGCCCCCAAATAAGCCCGGTGAAGCTGAAAATGCCGTCTGAGGCAATCAGCAATCTCTCTCAAAAAAAAAAGAATGGCGAATACTCGCACTTGGCACTTTTGTTTTTTTTGCTGTCTTTACAAAAGCTAATCACTGGATTCGAGAAACGCGACAGTTTAAACCCATCATCACGATTGAAATTTTTGTTTATGATAATTTCAATCGCTTCTCTAGCCAATCTAGGTAGGTAAGTATGTAGTGGCGTTCTATCGAAATTATCTGGGGGTTATAAAACTCAATCCAGTGATTAGGATCCGATTGGATCAAATGCTCAGCAATGGCCGATTTTTGTGTATCGTTATTCTTTACAGCTTTGATATGCTTCTTAATTCGGCAGGCTACTGTACGTTTTGTTTGGCCAATGTAGGAGCTACCGCAGCTGCAATCCATCTTATACACACCGGGATTTTCCAGGGGAAAGCTGTCTTTTGGCGACCGCAGACATTGAGCTGCTTTTCTAATCGTTTAATTCGAAATCTTTAAATTTTTTAATAATTTATTAATAATTTAAATTTTTTTTTATCGAAATATCGGATACTCCTCACACAACAAAAAACATGGTAATAATCCCGTTAATAATAATTATTTTAATGGAAGTGATCATGATAGTTTAAAAAGTTATAGGTACTCCTTTTACTAATTATTAATTAATTTAAGAATGAGGGAAATCACTATTTCTTTAAAATCAAATACTAAACAACAAGAAAGTACGATGTTCTGTATTCAAATTATTATGCATGATAAATCCAATAATTAATTGACATGAAAATTAATATTTGGTTACATTCGAAAATGCGATGATTACCGAGACGTTATGAAAATAGAAGAACTGTGTAACATATTCTTTATACTGGATTGGCGTCGACATTCGAAACAGAAATAACTTAAATAGGTAAGTACCTAGCTAAGCTTTATTGCTACAAGTGTGCTAAATAATCGTATTTTATGGCTTATTGTAAAGGAAAACGTGTCGAGTTGTCATGCAAATATTGACCTTATAGGCAGTGGCTGTAGGACAAAAATCATATGTTAAAGTATTGTCTTAGAAATGGTTATTTACGTTCACTGCACTCGGCCAGCAGTGTCTGGTTTCATTGTAATCTGTACAAAAGTGTGTACTTGAAACTGTACTACCGTAAATACTGTAATATAATGTTTCACATATTTACACAAATACCTATGTTGCCGTCAGTCATTTTTGCCTAAACGTTCTGACTAGACAGGGTGCCTAGTGCGAGATTTGTTTACTATCCGTATTTATTCGATTACGTTTACGTTTACGAAAATTAGTACGGCATTGAAACAGCGTCTCCTGGCGACATACGATAAGAGTTAAAATTTTACCATACAAACTGTCGTTTTCGTTAACGTGATCGAATACCGAATGGAACTCGCACTTGGCACCCTGGTGAAGCAAAGCGTATTCGTAAAATAGCAGTCGTTATAATTCACCACCTAATCATATATATATATTGTTTTTGTAAAAAATATATAATTATTATTAAATAATGTATGATACATCCAGTGGTGGACTAGACTTCGTACCGCTTTGACAATTTCCATTACAACAAAACATTCGACCGCTTAGGAACACTCGTATCCCATGATGGACCTCTATAGCAGCGCCGCCTACCGGGTTCAATTGTAAATCTAAACCATTCTGGAATCCACTTGAAAACACACAGAAAGTTTCATCCATACGGTCCAGCCGTTTAGGAGTTCAATAACATACACACGCACAGAATATTTATATATATATATATAAAGATTATTAAATAATGGACGTATTATACACGTCCAGCGGTGGCCTAGTATTAAGCTGATGATGATGATGATGATGATGATGATGATGATGATTGATGATTAAATATTACTAGCAAGCAAAAATATAATTAATAGATACGGAACCCCTTACAACGCGAAACCGACTCGCACTTGGCCATTTGGGTTGGGTTATATATTTTTTTAAATATTTTTTAAAATTATGTGATCGTACGTAGGTTATCGTGTTCCGGATTAAAAGCTTTTCGTATTATCGTAATCATATTTCCCGTTAATCTTTATGATTAATATCTTCAGACATATCCGGCAAATATCTATAATTTTTTTTCTCAAACTAAACTTTCAATTTAAATATAGTTTATTATTTTAGCCTAAGCGTAATTAGAACTGGTATGTCACAGAGTGCGGCTTCGATTTCCGTTTGTGGATTGTAATTGTAATTTGTCGGCAACAAAATTTGCATAAAATTATATGTACTTATCCATAATTATAAAATTGATTATCGCCAAAATAATACTAATGTACTAGTCTACCGAATACTAAGAAATATTATTGTGACTTAAAATATATTATGAATGCTGAATTGGTAATAAATTACCTACTTACCATAAATCCCATACTTACACACAATTCCCTGTTATTGATACAATGACTGCTGCTAGAAATGTTTTCCTATAGCATTATTAGAACATCCGGTCCACCTACTTAGTGCCAGACAGAAATGTTTCAAAACATCACGGCGCGTATAGGTAAACTAGCGGCCCGCCCCGGCTTCGCACGGGTGTACTTTTTTTTTTTTTTTTTTTTTTTTTTAGTATAGCCTATTATAGCCTACCTCAATAAATGGACTATTCAACACAAAAATAATTTTTCAATTCGAACCAGTAGTTCCTGAGATCCAGCGTGTTCAACAAACTAAACAAACTTTTCAGCTTTATAATATTAGTATGATAGAAACTTCATTGTATAGACTTCCTTATGTACACGCCTCGTCAAATTTCCTCAATAGACTTTGAATTTTATGTAAACGGCATATGGTTGAATATTGATTGAAGAAATTTGACAGTATTGCATAGGGTGATGTGCAGCCCTCTGTACATGCCTTTTGATAAAGGCCGCGTTTCTTCAATTATACATATCTAAATATTTTATTAACATAATGTAAAAAAGGTTTTGTAACATCAACAGTTAAACGGATTTTTTTTTAACATTTTGTGTTTTTGTAATTTGTTTCGCAACAATATTTGCGTTAAAAATTATATAAACAAAACAAAAACATTTTATAAATAGCTTGCCTACTTTTTAACTGATCTTTAATATTTGTAAAAATATTATGATCGGGTGTTAACGACGGTAGTTGTTGACATTGAATGGGCGCCTTTGACTTTCATAGTAAAAAAGTAAATACATAGTGTTGAATAATTTCGGCGGGCTGGTTAGAACCACGATAGCTCAATTGGGAGAGCACCTGACCCGGTAGTCAGAATGGTGCAGGTTCAAATCCTGCTCGTGGAATTTTTTTCAACATTTTGTGTTTTTGTGTTTTTGTAATCAACAGTTAGTTACCGATCCGATCCGAACTCCTCGAAGAATCTAGTATGGCACGGGGACACGCACTAGTGTGTGATGCTGTTCCCTTTAGAAAACCTCTGACAGTGCTTCGTACACGGCTTGAGGAACCCTTTAAGTTTCTCTCCGTCCCCAAAAAAGCCCGGTAAAGCTGAAACTGCCAAGTAAAAATCAGCATACTCCTTAAAAAAAATCAAAAGCTTAATTAACCTTAAATCTAGAACATAAAGGTAAATTAAGAATGTCAAATGTATGGAGGAGCTTGATGGCGCAGCGGTTAACGGCCCTGTCTGCGAGTGCTCAGGTTAAGCAACTTTCGCAAAGGCTGGTCATCGGATGGGTGACGAAATATTTATCATCTCGAGCTCCTCCGTGCTCCGTGCTTCGGAAGGCACGTAAAGCCGTTGGTCCCGGCTGCATTAGCAGTCGTTATCAACCACCAATCCGCACTAGACCTGCGTGGTGGTTTGTGGCCCGTTCTCCCTATCCATCCATAGGGAAGGCTCGTGCCCCAGTAGTGGGGACATAAAAATGATCTGATGATGATGATGATGATGATGATGATGATGATGATGATGATGATGATGATGATGATGATGATGATTATGATGATGAAGAATGCCAAATATTTATAATTAATACTGTAATCGACCTTCCTATTGAAATAAGACCACAATAAGAGAGTATTAGTGGGTTAATTTCACGACGTGTTTTTGAAACTCAGTTCTAGAAGAGCTCGATGGGTTAACGTGCCCGGTCTGCGAGTGCTGCGGTTAAGCAACTTTCGCAAAGGCCGGTCATCGGATGGGTGATCAAAATTTATCATCTCGAGCTCCTCCGTGCTTCGGAAGGCATGTAAAACCGTTGGTCCCGGCTGCATTCGCAGTCGTTAACAACCACCAATTCACACTAGGCCCGCGTGGTGGTTTATGGCCCGTCGTGGGGCCGTCATATACGTGGGGATAAAATGTTTCCCACACTCACACCAATTATCTAGCCCCAAGAAAAGCTTCCTTAAGAAACTCGTTATATGGTTAACTAGACAACGGATAAACATACTTAATATACTTAAATACATACTTATTATACATAGGAAACACCCAGACCCGAAACAATATAGAAAAACAGGTATTTCTAAATTGATCCGACCGGGGATCGAACCCGGGACCTCAGAGATAGCGACACCATGAAAACCGGTGTGCAAGCCACTCGACCAAGGAGGTCGTCAAAAAGGAGCTGATGATGATGAACGGGAATCTAATACTATTGACCGAAGGTTGCACATAAATCGCAAAAAACTTTGGATAACATTTTCGAATGGTGAATAAAAATCCCACTGCTGGGGTCAGTCCTTCACACCAACAAATGAGGAGAGCCAGCCAGAAGCACGTGGTTATAATAACAATATGTCCATTTCTTTCAGAAGCTCCATGACGCGTACAATCCTGGTGACGGGTGGCGCTGGCTACGTCGGCTCACACACTGTGGTTACCTTATTGGAACGACAAGGCCAGGATTTCGAGATTGTGGTGGTAGACAATTTATCGAATGCCCATAGAGAGGAGGGGCAGAAGAAACCGGAGTCGCTAAGGATTATTGAGGAGCTGACCGATAAAACCATTCATTTTTACGATATCGACATCAGAGATGCTGATGGGTTGAGCAGGATCTTTGAAACGGTTAGTGAGAAATTTCAATGACTTAATCTTACTTAATAATTTATATTAACAATTTAGATTTATTTATTTATTTATTTAAATCTGATTTGCCCATTACACTTACAGTTACACCAAAGCGTTCAGTAGGCCAATTACATATTTCTACTGTAAAGTTTTTGTGCCTTATTCTATTATCTATGCTCAGTAATAGATTACAATAATTCAGGACTCTACTGCAGGTATAGGCTGGTAGCTATTCGACTAGTTTTATGCGGTATCCCGTTCCGATTTGGATATGGTCCTTCGAGCAGGATATTAAAAAAATATATATATTGTCCATATTAACAAAAATTTCTTTTGTTAATGTTGTGACAGTGTCATTTTTGAATTACGGATTTATTATTTTAATAGTTTCAATCAGATTAAGTATTTTTTGTTGAATATTATAATAATTGTAGTTCGATTTGCATTCTACTTGCATTTGTTTTAATTAAAACAAATAATAGCACCTGTTCTCTTCAATAAATTTATTTTTCACAGCTAATGTGTAAAGCTGATTATCACTTCTTTAAAAATCAGGAGCCACCTCTCTCTACCCGCAATGTTTCTTCCAGCACAGCATCGATTGCGTGATCCACTTCGCGGCGCTCAAGGCTGTCGGCGAGTCGGTGCAGAAGCCGCTGGAGTACTACCAGGCCAACATTACGGGCACCTGCACTCTGTTTGAGGTAACATCTTTTTATATAGGCAGAGAGATAGGAAGCGTACAGGCAAAGAACAAAGTATGTCCTACTAAGTTGATCTTCGAAAGTTTAGAAGTTATATTTTTCTTATTGGAATCAAAGAATGTGGTAGCTTTTGTGTAAGACTATTAATTAAAGTTATTATTAATTGTTTTTCGGTAATATCATATTTTTTAGTTTTTGAAAGTAAAGAAAATTATTAAAAAACAATTATTAAGTTTTTATGATATTATGTTTTTGTTTATTCCCTTTCTAAATGTCATTACAGGTAAATCCTAATGCGATAGCGAGGCCTATTAACAAATTACTGTCATATGAATTTAGATTTGTAGCATTGCATGATAAAATATAAAATAAAGTTAATTAAATTTTAATTCGTACAAAAACATTAACAGTAATAAATAGATGTCCAAATTAACTTAAATATTAGGTACCTTTCATTCTAAATTATAAATAACTAGCTGACCCGGCGGACTTCGTACCGCATTTTTTTATTTTTAATATAGCCGGTAACATATTTATTACCCAGCGCTAATGTAGCATTCTAATGGTGAAACAATTTTTTAAATCGGTCCAGTAGTTTTTGAGTTTATTTGTTAATTACAAATACAAAGGTTTCCTCTTTTTAATATTAGTATAGACATAAGTTTCAAAATCCATGCAAAAGAGCAAGTGTGGTCATTTACGGCCCGTTCTCTCTGGTGTTTCCATCTATAGGAACGGTTTATACCCCAGTAGTGGGGACATAAAAATGAGCTGGCGAAGTTAAGAAGATATTGTAAATTATTTTCCTGCTTGCGTTCCAGGTGATGCGTAAATATGGTGTGTACAAACTGGTGTACAGTTCCTCATGCACGGTCTACGGGGAACCGGAGTATTTGCCCTTAAACGAGGGTCACCCCACAGGCAAAGCACTTGCAAGCCCCTACGGCAAATCCAAGTACTTCTGCGAGGAGATCATGAAGGACATATGCAGAAGCGACCAGGTATTAACTCTTCACTTAACTTATCAGATCTGATAGAATTTTAGCCTCCACTTTCTCGTTTTCTTTAAATACCATATACCCATATCCTACGTATACACTAGCATAGGACCAAGACGCCCCCTTGTCTCCATGGTTTTCAGCGAGGAGATTACGAAGGATATCTGCAGGAGCGACCAGGTACTAACATTATAAGGAAACTGTAGATTTCAATTGTCAAAATGGAAACTGCAGAATATCTAGAAGGATATAGTTATGACAACCAACTCCCGAGTTTGTTTCTTTTATTCCTTTCAATTGATCTGACAGGATTGCTCACTGTGGCCTTTATCCAGCAGTGGGACAGACAGATATAGCCTAATTACTATCTAACTGTATATATTTTTATATTTATAAAACACAGTGAAAAAATTAAACGCCCACCCGACCCAGCCAGGAATCGAACCTGGGTCTTCCGCAATCCGGGCAGCTGCACTGACCGCTATGCTACCGGGAAGGCTGACGTAAGCGCTGAATTTTGTCACTGCTTTTTAATTTTTGAGTGCTTATAGCGGCATCTATCCAAAGGTTATTGCAACCGATGGCTATAAATATTTTATAAATATTTAATTCATATTAGAAATAGAAGATCTTTATTAACATTAAAACTTACATACTATTTGACAAGTAAGTAACATAGATAATGGGTTTACAAGAAAACAAGTATACATGCCAAAAGAATAAAGTTGCCAGTTTCCACACTACAACGAGCCTGACTTGTGGCAAACTCAACGTGAACATGATGCGAAGAAAGAAATTAAACTAAATAATAAAATTAAAAATAAAGGATATTAATAAGAATAATACTTACATTAATAACACTGTTAAATATTCAAATAATTTTTAACGCAAATTTTTTTGCGAACAAATTACAAAAAAAAAAATGTCGAAAAAAAAATTTTTTTTTCTTCTATTTACACTGATTCAAAAATCGCCCATTATTTCACATGTAATAGAAAGGTGTGGTATAATGAAAAGATCCAAAGTGTATCCGATCTAGATCTTATATGTGCTGTTTGTTACTAACTAAGACATAATTATTAACTTTAATTTGTCATGCAATCGTAAATTAAATATTTATATTAGTGAAGTCATGCGCGTCATGCACGCATAAGCAAGCAGCAGCGATTATAAACGTAAGTACACAGAGCTAACTGAACCACTAAGGCTGTGACTTGTTTATTTTGAAGTGACGTCACAATATAAATATTTAATTAAAAATTGCATAACTTATATATGCTTTCCATACAAGATCTAGAACGGATACACTTCGGATCTTTTCATGTTTACTTCACCTTTCAATTAGGTACACATTGTCATATACAGGTAGACTTTTTTATCACCGTCCAAACCTTCTGAGATGACTCCCGTGATACAAACGAACAACTCTTCCTATTGGATCAACTCCTTAACTCGAAAATAAAATTCAGCTGTTCCATACAAAATATCAATATTTATTTATTTGTTTATTAAGACAACCAACAAGACAAACACTGAAACAAGTAAACATTTTAGAAACAAACATAAACTTAAAGCTAAGTGTCATCTTAATTACAGGTTGCCACGGCATGCATTGTGGACTATAATAAAAAAAAAACAATTTATTTATTAAAAATAAACCTAATGAAATATTGAGTACTTATATAAACCAAAAATCGTTCAGTCTTTCAGCCACTAATCTGGCGCCATATCAAATGACTTTAATATTTCCTGTCTGAACTTCTGGGGTTTATCTGCGAAGATGTCGATATTACAAACTTTGCAGAGTTCGTTATATTGCTGCTGTAGTCTATTCATGGTGGCGTGGTGACCCACATTGGTCCTGCTGCCCTTAACAGAAAAAGGCACATATCTTATCTTCGTTCGACCAAAATGTATGGAACAGCTGAATTTTATTTTCGAGTTAGGGAGTTGGTCCAATAGGAAGAATTGTTCGTTTGGTCACCAAACTGAATGTGTTCCCAGAAATGGATGATAATATCCCTGCGGTACTTCAACCCGGTGGGCGCGCACCGCAGCGGCCGCATCGGCGAGGACCCCTCCGGCATCCCCAACAACCTCATGCCCTACATATCGCAGGTACGCCAGCCCCATGCAGCCCAGTGTTTGCCTAGTGTGCTCCTGGATCACACTGGGGTAGGTTCTCTTGAGAAGAAATACTAAGGTCGACTGATTATTATGAAAAGTAGACAAAATCAATGTTTCGTAGTCCCCTGATTCCTCCTCCAAAACTGGACCGATTTAATTACTTTTTTCATAAAAAAATAAAGAAAGGCTTTGGCTTTTTGGAAAAAAAGCAAAACATACATACATACAATCAGTCGACCTTAGTATTTGCAGTGCAGTGCAGCGCGGACGCAAAACTGCGAGTTTCAAGTTTCTTTATGATAGCGAGCGAGCGGCGCGTGGCAGTGGTGTGACAACGGCGCACGACAAGAATACGCACGCACACTAATATCTGTACAGAGTAGGCTGGTGATTTAATTAGAGCAATGTTTACTTTCGTAAAATCATAGGCGTTTGGGTAAAAAATAAGAAATGTCTGAATATTTTCATATTCAAATTTTTTAATTGAAAAATAAGACAACAGTGGCCTGCAGAATATCAATACAAACATTTTGATGTCGCATCATTGTTTCATTTGTGCTATATTTACAAAGTTTCTGAAGAAATAAGTTTTTAGATATCATTACTTTTACGTATTGTTGATGCAGTTTCTGGGTATTTGTTTCAAATTCCAAGACAACCATGGCCTTGTGAAAGGATCAAGCTAACCTACACTACTCCTTTTAATGTAAATGACCTATACAGCGCTCAGCACCAGTGACTTAAAAACACGTAAATTTTCGGAATTCCGCGCGGCACCCCCTTAAGAAGGAAATAGTTGGGGTTTTTTGTGAGCCTTCTCTCCCTTCCGAGCTCGGGACTGAGTAAGGCTAAGGTGTTATGCGGTGTGTGATTATTTATGTAATTTTATTAATTAGAAATACTTTGCTAATGGAAATGAAAAATTTGTACCTGGTCAAGTACATTAGGTAGTTACTCGGGCTATGTAGTTTAAAAGTCAGGTTTGAACTACTATGCTCAGTTTGTACTTGTTTAAGTACACGGGCACTTACGAGGTTAAAGCCCTGTTTCCGATAAAAATATCTACTTGCAATTAAGTTAATCATAATTAAAATGTTATTATAATATACTTAACTTACACTCCAGGTGGCGGTGGGTCGTTTAAACGAGTTGCTGGTGTTCGGGTCTGACTACGCCACTGTGGACGGCACTGGAGTGCGCGACTACATCCACGTCGCTGACTTGGCTGATGGCCACGCTAAGGCGGTCAAATTGTTCAGCCAGCCAGGGTTTGGAGGATTCCACGCTGTTAACTTGGGTAAGTCTTGAAAAACTACACCTTGAAATATTCCTCATTACTCACTGCCATATTAGTCCGTCATCTGGTGGTGGGATTCTGCCCAGAATTCGTCTACGTCCTCGAGGCTGGCTGACGGCCATTCTAAGGTAGTCCGTCCGTCCGTTTATGCCGTCAACCTGGGTGAGTCAACTGCTAAACCCTCATTATTGACTTCCAAGGCAGACAGGCTTTTCAACCAGCAAAGTTTTGTCGGAAGGAAACATCATCTTCAAGGACAACAAACGTAATTTATTTTTTAATAAATTATATATGTTAAAGGCGACTAAAAAATAGACTTCCTGAATAGGTATATACCGATCTACCGCAGTGTCTCAAGACGAAAGTCTTTGACCAGTGTGTGTTGCCAGTGATGACATACGGGACTGAGACGTGGTCGCTCACTATGGGCCTTATCAGAAGGCTCAAGGTCACTCAAAGAGCAATGGAGAGGGCTATGCTCGGGGTTTCTCTGCGAGATCGAATCAGAAATGAGGAGATCCGCAGAAGAACAAAGGTAACCGACATAGCCCGAAGAGTTGCTAAGCTCAAGTGGCAGTGGGCAGGGCACATTGCTCGCAGGACTGATGGCCGCTGGGGCGGAGCAGTCCTCGAGTGGCGACCGCGTACCGGAAAGCGCAGTGTGGGCAGGCCTCCAACAAGGTGGACTGACGATCTGGTGAAGGTCGCGGGAAGCCGCTGGATGCGAGCAGCACAAAACTGGTCGTTGTGGAGATCCTTGGGGGAGGCCTTTGTCCAGCAGTGGACGTCTTTTGGCTGAGATGATGATGATGATGAATAGGTAGTAGGTAAAAAATGTTTGGACGATTCAAAAGCACTTTTCTTAAGTTTATATTAATAACAAAATTTACTTTGACTTTGATGACCTTTGCATGTGATCCGTCCCCCCTGTCTAACAGATATTTAATGTATGCCAGTAGTATCATAAAGATCTATAAACATACTAACAATCAGTTTAAACTTTAAAATCTAGGTTAAGAAAATTTTAAAACAAGATTTTTCATAAATTGATGTATTTATTTTCTACATTTCTATTTTTTTATAAACGTCAACAGAACGCACCCGATTAAAATGAGGGTACGCAAGTAACTAATAAATTATGAGACGACCTTAATTTATTATTCTACTTTTTATTACCAGGTACCGGCACCGGTTACTCGGTCCTCCAAATGATAGCCGCGTTCGAAGCGGCGAGCGGTCGCAAAATCCCATATAAAATCGTTGGGCGACGCGCGGGTGACATAGCTGCCAACTATGCTGACGTCTCGCTCTCGCACAGGCTTTTAGGCTGGCGTGCGACAAGGACGCTCGAGGACATGTGCAACGACACTTGGAGGTGGCAGAGCAACAACCCCAACGGTTTTAAGAAGAACTAAGTCGGCCATCTTGAATTTGTAGTAATTTAAAATATGATGCAATATTTTTTTTTGTTTTACAATGTTACCTGTGAAGAAAATATTTTTATTTTAGTAGTTATGTGCAACAAGTGTAACTGTAGCGTAGCAAAGCCATTCTGTTGCGTACGGGGTAAGGGCGGTTTTAAAGTAATACTGTTACGTTTTATGAGCGTTCCACAGTACGAAAGCTTTAGGTTCTACTGGAATTTATTCACATAGGTGTCTATATTGTTTTGTTAGTATTGAATAGAAGTTAGTTGTTGCAAATCATTAATTGTACAGATTTGTTAGTTTCAATTAGAAATGAATACAGACTAGAGAAACATTAGTGAAATTAAACCCCAATAATTAATCTAGAAAACTGCAGATATTTAACATCTGTGTATATTAATTATACTTTTTTTTATATGGCTACTGCTACTAAAATTATGTGATGTCGAATATTTTGTTTTTACCAATTGACGTAGAAAAGGAGTTTTAATTTTTATCGTTGAAAGTTATTTAAAAAACGGTTCCTATTTGAGTTGCCATATTTTATATTTTTAAATTTTGTTATTTTTTAGTGAGAGTACCTATTCGTTTTGCGTTTACCAAATATTTTTTGTTATTTTTTAGTGAGTACCAATTCGTTTTGCGTTTACCAAATATTTGCGCCAAAGTTTTTTCTATTTACCAGTGAATTTTAAAATGATTCAGTCTCAAAATATTAAAATAAAATTAATATTTGTATTTAGTTACAGGATGTCTAAAAAGTCAACAGTAATTTCTAATATATTTTTACCTGAAAACAGTCTCAATCTGCATCTGGCTTGTCGTTGATTTTTGGGGCATCATGTATAGTCATGTATAGGATAGTATTTATGTCAACGAAACTTTTCCAAAAAAATATATTTATATAAAATCCTATTAAATAACATAGGCTAATGACCAAAATTTAAATCCATAATATTAATAGTTTCAATCGAAATCTTCTATGCATGTCGTTAAAATAGATTATAGCATTTATTTTTTTATTTACAATGTTAAATAATTATTTTTTTATTACTTTATATAAATTTTATTGGCATTTTATGTAATCTACCATTCCAATTTAATTGCATTTAAGTTACCAAGTGGTATAGTATGTATTAATTATACTTATTTTATTTATTAGCTCTATCTAATGCGTTTGACAAAGATTAATGTTGTGGTGCTACTTATTTGACAAATATTTATTCGTATTTATTAATGTACAAATTAAATGTAATACTTATCGAATAAAATTGCTGAAGTTTTATTTTTACCTTTAAAAAACAAATAGTAGTCATTTTACTCGTCTTTTTATTTATCATAATAAATAAAAAAACTTAATATCATAATATTAAGTGGTATTTGGTGTAAGAACAATCTCCTAAGAACGTTTTCTTGCAGCTAACACGGTTTAAGCACCTGTGGCTTGCCATTAGCTCGTGAAGCAGTACACTGATATAAAGAGGTTATATCTTCTATATATATCAGATTACAAAACTCTTTGCTCTAACAAGTACCTACTATTCCAGTTGTGGCCCCCGATCCGATCCGATCAGAACCCTTCGGAGAATCTAGTATAGGGCATGGGGACAAGCACTAGTGCGTGGTGCCGTTCCTTATAGAAAACCTCTGTCGGCGATTCATTTCACACGGTTTGAGGAACTCTTTAAGTTTCTCGTCGCCTTCATAAAAAGTCCGGTTAAGCTGAAAATGCAAAGTGGCAATCAGCACTCTCAATAAAAAAAAAGTTGTGGAAACGGGACGCGTGTATATACGCTGCAACACGCGTCTCGGTTTCCCGACTGCTATAATTCTACGTTGACAGTTTTTAAACCCTGGCCTTCATCTCACCTGATGTTGAGGAATGATAAGGTGGAAGCGCATTTCACCCGGAATTCTCAACTACTGAGGCAATGGTTATAAAATTTTTAACTGTTGGAACTATAATGCACAATAATGCAACTAATATATATATACTCCCTGGCCGATTTCGGCTACGGTGACTGCTAAAAGAAAAAGAAAAAGAAAGTTCCGCTAATCCGCAGTATTAGAGCTACGTTGAGCTCCCTATCATGTGCAGTCTGATGATTACAGTAGCCAATCTTATTAGAGAACGTGCACAAACTCTGGCGGCCTGTATAAAATTCCAACGATATAATTAACAAAGTGATAATAATTATAATTTGCAATTCTATAATTCATTATAATATTTTATATCGGTCAAATGTAGGGTAGATAGAAAGATTCGCGCGGATCTCATATCAATTCCACCTACATTTTTTCTTGTTTATCGTCGCACCTCCATTGCGGTTGAGGCTGGTCGCCGAAGTTGCACAGGCGAGTAAGTACACCTGCGTCTGGACTCCATTTTCACTTAACATCAAGTGGAAAGGAGTAATTTGCCGAGCTAACTATAAAAAAAAAGGGTTGCATTTAATCCATCACCAAAGTAACCTTTTTTTTTTAACCCAGAGGAACTCATTACGAGTACCCGACCTTGAGGAGGCCTGGCGGTTATGTGGAACTCGCCCGTCCGTCTTTCCACAACCCACCGACTATCCGGAGACGCCATTGTCTCCAGTCGGCTGTCAAGGGAGATGCCCAAGACCGGGAAGGGTGAGACGGAGGGGGATACCCACTAAACCTCTGGGGGACCAAACTCCGATACGGTGAAGACCGCGGGGCCTTTCCCGAGGGAATTAAACCGCGGGGCACCAAAGTAACCTAACCTAACCCACAAAAATACTAAGTTAGCACCTAAAAATACAAAGTTAGCACCTAAAAATACAAAGTTAGCACCTAAAAATACAAAGTTAGCACCTAAAAATACAAAGTTAGCACCTAAACTACTATTTAAATGCTAACTTAGCATTTTAGGTGCTAGCCTACTATTTTTTTGTGGATCAATTTATTATTTCTCAAAAAAAAAACTCGAATTGTTTATGTAACTCCATCAACGCTTCAAATAAAACAGCCTCGCTACAGTTATTAATATCTGTATTATCTTAAATTACAAATCTTTCATAATTTCATTACAACTATGTTCCACTTGATTATTCAGCACATGCTTTACTCTGTCGTCTAAAAATATTTCGATTTACATTTTATACAACATTTGCTAACAATTACCATATCTCTTAAAGTTAATTGGTGAGAAAAACGAAGTACAAAGAGAGAACTAACAGTCTTATAACAAAACAAAACATGCTGAACAGAGAAAAGAAAAAAAATTGTGATATAAGCGGGAGAACTTATTAAAACGCACAATTTTCTTCGAATGGTGGAATTAAGGTTAAACTGAGATCCCACGTGGTCATAACACTGTTAACATACATTGCACCTAAGAGTTTCAAATAGCTTCACACACATTTAGTGAAGGTGCTCGTACAAAAGCAACATGCATAATGCGTGTGCGCACAAAATTCAATACAAGATCAATTCTATTTCAATATTAAAACAATTAATTGTATAATAAAAGTGTCCCGTAAGGTCACTTGTATAAGATTGATTTTATAATTAAAACTTTTAAGTATTTTTTTAAAATATGCTTTAATGCACTTTCGAGACATTATTTAGCGATCGCTATATTTGTACAAGCACCAAAGACCAGCGAATAACGCAATGATTAATTAAAAAAAAATGTTATTCAACAAATATATTTATTGTATTACTTTTGTTAAAATGAACATAGCTTCATATACCAGATCACACATATTCGCTGGACTTAAAACATAAATGCCTAATGTCATACTTAAAAAAAAAAACATTATCATACTTATAATTAGAACCATTCATGCTCAATAAAAAGACAAAACCGGACAGGTTTATGTATGCTTTGTACTAAAATACTATACGCAAATAATTTGAGAAGAAAAATCGAGAAAAATTCGAACCTAAAATAATCGAGTCAATATAAAATATTTAAAAAAAAGCACATCTTACATAACGTTATTCGTTCTATAAGGACACACGTTTCACACAACATAACAGTGTCGGTCTAAAATTGCAAGGGTAGGGCACCAGTGTCCGACAAGAACAGTGATCGACATTTTTTCCTCTAATCATTAAAAACTAATGGTCGCGCCCAGTGGTCGAAATTCGATCGTAATTTTCCTCCGATTCCATTTTTGAAACAATATTTTATTAAGGCTGCACGGATTGTATCCTAAGCAATGAAAAATTAAAAAAAGACAGAATGTGAGTTTGGATTGGCATTGACAGATATCGGCCGCTCCTCTTCCATTTTTGAAAAATGTATAAAACAATGTTTATGCATAATTTAAAAAAAAATTAGCATTCAGCACTCCTTCTCTATATAAACTATAAGTGTACGAAATTTCATACTCCTCCGTCCGCGCAATTTCCGTAAAAAGGGGTACAAAGTTTTTGCTTCACGAATGAATATATAGAAGATAAACAGCAGCTGATATTGACTTCAGTAACAATTGAATAACAACCACCTGTTACCAGCTGTCTTCCAGTAAAATTTCAATGAAATTCTATGTTTGTTTTTGGCGGCGTAAACGGGTGTCGATCACTGGGTTAATGTGTCGAACGATGGTGCCATGCCACTACGATACATAATAATCATTTGAAATCAATAGGACATGGTCTTACGAGGTTATTTCACAGATTTATTCGTCATTGTGTTCTAATTGATTTTGTTTGTTAAAACAATAGCAATAGAAATCAATTCAGAATGATTTAAGAGAAAATCATGATCATAAAATTTGTTTTATACAGGGCGATCTTGTAATCAGTCGCTAAAACTTTAATACACCGGTTCTTTTTTATTCGTCTAAGACCCGAAGGTGGGTTGATCAGACCATGAAACTGAACAACTTTCCCCAAGAAACATAAATTAAAAAAGAAACGAGATTTGTTTTTTTAACTTTTCTATACAAAGCCTCTATTGACCGAGCATGGTTTGTGTTTGTAAAAAAATATCTTGTTTTTTGACCTACGTTTCTTGGGGAAAGTTATTCAGTTCCATGGAAAACGGTTAAAGACGGTTAAAAAAGAACGGTTTATAATTGATTAACCAACTTTGTCACCTATTTAGCCCGACCGGGCGTTTGTGTGTTGTTGTAAATTAACCTCTAAGTGCCTTACAAATAAACAAAGAATAAGCTCCGAACAATTACTCCGTGTTTTGTCTCTTTTACTCTAATTTGAAATTACGTTTAAATGACAGGAACAAAACACCGAATAACTATTCGGACCTAATTCTTTGTTTATATGTAAGGTAGGTACTTAAAGTATTACATTATGGTATATCTATGAAATATTTTTAAGGGTGATAGATAACAATGTTGTGTAGGGTAGTCCTATGTAAATTTGAGTCGATCGATTTTCATTTCAACAAAAATAGATCAACGGTGTTCGTTGAAATGAAAATCGATCAGATGACTTTCGAATTTACATAGAGACCCGGGTCAATATGCACTTAAATATATTGTACCTTCCATACTATACGGCTACAGTATATTTTATGGGAGGTCCAAAATGTGTCTAGTGCAGGTTTTAATAGTTAAATTTAAAGTTGGAACTATTTGTATTGGATCGAAAAAGCGTTATGCACCCTGATTCCCGAAACGAAAGACTCAGTCGTCGAAACCTTTTTTGTATGTAAATACAAAAAATCATTCTAACGTTTCCAATCAACCGCATTCAGATCTAACGTTACAGTTGGTTGGAACTTCGTTCGAACGACTTTACAATCGGATGAGTATGAAAATGGTTTCAACGATTAAGTCGCTACAATATCGTCACGTTTTCTGTTATGGGAATCCAGGGGGCTGGGATTTTGATTGATATGATGTGATTGAGACATTTTGATTTAGATAGCTACTAAGACAAAATTTGTGAACGTTTTCAAACTGCAGAATTCAGACCCTGGCGATAAATTTGTTTCATAAGCCCGTCACTAGATGGCATTGCTTCGTCGCCATACAATTTGCAGTAAATTTTCAACTTCAACTTTTATTTATGGCAACCGGGTCACTTTTAGGTTAGAGACCATTACTGCCAATGACTCCTGAACACAGTGTATGGCGTGGTTGACTGGTTATAAAAATAAGTCCAAAACAGGGTCTGGCGTATAGTGTGGTTTTGATGTGCACGTTGAAATAAACGGACACAAGCAAGCACTCAATGACCGCGCTTTTTCTATGCAGCGAAATGAACTCGCTTTAGTTTTATAAATGAAAGATATTAAAATTGTGTAACTGATTACAAATTCGAACTGTATATCGTCATAAATGTATGTACAACTGTATCTTAATATATATAAAAGAGTATAACGACGAATCAACCTGCTTTATAGAGGTACTTAGTTACAGTATAACACTTTACAGAAAATATTTAAATCGTTAGATGCAAATAACCTTACAACCAATCTGCGGCATATAACTAATAGCGAAAGCCTAAGTTTTGAGAACGACCTTTTTTGATTGTCATCTTGTTTACTCATTCTCATTAATTTGTCGCAAACGTGAGAACAACATGAGAATCAAATGTTATGAAAGTAGTATGTAGCAGTTTTTCTATAAGCTAATTGGAACTTTTTGGTAATTTTTTTAGTAAGGAATTTGCTATTGACAGCATGTAGCTTTTACAGCGAATCCGAATCAATAGGTGGCGAGAAACTTAAGTATCGCGAAATCGTACTGTCTAAACAATCAAAGTAACCATTTATTTACTTTATTATATAAGTTCAAAAAAGAAAAAGAAATTTTTCATTTTCTTACAACTTTGCCGTCGTAGGTAGACAAAGGCATCTAACGATTCAAAAGTTCGCTTTACACAAGTAAACGTGTCAACAACACCTACCAACACTAAAGCGGTGTCACACTATCGATTTGTATGCGTAATTCTATGTCGATTTTCCCCATCATACCATGTTATGTTGCCACAACGAGACATCGTGGTACACCTGCACGTCAGACTACCACTGTCAGATTTACTTAATAGACTTTAAACTTTATGTCTAGTGCATAAGGTTGAATATTTATTGAAGAAATTTGACAGTTTGGATAGGTTGAGGTGTAGGCGTCTGTACAAAGTTTCCTATAAAACCGTTCAAACCTACCATAATATCTAACCACTTGACAAAAATCAGCTTTATTTAAAAGACAATAAGGCTCAATTTCATTGACATTATCATCACAGGCTCATTTTTATTTCGTCATTGCTGGGGAACGAGCCTTCTCCATGGATGGATAGGAAGAACGGGCCATACACCACCACGAGGGCCCAGTGCGGATTGGTGGTTGTAAACGATTGCTAATGCAGCCGAGACCAACGGTCTTACGTGCCTTCCGAAGCATGGAGGAACTCTAGCTGATGAATTTTCGGTAACCTTTTCGTTGACCGGCCTTTGCGATAGTGCTTGACTCTAGCAATCTCAGACCGGCGCGTTAACCACTGCGCCATGGAGTTCCTCATTCATAAGGATGATTTTTGTCATTTATTTCGATACTTTGGTAGGTTTGAATACTCAAATCTCTTTGACTTTAACTACAATAGATTTGTATAAAGTTCTTAGGTGAGTTCGTTTCAGGCTTACTGTAAATATACAGTACAAAGCCATTTTAAACGATTCAACAGTGCAGATACATTTGCGCTTTAATTTATATAAAACCAATGTTTAGAAAACATTATCGCGCAATGTATTTTATTGATGATATGTCAAATGACGAATAACATATGATATATTTTTATTGCAACAATTCATAAAAATATTATTATAATTTATACTAGGTAAGCTGTTATACTTTGTCAGATTTCCACAACAAAAATATGGAACTACGCACGCACACGAGATGAAATATCCCGAGATACATCGTGCTGTACGCCGGTAATATTTTTTATTACCGCAACAAATGGCAACGCATAAGATGGTTAAGCTACACTAAATTACATTTAAAAAAAATCGACACACAACTTCGCACAACATTTAAATAATTGTAAGGCAACAATTGGTGGATAGATCTATAGTTAGCGGTTGATATGCTAGCATAGTTAAAATTATTTTTAAGGTTGGAAGCAAATAATCTAATTTTATACACTTTGGCTGTTAGGTAACTCGTGAAGGCGCGAAACTGTTAAGATGACTGCTAGATTGTCTATGCTATCACATCAACGCGATTATGTTGTATACAAACAAAACTATATACTAATAACTATTTGACTTCGCTTTGGCAAATCATAGATAGGTACGATTTCTTTAAATCAGGAATGTAAGTACATATATTATAAAGACTAATCCACGCACTACACGCACACTTGCTGTATTATTGCTTTTTTAACGTTATTATCATTATAATAAAACTCATTAATTTTTTATAAATGTAATAAAGAATTTTTTTAGTTTTATGCACAAATTCTTTAACACTTTAATAGCCGACTATTTTAAAGCGCGCCTTTCCTGGTACGCCGGCAATTTTTGACGATATTGTAGGATTTATAAAATAAAAACTATTTGTAATACATCTATATTTTTTACCGGGGTCACACGCAAATCACATACCACGAACGTCATTTTAAAACAAACGCTAAGAAAGTCAATGCCGTACAGAGGACGTGATCAGCGTCCTGAGACGATCCCACCCACCCGTACCCAGTACGTGATCGGCTGTTAAAGTGTTAAGTGTATGATTTGCCAAAGCAATACTTGTGATAGATAGTGTAGTACAGCACTGTAATATCGACGTCTCAAACAATATTGTAATTTTCATTTGGAATTTTATTGTACTAAGGGTTACTTCGACCAATTTTGTCCAATTATAAAATATAGTCTGCTCTGAGTCAGGAGATTCTCTACGGTCAGAAGACTGAAGGCACTATTTCTTAAATTGTCAATACCTATTGTGTTAATAGAAATTTGATTTGGGATGACTTGTTTAATTCTAGTCATAAGTTAGTATTAGTACTAATTAGAACTAACCATCTTCCTTTTATTTAGTTAATACAATAATATACGTTACAGTTGTACCATGGTACAATGTTCTATGAATAAGCGTCTATATTTAAAAAATATACGACACTTAAAAAAACACGCATTATTTTGTGACTCTTATTGCTGCAAAAGGCGTGAAGTGTCAGAAGTGTAAACATTTAAAAAACAAGTGACTACATACTCTAGTGCCTCAGCCTCCATACTTTACTAAATAGTGTCGTGCAACCAAATATATGAATTCGGTATGTTACATTGGTGTTCCGTACGTCATTAGAGTCTTTAGGTCACTTCACTGGTGGGCTAGGCTTCTCGTTTGATGCTGGGCATCTGTGGAGGAGGCTCGGCGAGACCCTTGACCTGGAGATAATTGATGGCTTCAGTTTTTAACCCCTGCACATCAGACTTTCCAAAACTGCTTTACCTTTCTTCAATAAATGTTCAACCATATGTCTAAGACATAAAGTTCAAATTCTATTAAGGAAATTGGACAGTTTGTAGTAGTCTGATGTGCTGGCATGTGTACATATTAAATGCAAAGAGTACTTACATACGAATCCAGGTAGGCTACTCTTGACGCCAACTCTATCTCAATACAATTCCAATGCGATTAATATGTATCGATATTGGGATAAGTTTCGCAATTTCGGAACGCCCCATCTCGATAATAATTTTATAACTGAATTTCCACGCAATTTAATTCCAATGTGGCGCTATTATCGCTTTTAAGAGTGCCATTTGAATTTATCAGATTTGGGATTGGAAATTGATTATTGCAATTGTGTTTCAAGAGTAACCCACCAGATACTCACAAAATAAAGTAGTCAAAAGCTAACTATATTTATATAAGTATGCCTACTGTTCTTCTGTCGGGCAAAGTCTTCATCATACCAATCAAGTCATCGCTACAATTTAGATATATAAGGTCACTTTTTATCAACTTCAAATATTTTGACAAAACATCTAATTATATTAGAGAAATAAGGCCCTAGCATTTAAAAAAAATTCAGGCTAGTTTTTTTTTTACTTTTCCTGACACAAAAATTGTAATATTTTTAGGAGCGGCCTCTCTGTTTCGGCTTTTTTGAATTGAAGCTGCTGAAAGTGCTTTATTTTTCTTTTTAATCGAAATGTCTTTTGGCGTTTTTCTTGATAAAAAGTTAAAGTTTTTTCATAAAAATAGTTTATATATGTTGTTGAATTTATCCTCAAAATATTTGCAGCTGAAAAAATGTGACCCTATATTTAAAATGCAGCATATAATTATATATTTAATTATATGCTGCATAATATATATTTTAAAAAGGATAATGAAATAAAATTAATTAGAGTGACAGGGTCTTATACCGTTGAGATATTATTGGAATAAATTAAATATATATCCTGTTCAATTTCCTTAATTATACTCGAGGACCAAGTCAGTTTGAGACATCCTGTTTTTGTATACGCTCAGTTGCAGATCCCGCCCGATCCTCTAAATGCCACTACACTATTACAGAATACACTACACAGGCACACTAGTTTAGGCCCAAGACATCGTACTCGTAGAACAAGGGTACGACGAACCGGTTACAACGCGCTCTATACCATGTACAGACATGTACCTGGGCGCTTCTCTCCACCACCTCGACCCGGTCAACCCGAGGTCCGAGCCTTTAAGAGGCGCCCTCGGGTTGCTTCGCTCCTCGATCCGATCCGAACCTTTACTAGTAGGGCACAGGAACGCACTAGTGCATGATGCCGTTACCTCTAGAAAACCTCAGAAGATGATTCGTTTCACACGGCTTGATGAACCCTTTAAGTTTCTGGCCGCGCCCGAAATAGCCGGGTGAAGCTGAAAATGCCGTCTGAGGCAATCGGCAAACTCTCTCCAAAAAAATAAAAAAACAGTTGCAGATAGATAGATATTATAAAGGACTTATGTTACCTTGAGCCGTGCGGCGGTCTTGAGGAATGCCGGAAGCTGTTCCTGAGACACGTTGACTTCGCCAGCGTACATGAACTCCAGAATGGCCTGCAGGTGCAGGTACGAGACATCCTTCAGGATGATGATAGGGTGCTTCGAAGGGTTTTCCTACGACACAAGTCTAAAGTCAGTATGACAACCTCAGCCAAGATTTTTTTTGTAAATAAAATAGACACCCTTTTTTCAAAAATTCATTTCAGTGAAAGAATTATTGAAATTGGACGACGATTTTCGTGCTGAATTCTCAAAAACGCACACATACTCGATTCACTGATGACGTCATCAGCCACGCTCCCACTCGCTCGGCAGTTGCCGCTTGCCGCCCGCCACAGTATTTTTGTATGTTTGCAACGAATAAACTCAAAAACTACTGAACCGATTTTAAAAATTCTTTCACCATTAGAATGCTACATTATCCCCGAGTAACATAGGCTATATTTATTACTGAAAAAAAAAAAAATAGAAATAAGTACGACTTGTTTGTTTTGTTGTCATAAAAACTGTCAAAGCTGTACGAAGTCCGCCGGGTCAGCTAGTCTATTATAAAAACATGACCTGTATTGAGATAAGTCGCAATGGATATAGTGGGACAAACAATCCCAGATTATCCATCAATGGATATACGCAATGGATAGTGGGGGATTGACTCGTACGTAGTAAACACACATTAAAGGACAAAGTCGTCTTACAAATATTGTATATTGTGCCACGATGCGAAAATACAAGTGTTGCTAAGCCGGAGAAATTGTTTCTTTGTGTTCCAAGACTCAAAATGATTTCTAAACTGTCGGAATACAACAATGCTTTTAACATTTATGTGATGGCGCCGGTATTAGAAAAGATGGTGGTAGCTAGCAGGCGGACTTAACAAGCCCAACCACCAAACAAATCAAGAACGCGCCGCTGGGAATCGAACCTGGGACATTGGGTCTAAGTCCGGAGGCTTAGCCACTAGACCACAGAAGCGGTCAAAATTTAAATAAAAGCTTGTTTTAAAAACTTTTTCACTTTTAACTTTTTTACATGTAAACCTACAGTCCAGGAGTTCCTCTGACCTCCTTTCAGTTTCATCATCAAATCTTGGGCACCACACAAGGTTAGTTTTTATCAAGACAAATAAAATAAGCACAAACACGGCAGGGTTATCTTGTTTCATTGCAGAGTTCCTAGTTAGTGAATTTCTTATGAGTTAAATAAAACTCTATAACCTCAGTTCCTATGACCACCTTCCGACCAGTTCCATGACGACATATTATTGAATTGCTATCGAAGTTACGTAGATATACCAAGTTTCATCTCGATCGGTCCTCTGGAAGTGATCCAAATCTTCCTTGCAAGATTTGACCCGTACATACGGTCGCACGAGTCTGCACGACTTGTGTACTGTGACGTCATCGTGAGTAGGCAAGCAGGCGCGCGCGTTTCAAAAATAGCCGTTCGGTAAACATTAATAACTTCATAATTTCTTGACGGATTTTAACAATTTAAAGAATAAAATGCTTAATAGTTGATTCCGCATACGATGTTTATAGTAAAAATCAGATTTGCTATTACGTGATTGATCCTCATTGCCGCCAAAACGATAGAAATAACTAAGAAAGAAGTTTTATTTTTCAATTTCAAAAATGGAATGTGCCGTGCATGCTTTTCTATTTGGCTTGTGTTCACGTCAGAAGTCAATGGAACTATGGAGATTGAACCACAATTCTCGCATTCTACCCAAGCATCTAGTTCGGCTAACAACACTGTTTGCCAGTGACTGTACTAACCATGATTATTTACATATAATTTTACAAAAATATTGTTACGAACAAATTTCAATTTGAAAAAAGACAGTGTCGAAAAAATTCCACGAGCAGGATTTGAACCCACACCCCATGACATGCCGGGCCAGGTGCACTGCCAACTATGCTATCGTGGCTCAATCCAACTCGCCGAAATTAATCAACTCTATCTACTATTACTTTATAAACCAAAAGAGCTCTATTCAATGTCGACAACTACTAACCTTACCAGAATATTGATTTTAATACTGATTACTGGATGTTACATGAAGTGTGTGAATGCCTTACAATAACATACTGGCCCAATAACAGAGTGTCGGATGGCAATAATTATACAACATCCTGTAATGTTTACATTTAGTATCCATTCAGGTAATTTTACTTGATTTTGGGTTAATCTAGTTATTTTCTTAAGTTTATGCTGATACTAAAGATATCTTTCTTTTTTTGTGACCATAGACAGTCAGGGTCATAAACCAGCTAGACATGGAAGTTTTTAGATTAGACCTATGTCAGTAAGACAGCCTGCTATTGTTGGACTTCAATAACTTTTATTTTATCATTATAGTCAGAGAATATAGACAGTATTTATTTTTATTAACTCATGTATAGAACTTGCTATGCATTTTAAATGTCAGGATACACTAATATAAAATATAACTGTATCTTTTCATTCATATTGTCTTTAATATTAAGTTTTTGTTTAATTTATAAGAGATAGATATGCATCCATCTGTAAAATCAATATATGTAATTAAATATTTTGTGTCTCTTTAAGTTACTGAGAACTAATAATTTGAACTCTAGTCTATTAGTACAAATAGCATCGAGGGCTTAAGGATCTCTTTTCCTTTTAAGCTGTAGGTAGACCATAAATATACAATACTTTACCTCCAATAAGCTTTTAAAGTATGGACTACACGCAGACAGAACCATTTTGTGTGCTTTACATGTTTGTCCCTCACAGGCTAGCGTCACCTATAAAGAAAATTGGGTTTTAAGACAAACCAAAAAGTGTTAGAAATAATACTTTAAATTATCATTTGTAAATGAGGATTGCACATTCAAACATGTAAAAACACAATTTACAAGATACAAAACATAATCATCCTACAACACATCCACTGCCGACATAGGCCTCTCCTAGTGCATGCCACCAAGCACGATCTGCGGCTACTCTCATCCAGGTCTTGCCATATAAAAACATAACCAGCTGAAAATGTAAATTTATAGATTTAGTTTAGAACTGTCACTCCTCAAACCTGTTGATGTGTTTAATAACATTAAAAAATACTACCTTTTGATAGAGAAAAGATTGTATCATACTGTATTATTATTTATACATAAGGCAAGAGCTTTTCCAAAATAGTCAACAACTTTTTACGCTCATTACCTTTCTCGCTACATACTTTACATACAATTTTAAGATTAAAGTGGGTAGATTATAATAATAATGGACAACTTCTCATTTTTTTAACATAAAACAAAGACATAGAACTTATAAGCAGCATCAATAAGTCATGTTTCACACTCAATTCAGAAGTGTTAAAACTACAATAAAGATATATTGCTATTAAACTCAATCTACCCACAAATGGTTTAAGTAGTACACTAGTATCAAAAGTTAACAATTCAAAATAGGACATGAATTAAATTAAAATTTAAGAGGTTATAACTGTTTACTGTTTATTATGTTGAACAATACTTACATCTGTAAAGCTCTTTTCATCCCTCAAATGCCTAAACGAAGTAACCATATTCGTTTGAAAATCATTCCATTTTAAGAAGAACTGTTGGTCGCCCATATTGCTGACTTTTTCACTGCAATAATAATTATACAAGTAAATATTGACTACAAAACATCAAAAGTAAATATAAAAGTGGTATTACAAGAACTTTTAGGCATTTCATAGCATAAAAAGGTTAAAAAATGACGATTTTGAAAAATCAAATAGAAAAAGTGCAATTATTTTACAATACGTCACTATGTGGAATGCATAGAAAACAAGCGTAAGAAATATATGATTAGATTCGATATTTATTTAAAAGCTCGGTACTCACCAGACTAACTACGCTAAGTAATCAACGGCAACGCTAATTGTCACGAAACTATCACAAAAGTTAATTACCTAATTCAAACTCAAAAATAAAGACGCCGTATATTTGGACTTCTTTCTATTTCTTCAAATTCCTTCATTCATTGACTATTAGGGTTGCCATGTGTAATTTTAAAATGACCTAACGCTTGCTTTGATATATTAAAAATTAATCAGTTAACTTGTTTTAAATAACTTATTACTCTACAATAATTACTTTCATTATTTCAAAATAGGTAAGAAAACCTTTAAATAAATAAGTAAAATATAAAATTATATTAAGTATATTATAAAAACATATTAAGTATATTATTTAGTATAAATAATTATAAAATAACATAAAATAATATATGTTCATTTATTAAAAAATATATTTCATATCATTATGGTGATGCAATCAATACAATGTAAGAGAATAACAATATAATGAGTATGAATATACCTATAAAAATTGCCTGTTTTTATTAGAACTTGGTGTATTTAGAACTAACTAGTTAAATACGATTTAGTTGATTCTTAGAATGAGTCTTTTCTTAATTAAGTACCTTCAAATTACAGAAAAATGTTTTAAAACTTATATTTAATATTATTTTGTCTGTGATCAAAATATCTTTTTTATCACTTAGTAGATAAGAAAAACATATTTTTACGTTACATATTACTTGATTGAAGTAGTGTGTTTTATATTGTACAATTAATATACATAGTATTATTAAATTAATTATACTCAATACAACTACTAAAATAAAATAATAGCAGACTTAGTGGATAGTTTTAGATACATGGTATCCCCGTTCATTAATTGGCCGAACTTGAAAATGCTGTTTGATGTATAGTTGCGTTCACCATTATTATTTTCATTACATTAATCTAAACAAAACTAATTATGAAAAAATAAAACTAATGAGTAATTAAAAAAAAAAAAAATTGTACGATACGTTGATTAACAAAGATTCTTGCTAATATATTAGAAAAATTGAAAATACTTTCTAACGTGCTGCCATCTAGAGGTGAGTAGCAGTATTACTGTACGCTTATTTTAGGTGTGCTTTTTCTTTATTGCTAAGTTTCCTGTATGAAACAATAGAGAGTGCTAAACTGAGTTTATTAATAAAATAGTTTAACAATTTTTCCTATGAGATGAACTAATCTATTTATGAGAAAAATTAAATATTCCCGAACATACCTTTGCTTTGCGTAAGATTCCAGTCTATCAAGCTGTATAATGCTGTGCCTATAGGCCTTAAATCCATTTATGATGAGTATTTTCAAAATAAACTGATGAATTTCTAATAAGTTTTATTTTTTGACATACCAGTTTTAAATTAGTTATTAAGTTAATTGAATTATTGTATATTTGCTAATTTATTTATAATAATTTGTCAATGTTATTCATTTTCTTATTTTTATCTGTATTATTTTATTTTTATGTAATTTCCAATACAATGAAAATTGTTTTATGGAATAAATAACTATGAACTAACTATGAAATATTATTATAGTTCGCTTCCTAGCCGGAACAACGGTACAATTATTGTTATTTTTGGAGTCGGTGCCAGGCAAGGTAACTTCAACATTAACATTTAACGACATACTATAATATAATCAATCAGCAACACCAACTTCGAGAGCACCGCCTTGGACTGCAATCGGTCCCGGAATAATATGTTCGTTGAACATAACTTTGGTTTTGTCGAAGTTCATCCGGAAACCGATGCGTTGAGAAGAACCAGCTAGGCCGTTCAACATAACCAGAAATCCTGTAACGTTTCGGCCACGATGACGATGTCGTCCGCGAATCGCAAGTGTGACATGTGTTCGCCGTTGATGTTAATTCCATGTCTTTTCCAGTTCAGCGTTTTAAACACATCCTCCAATGCATTTGTGAACAGTTTGGGGGATATCACATCCCCTTGTCTCACACCTTGATGCAAAGGGATATGCTTAGTTTGCTGGTTCTGTCCATGGACGGCCATGGTGGCAGCATTGTATAGACAGCTCAACACTTGGATATATCGCCAATCGACTTGGCATCGTTGCAGGGATTCTAGAATAGCCCAGGTTTCGATAGAGTCAAATGCCTTTCGCATTGCACTGTGAAGATGTGTGATGATGTGTGACTGTGAAGAATCGTGGTGGCTATGTGGTTAGCTGTAAAAGTGGGAATGTTCGTCTGCCTGGTTGAGGTCTAGCCAGGTTTCCATTTCGTGCACAGCGAGCGGGTCCGAGTAGCGGTCTTGGTGGAGCTCTGAAGCGAAAGGATCTGCGGGGCACGTGAGTTGTCCATAGTTGGTGGTTGTGCTCGGTGGTTTTCATTGAGTAAGCTTCCAACATCTCCGGCACTAGTCTGGAGAACTCCCGCGGCGCCCGCGAAAAGAGCCACCCGCTAGATGCAATGTCTCCAGTTGAGTCAGCCGCTTAGGATTGTGGAACTGACGAGGTGCCTGGATGGGTACTGAGAAGTGAGTGGGCTTACAATTCCGCCACCAAAAAGAATATTTGGTAGTCGACTTTAGAGTTAACGACACAAGCAGTGGAAACTGCGAGTTGTGCTCTTAGTGCAACGAGAAGTGAGCGAGTTACAGCTCTGGTAACCTATCTGGATATTAGAGGACTATACGTATCCACGGGGCAACTGGCTCAGACACTAGTCTTAAAAGTACCGGCTGAAGAATGAGCTTCAGCACGTCCTGATCTGGCGTTATGACCTGACGCAGATGTTCCCTTGTGCTTGCGCAAGGATATCTGACACCTACTCTATGACCTAACGGTTGGTGAGGGGTGTCAGTATAAACTTTAAAGTCGTGTGTAGCGGGGTGTCCACCCAGCTAGCTACCACCATGTTATCTAAATATGTCGCCTTAACAATGCGCGTAGCACTGTTGTGTCCGGCAGCTAGAGATAAGATAGCCAGTGTCTCACTAGTTGACGATTCCGGGTGAAGTCCACTTCCACCTTAGTCCTTATCATCAATTTAACATCTGGTGAGATGAAGCACAAGTAACAAATAAAAAAGTAATTAATATAAAGTAGAGTATTTGTGCCCTTGACGAACTGAATAATGTAATATGAACCTTGGTCATGGTATGCTTAATTTTAGGCCACAAACATAGGTAATTGAAAATGTCGATAGCATAAAAAAAAGGTTAAAATAACTAGAGTCAAAGGAAAAGAATAATTAGCAATAAAAGATGTTTATTTAATAGTACACCATTATGTGTTTTACAAAAGAAACGTTTCAAAAACGACACACATAATTATTGCAAAACATTAAGTGAGGCAAATACGTGAATAGTAAACAAATTACTTTAGAGTACATTACTATTATATCCATGCATTTGATATATTGGTAAAATTTAATTTAACATTAACATTAAATCTTATTAATAATAATTAAGAGCAATATTTTTAACACACGAACACTACTATTGAAAAGGCCAAGCGGTGTTGCCACATTCTTATACTAAACTTACTACTAATTAATTAAAGACGAGATTTCTACTTACATTATATGTAACACATTTAAGACGGTCATTTTTAATATATATTAAAATTTCATTTATTATTTTAACTGAAACTACTGGCCGTATTAGATACTAGCAAATCATTATATAACTTCAAAATATAAATACAATTTTTTTTTCAATTACAATATTGAAATCATCTTTTTCCACTATCTATAATTGACATTAAGCGGGATTTTCAGTTCAAATCAATACGTAAATACAATTTTAACTTACTTTGGTATACATTTTATTATTAACAATACAAAGCCAATAATAATAGTTTATTATTGCTTATTTTGAAATATAAGTAGGTCTAATTGTCTACACAATTTTAATATCTATTTATGTATTTGTTATATTATATTTATTAATTTAATAATTTTATAAACATTAGTTTATATTTTAGTACATAAGATAAAATTAAAATTAGATTAAGACATACTCATTCCTACATACAATAATATTATATTTATGCTCGCATTTTTAAGTTGAATATTTAAACTATTTTTGGTATGTCTAGTTTAGCGTTGAATATGTACAAAGCTATTCGGACTTAGGTATATTCTAGCGTATGATTCGTCAATCCACGGGGAGACGTTCTCTAATCTATAACAGTAACCTATTCAGAGTTCTAAACCCTTAGTAAAATATAATATTGCTGCACCATTAACAAATTTAATAAGTAAAAAAAGAAAATTTTAAATAAGTTTTGTCTGTTTAACACTTTTCATAAAGTTCTAATAACAAAAAGATAAATGAACATTTATTTAACACTTCCAAATGGTAAAAGAAATCCCACCGAAAGTTTTTGACAAAAGAAAAAAGACTACACAAATTTATATAATTATACCTCACTAATACCTACTTATGTTGAATGTAACATTAAGAGATCGTACATTTTTCTTACATTGAATATACTTTTGTAAACTATAGTCTTTGTCGTTAAAGAAATGCCATGAATTTGAGCAAATTAAAGTACAATTAATCTACAAGTTTTACGTAAAGTTAGATATAAATAGTTAGAGAAGTGTTGCAAGTATAGAAATTAAATGAAACAGAAAACAATTGAATAAGCATTGAAGAATATCATAGGAGTCTTATTACATTAGACTGTATACGTACTTATATACTGAGGATATATTTATTTAAGTTTAATATATTAAGCTACTTCTATTCATTGGTAGTGGTAGCACGAGGTTTCGTCAATACACGACCAACTTAAGTTATACTTATATAGTAATAATTGAAATTTAAAAATCTTAAATTGACAATTTGGTATTTTAGCTTAACATCCATTATGTCCATAGTTTAAGAAACTCGTCTAAGAATGTGACTAGATAATTTTGGATTTATTTTGAAAGTTTGGCTGAAATTATTTTAATTCTAAAATATTAAATGTTCACATGAAATAGTTTGAAGCCGTGATTATGGTTGAAAATAGTAAGAACACGACTAGATGAAAATGCCTATGACGTTTAGCTTAATAAATATTATATGAGGTTACGGTGCTGTCATCAAATATACAAACTGTCTGTTCGACCTAAAGCTATTCTATTATATTATCTCTTTTAATTATAATTATATTAAATGTTCAGAGAAAAGTGAACTACATAAAAACTACCATGAACAATAAGTATAAAAATGTACTTTTTTTAAACTGGCACACTAAAGAAAATTTCGTTGCTCGTCACCCACATGTAAAGCGCTTAAAACTATACTAAGGCAGAAACGGACGGTTTTCACTTTAATATTTAAGGCATCTAAAGGCACCTAGTTAAAGACCATAGAGTCTAACATTATATTTACAGAACTGAAAAACTGTCACACTATAGCAAAAAACGCTACGCGCTCATTGCGCGCAAAAACTTACTAAATAATTCTTACAAGAAATTGAATTGAATCATTTGTTTCCGCGTAAAACCTTACTTAATACCTCTACTCGTTGCTAGATGGCGTTGTATCTGTTTTTGGAACAGCTGCGTTCGTTGCCGAGTTTTGAATCTGGAAAGGTAATTTTAGTCCTCGCGGAGCTAGGATGAGTCTAGCTGGCGTCACGAGGACTAAAGCGTACTCTCATTTGTTCACTCCTAGGAATTTCGCTGCTTCATCTGGTGAAGAGAGCAGTTTGTTGATGATTGTCTTGTCGGGTATGCCCAAGAGCTTTCCGATGAGGTCGCCACCGTTCTCGGTGTCATTGTCGGTTTCCGATGAGTATTTGCGCGAAGTCATGTCCAGTTTGAGCTTCTTGTCGTAGGGCGCGGCTGGGGGCGAGTTGTTGTTGTTGACATTGCTGGGTATCTCGTTTCCGGAGCCGTCGTCATCTCGGTAGCGATATCTGAACCAAAGGGAATAAATAAAATTAATTCAAATGTCGTTTTGATGTTGTAGTAAATCAATGTCAAGCAAACATTAAGTTTAATTGTTTTTTAAAAATCATGATACATCATGAAGAGTTCCTTGTAGTAAGTTTTCTATGAATGCGTTTTCAAAATGGCAGCCTTTCATCAGGCAAGATAGACACTTACCCATTGGTCAGGTTCTCTGGCGCAAGAGGAGTGTGCGGCGGCGAGGCCTCCTCATCATCAGTGATCTCCTCGCGATGCTTCTTGCGATGTCTGAGCATGCTGTGCTTCAAGGTGAACCGGCGTCGACAGAGGTCACAAGCGAATGGTCGCTCGCCGGAATGAGTACGCATGTGTCGTCGCAAGTCCTCCGCAGACCAGAAGCGGCGAACGCAGAATGCGCACACCACCTATAACGAAAAAAAGTGACTTTTCAGTAGGTAATTACATTGCTGGCAGCAGTTCGGTGAATAGAGCCTGTATTGAGCTTCAGTGGCATGCAATGGGAGAAGCTTATATCTACTAGTGGACTGACATTGATAACGATGATAAAAGACAAAACATACCACACTGTTTCATCATAATGCATTTAGATTTTTGATAGCGTATTCAATTCTTACCTTTCTATTGGCATGGTCAGGAAACTTGCCCCGATCGTCATCATCAGCACTTTCACTTCTATCGCTGGTCGCGTCCAAAGCACCCTTGTTGACCAACTGCTCGTATTCAGACAAATGCGTAGAGGCCAAGTGGCCTAATGCCCCTGTTCTCTCACTGAACGATGCTTCACAGAGATGACATTTAAAGACAAGACTCTCTGACGCTTCGTCATTCTCTGGGTTGGGCGAACATGGTTGAGAGTCGCCAGTACCGTGTCTGTTCGCCATGTGCTTCTTCAGAGTGTCCATAGTCGAGAATGTACTGGTGGGACATGAGGCACATTTAAACGGTCTTTCGGGGACAGTTCTTGTGTCGTTTGAAGGCTGCTGCTGCGTCGCTGAGTCAGGAACAGGTTCAGCCAGAATAGCGCGAGCCGATCCTCCATGCTTTCTCAGTAAGTGGCGGTCACAATTAGATTTCGTTGTGAAGAGTAACGGGCAATGAGGACACTTGAATGGTTTTTGCCCGGTGTGGGTGAGCACGTGACGTCTGAGAGATGATGACCATGGGAACTTTCTATGGCAGTATGGACATGACACTCTGTTTGGAGCCAAACTGTACGCGGACTTCTTTTTCGGTGGTATATTTCCAGTATCGGCATCGGACCTGAAAGAAAATAAGTTTCAGTAAACATATCCAATAGTTTTAATTGGTTTAATAATTAAATAGCGTTGCTTTCATTTCAACTACTTACTTGTTTTCATCACTTCCAGAGTTGTTGCCTTCGCTGGTTGATGCGACAAGGCCTTCTTCATCTTCTTCTTCATCACTGCGCGTAGGCACTGCCGGGATCGGCAGGACTTCGCTAGCGGACGCTGGAATGGGGTCTGTTCCTGTTTCAGTCTTCTCACTTGGTATAGGAGTTGGTTTGTTGATTAAACTTCCTGCTATTTTTAAGTCAAAGTCCTTGTGTAGCTCTTGCTGGCGTGTTGCCATCAGAATTTCTGCTGCAGCTCTGTGCGCAGCTGAATGTTCATCGGACTTCAAATCAGACTCTGGTTCTTCATCGATGATCAAGGCATCGTCTTCATCTTCTTCGTTATCAGCTACTTCGTCCGAGTCTCTTCGTGCTGGAGAACGATCAGATTGTTGTAGAGGTCTCTCTAAGTGGCGAGCTAAAAGAGCGTACTTTACTCGGTCTGCCAAACCATCAGGGGTTGGGTATGGTGGAGGAGCCCTCGGGGCTGGTCTTCTTACACTCCAATGTTCCGGATGTTGCTGTTTAACGTGTCTCTCCATGTTAGATCTTAGAGTAAAACGAGCAGAACATTGAGAACATGAAAATGGCCTTTCGGTCCGATAGCGTCTTTGTTTCTGCTTTGGCATCAGGATGCCATTCTTAATCACCATCTTTACTGAGTCATTTGGTGAAACGAGGTTGTTACTCAATGGTCTAGGAGATTCAGATTGAGGAAGTGGTGAGGGAGATCTAGGCAATGCTAAGGGCTTCTGTTCTTCTTCTTCTTCAGGTTCTTGCTTTGGTGGTATTTCTTGTTCATTAGCAACTAGTCTACCACCCGACATACTCAAGCCACGGATTATTTCTTTTTGTATGCGTTGCTTTATTTCGGCAAGTTCTTGGGAATCAGTCGGGTGAGGAAAAAAAGAAGGTTGGAGAAAGTAAGGGCTGATTGGAAAGGATGGTGGTAAAGGAAGCCCTGGAATTCCCGGGACTGAGCCCGCGTAGAGTTGTGATAGCTGAGTTGCGTAGTAGGCAGGGTCGAGTTTTGGAAGAGTATTTTCGAAAAGTCTTTGTTGGGCTATCAGTAATCTTGCCTTTTCAAATGTGGAGGCAGCGACTGCTGCGGGGTCTGGTTCAAACGATGGTCTCGGTGGGGGTTTGGGTTCGTCATTATCGACATCACGCTTCTTTTTACTGAGATCAAGAACGTCGCAACTGTTATTATCACTTGTACTGAGATCTACAGGAGCTTCTTCATCGTAGCTCTCGGATGTGATATCATTAGACTTGTACGGGATTTCAGGTGGCCTAAACTCTGGTATCTGATTAAGTTGACCGATACCCTTTACTTTAATTCTAGGCACAGCTTGCTCAGTTTCTCTAGGCGTAATTATAGGAGCTTCTGGTATTAGTGGTTTTGTGGTTAATGATGCGACTGGATGTCTTTCAGTTATGAAACTAGGTGTGAAATGAGTGAGAGGTGTATCTCTGCCAGTGCTTTCACTAGTACGTCTTTCAATTTCTGGAGTTTGGAACGCAAGGGATCTCTTCACTTCATCACGAGCCAATTTTGAGTTGACTTCGTCGTTGTTGGGATCTTCGGATGGGTGGTAAATGATTGAGCGTTTCACATCTTCTCGTGTGACTTTGGCATGTCGATTTCTTAAATGTCGTTCACAGTTTGCTTTTGTAGTAAAAGCATAGTTGCAGACTGCGCATTCGTAGGGACGGTCACCGTTGTGTGTACGCATGTGTCTTACTAAAGCAGCCTTATCAAGAGAAGCATGAGGGCACATGTTGCATTGATATGGTCCCGGTCCAGTGCCACTGAGATGCACTCTGTTATGTCCTTTCAACGCACGAAGGTTAGGAAATTTAGCTGGACATAATCTGCAGGGGAACTCCCCCCTTAGCTTCATTCGCCTGAATTCCGCTGCAAAATTATCTTGCGACTCTTCTTGGTCTCTATCCCTAGATCCAGTATCTGGTGGTGTCAACACAGCATCGCCTAACGATACTCTAGTCCCTGTTAATTTTTCTAACAGACTTCCAGTAGCCGTCACGTTTAAAATAGATTGAATATCTGCTAAGTCTCTCACAGCATCGATATGTCGGATGCCGTTTAGGTGACCATCATCAAATTTCGGTGTGAACCTATCCATAGGCGGAGTTAACGTTCCAGGGATGCCGAAAGATCGGTTTCTAAGATCAAGTTTAGCGAAAAAGTCTTCCCTTCTATCTCGTTCGGGACTCGGGACTCGAGTTATGCTTGTACACGTTTTATTGTGGACATCTAAAGCTTGCATACAAGGGAAATCCCGTGAGCACATATCGCATCGCAAGCGCTGGTCACTGGCTGATATGTGAGAGTTGCGCGCGATGTCTGCAAACTTTTTGCTAGGAATATCGTAGCTCAAGTCGTTGTATCCTGTTCTCGTGTCGTCACCGTGCGCTGTGAAGCGGTGAAGATCAAATGTGTTGGCGGAGTCGAAGCGTAGTCTGCATTTCGGGCATTCGAATCTCGCGACTCTTTTGTCTAATGGAATAGGAGAAGGCGAAGTTGGCGCCTGCCTCTTCCGGGCTCTTCTGGACTCTTCTTCTTCGCTTCTGTCTGAACGGTTGTCGCTGTCGATGCTCGTGGTCCGGTTCAGCCTCATGTCTTGTATGTCCATATCTTCCTTTTCAATTTTAGCCTCTCTGATGACCTCCTCTGTTTTGATATCTGTAACAAAAGAAATATGTTACAATTGATCGGCCGGGCTTGTTTGAATAGCGTAGGGCGCTTTCATTAAAATTTCCAAGAAAACTCGACAATAGGTGACTAAGTCGATTCACTTGTAGTGTATGTGGGTTTTATTGGAATAACATAATGAGATAGCGCATTCGTTTATGGATAGCGATTCTTTCGATAAGAACAACAGTTTACGTGAAGATTTTTGTTGGAACAGTTTTCTTTTAATAAAAATATTCTTCACTCAACAACACGTTAAGTTAAATTATTACGTACCAACCTCAAAAATACTATTGTAAGCTTTTAAAACAATAACCTATTTCACTAACCATGAAGTCTTTAATCTACCACAAAGAATCCTTAAAACTCCCATCGAGTGACCGAAACAAAAAGATGAGTCAGTGCCTATCACCTTTGTCTAAGACGAATTACTATTAAAAAGAGCACATCAATCAAAGCCTTAAGTCAAGGGCACAAGGTACACTTTATCCAGCCTGACGGTGGCTTAGTATGGGCGTAAAAATCAATACGTGCTGACGTCACGGCCAGGTCATATATACTCGTACATAGGTACTATTGCTGTGTTTGAGAATGCGCATTTTGTGCTAGGGGCTAAAGTAAATGACCGAATCTATTCAGATGAACTAGCTAGTACCCGCGTCTTCGTCTAAGAATAACTGTTTTGAGTAGCCTATGTCTTTCTCTAAAGTCCAATCTATATTTAAACTAAAATTCATTAAGGTTAGTACAGTGCTTTAGGCGTGGAAATGGACAGACAGATTTACTTTAGAATTTATAATATTAGCTGAAAAGATAAAGAGCGTTTATAATTTTTTATATATATCATACAATTTGTTTCCGCAACATTATGCCAATTTGTAATGAAACTTTCTTTGCTTAAGGACAATATAGAGTACTAGTGGACCCGGCGGGCTTCGTACCGCTTTTACAGTTTCCATTCATTCCCGTGGGAATATCAGGATAAAAACTATCCTATGTGTTAATCCAGGTTATAAACTATCTGTATGCCGAATTTCATCCAAATCCATTCAGTAGTTTTTACGTGAATGAGTAACAAAGATCCATCCATCCATAATTACAAACTTTCGCGTTCATAATATTAGTAGGACTTATGAAATAATTTTATTTTTCATTTATTTTATTTCGTTATGTTTCTTTTTTTTTCACATTATTTTGAATTTTTCATTAACAATGCTATTTATAGTTACAAGATAAAATATTACTAGAAAATTATCAACCAGCCTTAGGCAGCTCGAGTGGGAGTCGAACCCTCGGGGCCTCTGTAGCTCAGCGGTCAGAGCATTAGACCGGTTATCCAAAAGTCGTGGGTTCTAGTAAAATTGTATCTTTCTTTTTACTTATAGTATGATGTACCTACATGTAAATAGGATACAATTTTTTACAAAAAAGTTACTTGATAAAAATGATAGGATAACAAATAAAAATCGCAATAAGCAGTAAAATGTTTTCATCGTAACAAAATTACCATAACACGTGCCATTACCGCAACTATCCCCGTAAAAGTGGTAACAAGCATTTTTAGCTATATAACAAAACTAGCGACCCGCCCCGGCTTCGCACGGGTGCAACGCTGATATTATCAGGGTTTCTCTACTATATTATGCATGTATTCTTATATATCTATATATTAATACGTGATGCAAAAACTTTGTACCCCTTTTTACGAAAATTGCGCGGACGGAAGAGTATGAAATTTCGCACACTTAGGTATAGTTTATATAGAGAAGGATTGCAGAATGTTAATATTTTTTTAAAATTATGCATATAAATACATTAATTCAATAAAACAAACATTACACACACTACCATGTATTTGACACACACGCATATTATATTCTTTTCAAAAATTTTAAAAATGGAAGAGGAGCGGCCGATATCTGTCAATGCCAATCCAAACTCACATTTTATCTTTTTTAATTTTTCATTGCTTAGGATACAATCCGTGCAGCCTTAATAAAATTACGGTCGAATTTCGAACACTGGGCGACCACTAGTACATATAAACCTTCCTCCTGAATCACTATCTCTTAAAAAAAACCACATCAAATTCCGACTTTGTTTTATACTATGTAGTAATTATCAATAAGAAAGACATTGAAAAACGGACTCGTCATATTAGTGCTCAAGGAGCTCGATGGGTCATCAAATGGGTGACCAAAAATTGATCATCTCGAGCTCCTCCGTGCTTCCGAAGGCACGTAAAGCCGTTGGTTGGTTAGTCGGCATAGGTACTTGTTACTAACCTATTAGGTACATATAATTAGATCACATTTATTTTATGTTATGGGTATGGGATACATTTTTGGTCACCCATCCGATGACCGGCCTTTGCGAAAATTGCTTAAGCTCAGCACTCGCAGACCGGGCGCGTTAACCACTGCGCCATCGAGCCCCTCTTCTTAATAGAAGTTTGTTTGTGTGAAGTTTGATTGTGAAGATTTGTTAATACAAATCTTCACAATTCAGATGACATTGTGGTCATCTGCATCTGCATCTCAGGGTGCAGGTTCAAATCCTGCTCGTGGAAATTTTTTCAACATTTGTGTTTTTGTAATTTGTTCGCAACAAAATTTGCTTTAAAAATCATTTTGAACATTTTATAAAATAGCTTGCTTATTTCTTAACTGATCTTTAATATTTGTAAAAATATTATGATCGGATGTTAATGACGGTAGTTGTTGACATTGAATGGGCGCCTTTGGCTTACAAAGTAAAAAGTGTTGAATAATTTCGGCGGGCTGGTTAGAACCACGATAGCTCAATTGGAAGAGCACCTGACCCGGAATGTCAGAAGGGTGCAGGTTCAAATCCTGCTCGTGGAAATTTTTTCAACATTTGTGTTTTTGTAATTTGTTCGCAACAAAATTTGCTTTAAAAATCATTTTGAACATTTTATAAAATAGCTTGCTTATTTCTTAACTGATCTTTAATATTTGTAAAAATATTATGATCGGATGTTAATGACGGTAGTTGTTGACATTGAATGGGCGCCTTTGGCTTACAAAGTAAAAAGTGTTGAATAATTTCGGCGGGCTGGTTAGAACCACGATAGCTCAATTGGAAGAGCACCTGACCCGGAATGTCAGAAGGGTGCAGGTTCAAATCCTGCTCGTGGAAATTTTTTCAACATTTGTGTTTTTGTAATTTGTTCGCAACAAAATTTGCTTTAAAAATCATTTTGGACATTGTGGTAGCTAGCTAGGCGGACTTAAAACAAGCCTAACCATGCATGTTCCGCTTTTTTTAGAGACAAAAAAACGTCCATAATAAATAATTTTTTCAATTTCACAAAACGTTCGAAACTCCACAGAAACGGTGTCAGGCAGCCGAGTGAAGTGTTTAGTTAATTAATTCCCTATCACAGGACAATGGAAGGATGACTAACGACAATGACGGACGTCAGGAGAATTGAGATTCGTGTTACTCACGGTATATCTCGAAGAGCGTGGATGAAAGTTCATGCGGTTTTGTTGGACCGTGCGGAGAATAACGAAACTGCAGAAGGTAAGCTTCGAACATGACGCGCTCGAGCAACGCACACATAGACACCTCCCGATTAGGGTTACCAGATGGAAAATTGAAAAGTCCTGAGAAAAAGGATGATTTCCATAGAAAAGTCCTGAGATTTTGTCGTAAATGTAACTTACAACTCTGTAAAAAAACTCTGTGTTTTGTGTAGGTACTTATATCGTGTGGCCTCTGTGGAAACCACGAGTCACTCCGCCACGCGAGTGGCCACAGGCTCACACGGTCGTCAGTCAGTTCGAATTAAGTCATAAGACATATTATTTTGATTGAGTCATATAAAAAAACTCTGAATAATGTATACTGTGTTTTATTGAAAAATCTAAAAACCCTGAGATGTCCAAAATCCGGCCGCAATCCTGTCAGGAGCCTAAAAATCTTGAGATCTCAGGTCAAATCTGGAGATATGGTAACCCTACTCCCGATCTGATCCTAACCCCTCGGAGAATCTAGTAGGGCACGGGGACACGCACTAGTGCGTGATGCCGTCCCCTCTAGAAAACTTCCAAAGGTGATTCGTTTTACACGGCTTGAGGAACCCTTTAAGTGTCTCGCCGCCCTCAAAAAGCCCGGTTAAGCTGAAAACGCTAATAGAGGAGCTCGATGGCGCAGTGGATAACGCGCCCGGTCTGCGAGTGCTGAGGTTAAGCAACTTTCGCAAAGGCCTGTCATCAGATGGGAGACCAAAAATGAGCTCCTCCTGCTTCGGAAGGCACGTAAAGCCGTTGGTCCCGGCTGCATTAGCAGTCGTTAACAACCACCAATCCGCACTG
This sequence comes from Eudonia mercurella, assembly GCA_963082485.1. Classification (NCBI taxonomy): domain Eukaryota; kingdom Metazoa; phylum Arthropoda; class Insecta; order Lepidoptera; family Crambidae; genus Eudonia; species Eudonia mercurella. Next base: position 7,771,416 of record OY720043.1, read on the forward strand.
AGCCCGCGTGGTGGTTTATGGCCCGTTCTCCCTATCCATCCATAGGGAAGGCTCGTGCCCCAGCAGTGGGGACATAAAATGAGCTGATGATGATGATGATGATAATGAAGCTGAAAATGTCGTGGCAATCAGCAAACTCTCTCAAAAATAAAACATAGACACAAAATCTCGCAACAATTCGCAACAGTCAGGGCGCAACATTACCTTCTGCAGCCTGCTTATCTTGTGACCGTGCAGCGTGAGTGAATAACACTATATTATAATCGTTTGTTTACAAGAAAATCTTACTACACTAATGTCATCTGGAGAGTCCTGTGGCGTTTAATAATTGAAAAAACCATTGTTATATTTTGTGGACAGCGAACCTAGGCCGCAATTCTTTTATTTAAACTGAGACACGACTGTAGAAGTTTCTAATGTTCGCACTTAAGTATACAAAAAAATAAATAATAAAAATTATAAAAATTATGAGACGACCAACACCTCAGTCTCCCAGTGACCACGGACCCTGCAAAGAGTTCGATACGTCAGGGTAAACATTAAAAAGTAATGTGTAAAATAAACGCGAGTAGATCCGTAAAAGTTGTTTCATTTAAATAATAAAAACATACAAATAATGAAACTTCAGGGCTTAATTTGTTATGTAAAATTCACATGAAAAGATTGCACAGTTTCAAAACTTCTGAACATTTTAATTCTGCACAGTAATTAGAATCTTGTATCAGCACAACGGCCTGCACGAGGCTGTTATAATTTTTTAAAGGTTTGTTATAATGATGGCTTGATTTCAATGATAGAGCCCTTTGCCCAGCAGTGGGACAGTTATAAGCTATTTACTTACAACTATTTTTTGTAGTTACTTTGAGACTTGACAGATCTTGAATTGATTCCGGATATTATGCTAAGATTGCCATGGTTGAAACCCACTAACCAGAATTGGGTCAGCGTAGTAAGTTATGGCTCAATATCCCTATGTGAGAAGGCCGTGACTTTTGTAAGCAGATAATAGTTGTTTTTTTTTTTTGGAAAAAGATTGCTGTAGACCACAGATGGTGTTTACAGCGTAAACCGTCCTCTCCTAGGTTCTCTTCTCCGGGATCGGAAGGCTGAATGATGATGGTAGAATTACAGTTTGATTTTTTGTAATTATGTATGTATCGTTTTTTTTTAACTTTTATTTTTAAGTGTTAATTGCTACACTTAAGCTGAATTAAATATTTATATATGGATAGATGAAACTAATGTCGCTCTAAAGCATTTAAAAAAATCAAAAAGCAGTAACAAAATTCAGCGCTTACGTCAGCCTTACGGTCAGTGCAGCCGCTCGGATTGCGGAAGACCCAGGTTCGATTCCTAGCTGGGTCGGATGGGCGTTTAATTTTTTCACTGTATTTTATATAAATATTTAATGTATGTATCGTATTGAATTGTATTATAAAAGGATGACCGGATCTTGTTACTTTAATTAGAAACAGCTAAAATGCATATCTTTTTACCGTGTCACGCCACTTATTTAGATATCAACATCCGCTATTGGGTTCGTATTACACAAATACACTTATTTTCTACGTAATCTTGTGACCATGTTCGGTGTAATTTTTGAGGATAAATATATTTATCAAAAAACAAAATTAAACTTTTTTAACAGATCTGTAGGTTTACTTGTCTTTTGGTTATAAATTGTTAAATATTATCTACTGCATTAGCAAAAAATTGGCATCTTGAATCACAGTACGTAACTGCAATGAATCGGTCAATGTTTCGTCCCGAGGCTCTTTCGTCCCATAAAGATTGTTCTTATTCTAATTCACAATTACATAAGGTCATGTATAAATACTCTTAGTTACTGTAAATATTTTTTAACCAAAGCATGTAAAGAAAACTTTTGTAGGTCCATTGTTTAACTAAAGATGTGAAAGTAATCGAACCGTGTAAGGTAGACAATAATTTGTAAAAAATAGATTTTGATACTACATTATATTGGTCACCATAAATTTAGATTATTCTAACGAACTAGTGTGGAGCAAGCTGATTGGTCTACTCGTTGAAACCGCGGGGTTATCTTTATCATGACAACTATAAATATTTTTTTTTAAATTTTAATATTATTTAACTTTTGCATCAGTTCCAAACTTAATATCTGATCAACACGTAGGTAAGTGGCTAGTTTACACGCACTGCAATAATACCTCTATCGTGATCGTAACGTTCCCAACTCGTCAAGAAATGTGGAAACACTAGTCTAATAGGTGCCTAAACAGGCTTTGGAGGTAACACCCGTAACAATTGGAACGTATCATATTTTCTTAGCAATATAATCGGTTCACGCAACTCCGTTTGGCAATATGACGTGGCCAAGTGGCCAGTTGGACGGGTTGCCGTAATATTTGAGGTAGTTCAAAAAAAATGCTAACTAACTGAGTGTGTAATGCGAGTTTTATATGCCATACAATTATGTTAACAAAACAAAATTAATTATGGTTATATTTAATTTTACGCTAATTCTCATCGTAGGTAACCAAAACCATAGTGTCTAGTGCGACTATTATTTGCTATTCGATCACGTTAACGAAAAAAAATCAATTATCCTCATTTGTATGGTATTGAAGCAGCGCGTTCAGGGTGCCTACTGCGAGTTTTATTTGCCATACGATCAAATTAACGAAAACGATAATTGCAGCGTTGATTATTGAAGCAGTTCTTGTGAGAAACGAGGAGACTTAATATTTGTATTTGTCAAAGTTACTAACAAATATTTTTGCGATTTTTTGGGAACAATTTTGAGTCATTATCTAACAAATATTTGAAGATACATATCAAACATCGTGTTTCTGTATTATAAATAAGAGTTAATTAATGTAAAAATTAATAAAACTTTTTGTTATTACCGATGCAAAACTACGTATTTAGATACAAATAAAATTTTTACTTAATTATTTTACAATAATAGCCCAAATCACAATTGAAGATAAAATGTTGCTACCTGCAGTTTCGCTTTTCCTTAACAATTAATATCTACCTTTCATTAAAATTTCAATAAACCGTTAATGGACAAATACAAATCTTCAAAGGAAGAACTTAAGTATATCATTTTCGACTTAATCGTTGCGTGATCTTCAGAAGAGGTTTCTTTGAAACGCGATTAAGGCGTAAATCGATCGATTGCTTTTACAGAATTTTTATAATGATGACATTGCGATGCCATTGTTCTAAAATGAGGATCAGAAATTTTGCTCTTATTACATTTTAATGCATAATTGCTGCTGCTTTATAGCTAAATTAGATTTTTTAATGAATGAACACCAATCAGGTTGGCTGTAAACAATTGAATACGTTACGTAGTACATGTAAGGTGAGTAATAGTAACTGAAGTAAGCTGAATGAAAAAGGCATCTTCGTTAGCAGATACATGGTACATAGCCTAGGTCGAAATAAGTATGTATATAAGGCGGTTATTGAAATATTTATAAAATACAGTGAAAAACTTAAACGCCCACCCGACCCAAAAAAAAAACAAAAAAAAAGTAAAAATTTATATAAGGCGGTTCAGTAAGCTTGTTAGTGTGGTCCCTAGCCGTCTTTCATCATGGCCCATTAAAGAGTTTTAGCACAGATTAGTTAATAGTTACTACGTTTTAGTGGGTAAGTCCTAGAGCACCCGCGTGTCAACACAGACCGCACACGTTGCTTTATACGTCAGGTAGAAGGCGTTTTGTTTGTCAAAAAAGGACATCAAAGTCTACACGGCCACACTAGCATTAAGCATCTACCAAGGTCCCTAACCTTCCGTTGCCGAAGGCTATATGTAGCCAGCATTAATCCCTCATCAAAAAACATGTTCGCAATACAAAACATCCTGGCAGAAGTTTAGAAAAAAAAGAAACACATTTGATAAAAAACTGCGTCCAGGGTTCACTCAAGTTCATATACGGAGAAAAGGTGTCATAGATGCGCGTCCGTGACTTCCTCCTTCCCGCTTATACGGAATTTAAATCGACTATCCCGAACGCATCGAACAATATTCTTCACACGATTCTCAAACGTAACAGCCCAATAATAAGATATCATTTCAACAATGGCCAGCGTAACGGTGGGTATTATAAGCCTTTTGATTGATATGGTGTGGACGTCGTCGGTACCGCTGCTTTCTTCCACACTCGAATAGGCCTCAACGGTACTGAATTACACTGTGTCGTATCTCCAAGCCCTCATTTATGGTGTCGCCATAGACAATTACACGGCCAATTTGCAGTCACAACATGTTAGGCTGCAAACCAATGTATGCCTTAGCCTGTTAGAAATAAATGGACCAGAGAGAATGAAATTCTCCTGCGCGAATGCAAAGAGGTCTAATGTGACGGTTGGCTATTGTCGAGAAATTGATAATTCATGTTCTGCCGGTGGTCATTTCTTTCGCTTGTTTCGCATCTCTGGCGAAATTTAATTGAGCATCACTTTTGGTCTAGTTTCCGGCAAACGAAACCACATTTGATACTAGTAATCTTTGTGAATTAAAATGTGGCATTGTCGCAATTTAGGGCACAAGTTTGATAACAGAAAGTTCTCTAATCTAATAACATTTCCTGCCATAAGTTTCCTTAACTTTGCTAATTAGTATTTTTTAATTAAGGAAGCCTGACTGTCATTCAAAACAGTAAGTTTCTAAAATTTAACAATCTAAGCTGTGTTGTACTAAAAAACTAATATTTTTAAATCACCTTAAGTATGAGTTATAAACGTTTAGCTTATTAACTCGGATGACTTCCTTAACCTAAAGTAGGTAATATAAAATATGTACGAATCAATATATTTTATGTCAAAAGCATTTGTTTTCGTACCAAATCATCACCGCGTTTCTAATTGTATTAAAGATCTTTTCGTGGTCGGCCATCTTGTAAGGACCATCATGCATGCCGGTCAGGAGCGCGCCTTCCGCGGCAGTAACGGTCCAGCCGATGATGTTTATGATCGCCAAGTGCGGCAATGAATATTCTAGTGGCTCATATTTGTCCGACGTGGCCCAGAAAGTGCGGTGACAGCTTAACAGTTATTGAGACTTTTTCAAGTTTCTAACTTTGGACACCATAGAGTTTTGGCGGGAAAGTTATTAAAGTATGAAGTTTCTAGAAATTGGATTTTGCCAAATATTTAAAGTGGAATAATAGTGTCAAAAGTGTGTGTGTAGGTATTAGAAAAAAACATACAACCGAATTGAGAGCCTCCTCCTTTTTTGAAGTCGGTTAAAAAGAAACAAAACGGATATTCATTTTTGTAATTTCCGTCTCAGTAAAGTTACAGATTTTTGGTATACTCGTTACTCAAGAGGTTAGAGATTATATAATTTATCATTCAACTATCTACCATTAACAATTATCATCGCTTGTTAAACAAAGTAAGTTTATCTACAGTGTCATTTGCTTACATTAACATTGGACAATATAAAACCGTACGAAGCCATTTGTCAATAAATAAAAAAACACGAAAACTGTAAGCGCATGAAAGTTTTTGAAAATAGTACCGACTAGGTACATAAAATAATCATGTCCCACTGCTGGGCAGTAAGCCGTATGTTAAAAAAAGACAAAAAGTCAAAAAAGACAGAGCTCGTTGGAAATCGGACCACATCCACAGCCCACATTAATAAAGCTTAAATATCAATAACTCATTAAACTCAGTTGAACTCTCGATGAAATGGAAATAGAGGAAATATGTATTACGTAGTATAACGAGACCTTTAGGTACTGAAGCGTTGTGCTTATTAAACCATTTATATTGAGTTCATTATCAAACTTGTGAATGTAAATGATTTTTTGTTTACTCAGACACATGTGTGTAGTAGGTACATACCTACCTATAAATAGTAGTTTCAAATAACACGTTACATTAGCTGCGATTGACATTTCTAACAAAGTAATTGAAATAATAATTATGTAAATAAGAATTTAATAATATATTCTTAATGATTTTATAAAGATGGAAGATGAGATTTGTTTATATTAAAATAAGTGCAACACACAACTATACTTTTTATAAATGAACTGATAATAAAGATAACGCAGCCAATAAGCCTTATAACTAGAGTTACGCAAACCAAAACAACTTATTCTGTTAGAGATCCAACAAAATCATTATCCAATGAATCGATAGCTTTCTCCGACACAAAACGGAAAGAGATCCTTATATGCGCGCACGCAGCGTGGTCACAGGAGGGGGGGACAGGGGAGATGTTGATCACTGAATTTTAATTCGTACAGGGCGCGAGAGATGGCGGTAGAGGGCGCCAAGTGAATTCAAATGCGTACGCGATCGAGTGTATTAACATAAATTTACAAGCTTTGTTTAACGTAAATTATAATATAAGCGAATGCGTGAGTAGTGGGTTTTGGTTCTTTATAAGAAATGCTCTTGCTAAGTTTCTTGTCGGTTCTTCTTAGTACATGTCTCCCGTCCTGTAGACTTACGAACCGATGCGCGATGGCGAGGTGACATTGATAAGAGCTCAATTATTGTAGCGTAAACTGAATACAACATTTAAATTTAAAATGAGGACTAAGAGAAAATTTTATAAAAAATCTACTCACGCCTCTTTTCAAACGTCTGACATTAGACATATTACGAAAAATTCGCAATCCAGCGCTAATTTCACGAAGTATACTAGATTCAAGACCTTTATATACAACACTAACAAACCAAAAAGTATTTCGGAATTTTCGAAGCATATCCCGCTTTTGTGATCGATCACAAATCCGCATTTGGTAAATGTGGTGATTCAGTCAATACCCATCAATTAACGATACGAGTAGCAAGAATTGATTGTAATAACGGAGGCCTTTGCCCAGCAATGGGACAATATAGAGGCTAAATTGCTTTACCTTACTATGTACAGAATTAACCAAAAAAGATAATAATTATAAACCTTATAACCTGATGTAATTTTTGCAAAATTAATATTTTTTTTAATATTTTTTTGTATTTTTGGGTGTTGTGATTGTCCTTTTTTTGTGTTTGTTTGTGATGGAAAGTGTCCTTTTATGATAGGACATTTTCCAATATTTTTGACGCTGTAAGGGAGAAAAGAGCTTGACACTTGCTGAGTTTCTTGCCGGTTCTTCTCAGTACAAGGTCTCCCGCCCAGAGTAGACTTACGAACCGATGGCATGATGACATTCATAAGAGCTATTTGTAGCCTAAACTGAATAAATGATTTTGAATTTTGAATTTCATATTCCCAAAAGTTGAAATATTCTAAAAAAAATTGCTATAGGTATAAATTCTTCAAGTTTAAACTCACCGCCTGCTAAGTGAAGATAGCCTTACATTTCTCGTGTGTTATCTATCACCAGCAATTGTCAAATAAGTCGTTTTACTCAATCGGGTACACAGAATGAGACCGGAACGTATTATCAGATAAAAATGTACCGTTACAACGCCTTTGGCTGTCGTCCTAATCGGTCAGATAGCTTTTGAAACGCTACCTGTAATTGCTGGAGACCATTTAGATATTTTAAGAAAGACACAAAATATTTTTTAACGAGTTATTTTTCAAACGGAACTTTTTACTAGTAAGATTAGTTACCTTAATATTCCTACACGTAGACTAAGGTTCAAAATTAATAGGCTTTGCCTAATTTTTGTAATAATCATTTTTTAAACAACCTAACTTGAATCAACTTAACAAACAAAAACAAATTAAATTTAAATAACAATAAACAAAAGATGTCCTGTATCAAGCATGCTGGCAACATAATATCTGTTATTTTTCGCATATAGTATCTATGAACTTGTAATAAACTCTCTTTGGCTATACTATTTGTATCTGGCTGGTTTTGGTATCACTAAAAGTTAAAATTTTAAAGAAGATAATTTTAAATTCAAATTAGGAAAATGTGTGATAAACGCTTTTTTAATAAAAATCCTTAAGAAAATCCTATCCTATCCTATTGGTGACCAATACCGTTTCAATAAGGAACATGGGTTATAATGACATAAATACTACACACGTCATACTTATCGCTCAACAAGGTAAAAGCTCGGTGACAGTTGTTATCGCTATGTTAGTGTAATGACGTAATTCTGTAACCGTCTCTCTGGATATTCATTACTATGTCGCGTTTCCGAGTAAAGGCTATCTTTTACCTTTTGAGATGAACGCGATTAGTGTCAACCGGAAACCGTGATAACTCCATGATTAATCCGCTACAGTTTCCGGGACTTTACTTTTGTGTTTGCCGATTTAAGGAAAAAATATGTTATGGGTTTTTTTAGTAACTTTTATTAATGAATAGCCTTATAGTTATTGGCATGTAGTTTGTTTGTATCAATTTTGTAAAAAAGTGTGTTTGGGCTTGAGGTATTAAGAACGTTTCGAAAAAAATCTAAACAGATATTTACACCATAATTTGGTGTTCTGTTAAAAAAATAATTTTTAAAGATAATTACAATTTGGAAGTTTGTATGGAAAGAAAGACAGAAAGATATTGACATTGTATGGCGTATCAAAACTACGTCATCAACAGCCGATCTTAATATTTTTACAAATATTGAAAGATCAGTTAAGAATTAGGCAAGATATATTTACGATTATTTACATATAATTTTACGCAAATATCGTTGCGAACAAATTACAATTTGATTACAGATTGAAATTCAACGCTTTGTCTTTTTTTCATATTGTAATTTGTTCGCAACAATATTTGCGTAAAATTATATGTAAAAAAAAACAAAACAAAACCGGTCGTTGTGGAGATCCTTGGGGAGGCCTTTGTCCAGCAGTGGACGTCTTTTGGCTGAGATGATGATGATGATGATGATAATGATATGTAAATAATCGAAAAGCCGTTCTCCCATGTGGTGTTCCCAGCCATACGCTAGTCCCTCGATAAAGGGGACATACCTACCATGAGCTGGTGATGATGATGTACAACTTTAAGCAAGTGCCTGCTCACAAAAGTATCACTCTATAAGCCAACAATAAAATCTGTTTTCACAGTTTAGTTTGTAACTGTCGTCATTGCTCGAAGATGGTGTGGACACAGGTGTGGGGGGCACAAAGGGATGTGGATCTCTCGAGATACGGCAGGCTGAGCTAACCGAATACCGATTGTCTTGACGCCATTCACTCTCGTGAGATACTGAAACACGCTTAATATAGAACATTATAATACGTGTACCTTGATAAGGAAATAGGAGAGTACTTAGCCTAGTAATGGGACATTTAATTTAAAAAAAAAGTAGTATATAAAATATATAAAATAAATAAAACTCAAAGTTGGTCGCACTTTAGTACAATTATAGTTATTAGACGTACATAACATTCAAACAGCCAACATTTTATTCGCTCCACGGCTCGCGTATTTACGTAAATTTTACGACGTCAATAAAAAAAAATTATATTAGTCTTAATTATTCTTGCACCTACTTATTAGGAGAATTTAGAGAACGCAATGACATACTCAAGGCTTTAGCGTTTCAGCTTTGCATAGTTTCATTGAGGTATGCGTCGAATGTCGCAAGTATGTTACTTTAACAATATTATTATATGTTGTAGTCTTTTTTATGTATCTTATCCGGTGAACAAGAATACGAACCGCCTGATGGAAAGTGCAGCCCATGGTCGCTTGCGGCACCACTCGGCCTTCCCACCCCCAGCCACGACCCGGTCAACCTGAGCCGAGGTCCTAGTCTTTAGAGGCGCCCTTGGGTTCTGCTCTTCCGAACCATTTGGAGAATTAAGTAGGGAAAGGACACGCTTGTGTGATGCCATTCCCTCTAGATATACTCTGACGGTGTATGGATCACGCGGCTTGAAACCCTTGAAACCCTTCAAGTTTCCAGTCGCCCCCAAAAAGTCTGGAGACACTAAAAATGCCATTTGAGTACTCAGCAGCAAACTCTAAAAAAACTACACTATGAAGTGTATTTCTTAGTCTTTTTTACCTTTTTTACGCCATCTACTGTTCCCTATGAAATACTCTGTAAAGTACTTTAATCAATTTACTGCTAAAAAAACTATACAATTCAGTGTATACTTTTTTACTAATCTTCTCTACGCCATCTACTGTTCCCTATGAAATACTCTGAAAAGTACTTTAATCAATTTATTGCTAAAAAAAACTATACAATTCAGTGTGTACTTTTTTACTAATCTTCTCTACGCCATCAACTTACCTATGAAATACTCTGAAAAGTACTTTAATCAGTATACTCCACTGTTCCCTATGAAATACTCTGAAAAGTATTTTAATCAATTTACAACGGTCTCTTTCGAAACCAAATTTTTTGTTTGTGTTCCGATTGCCTCAGGCGGCATTTTTATCGTCCCCGGTCTTTTTTACGGGCGGCAAGAAACTTAAAGGGTTCGCCAAGCCGTTTCAAAGGAAACATCGTCAGAGGTTCCCTAGACGAATTGGCATCACGCCTTAGTGCGTCGCCGTTCGCTACATCCTCGAGGTTCGGATTGGATCGGGAAATCTTTCGACACGTTCTGTTTCATTTCAATATGTAGTCACGTATAACTTAGATAATGTGGACAAACAACTTGCCTACCTATCTTGGCTATTCAGGCTTAGGTGGCAGTTTAAATGCCGGCCAGCTGAGCCCGTGCCGCGGATCAGGTTGCTGCGATCACCCGAGATGATGTACCGGCCCTAACGATCGATGTGACAGTTTATCGAGTGGACATCCTGCCTTTGAGCGTTGTGCACACTGATTAAATTGCTTTCGAGAAGTATGGGTGAAATTGATGCGACGAGAACAGTATTGATTTGCAATTGAGACTGCATGTTTCAATTTCTACGTGTATAATTTATTATAATGTGCTTTTTATTGAACTCATATACCTACACTTTTGAACTTTTGCATTCGAATAAAGTTATTAAATAAATTTAAACGTTAACGCAAACTAATTAGTAAGTAAGTAGGAGAAGAAGAATATCGTAGGTATTCCGTTTTATTCACTCGACGTTTTTTCGGGTATAAATAACTTGCAGTTAATATAAGTTCAACTCACTTATTAATTACTAGGGAATTTTCATTTGATTGTATTGTTGATTTTGATGTCTTCGTGTAAGTACACGAACGTAGGTACCTATTCTATTTTATGAATAACTAATTTGATTTGATTTGATTTGATAATCCAGCGTTTTTAAGTATGCGATTTAGTAATATGAATCTATACTAATATTATAAAGAGGAAACCTTTGTATTTTTGTATGTATGTATGTTTGTAACGAATAAACTCAAAAACTACTGGACCGATTTAAAAAATTCTTTCACCATTAGAATGCTACATTAGTGCTGAGTAACATAGGCTATATTAAAAAAAATATCCACCCGTGTGAAGCAGGGACCGGTCGCTAGTGGAATATATATTTATTTGTATTTATTCATATCTTTAATTAAGAGAAGGACCCTCTATAATAAAATATTTATTGCACGGGAGTTAAAGCTAAACGTTTCTTCGTTACTTTAATCTTAAGCACACTTAAATAAACAATGAATAAAACTAAAATCGTTACACATTGAATTATTAACATGGTGTGAGTAAAATAATAATGGCTTTATTTAAAAATAAGCATCATTATGTAAAAATTGGTTTATAAAGCTTCTCATTACATGCCAGCACCAAGCACTTTTGAAAGACGAAGTCATAAATCTGTATGTACGACATACGCAGGGCTGTCAATAGGTAGTTATAGGTATATTTATATATAAGTTTTAAAACCATTTAATTCGTCGATTTGGCAAAATGTACCTAAAAGGATTTTTTTTAATGATTTAAATATCAAATTTATGCTTCTTTGATTTTTTTAATATTACACGATTGGACTAATAAGTATTGATTAAATTAAAATAATATTTTCTGTTATGTTATATCATCAAATGTTTTTTAATTATGTATTTTGAATGAGCAGTCAGCAGAAATGAGCAGTCGTTAACAACCACCGCACCGCACTGGGCCTGCGTGGTGGTTTATGGCCCGTTCTCCCTATCCGTCCATAGGGAAGGCTCGTGACTCAGCAGTGGGCACATAAAATGAGCTGATGATGATGATGATGATGATGATTTTGTATGAATTACTAAGATATATTAACCCGTCCCGCGCTGTAGGTATAATTAGCGGGCCACCTTGTGTACGACCGTGCGTTCACAGGGCGCGCGAGGACTTAAATAAAGGTGTTACGTAGGAGTATCGGTAGCCCTACTCTACTACAACGAGTATATAGGGTGCGTGATCCACACATAGACATTTCAAATTTATTAGTGGAGATTGCCTGCCACATTGCGTAGTCTGATTGAACCGGTGCATGTTGCGTCGCAAACGCAACTACTGTGATATGAAATAGATTGATCAGCTCAGTTCGTGTATAGTTTTTTAAACATTATACTAACTAGTTACTGTTTTATTTGACTGATTGGTTTTAACGTTTTTACTGAAGTTGAAAAACTATTGTAAATGTTGTTGATTTAGCATGAAATTTAGTTTATAATAGTATTTAGTAGTTGCAAATTAATACGTTGACGCTTGAATTAAAATTACTTAATTGTGGTACTAAAGAATTATAGCTCATGATTGTGGGAAGACCAGGATACCCAGTGCAAGTTTAATTTACTATTAAATCACGAGAATTACTATGAACCATTTTTACACTTTTCGTTTGTCTCCAGAAGGCGCTGCTTGAATGCCATACAAAATACGAATCACACTAATATTATAAATGCCAAAGTTTGTATGTGTATATTTGTTGCTTCTTCACGCTGCAACGGATGGATGGATTTGGATAAAATTCGGCATACAAGATAGTTTATAACCTGGATTAACACATAGATTACTTTTTATCCCGATATTCACACGGGAACGGGAACCACGCGGGTGAATCTGCGGGCGGTCGCTAGTAGAAAATAAAACTAACACTAGCCATTCTATTTAGGATGTTTATAAGCTTGTGGTGATGATGATGATTATATCGGTCAATGACGGTCGAAGGCTCTCCCAAAACCCGAACTGGTGGTAGATTCAGTAAATTCAGTCTAACGCAAATTTTAGTTTTGGGTTTTTTACAGTCTGTGAATGCTTATATTGATTTTAATTTGCCTGTGATTTGATTGAGATATGACTTTTATTTGAGGTACTTACGTTGCGAAGATGGTGGTTCTGCCGCGGGGGGCGCGGGGGCGTTCGCGGCGCCCTGCATGGCCCGCGAGGTGCGTGCGCGCCGGCGCCTGCGGGAAACACAAAGGCTTGTTAGAAAAATTAAATACCTATGTAGTCTTATTGTTAAACCATCTGTCTCAGAGCCAGAGGTACAGGATTCAATAACCAGCGTAAGATATTTATTTATTAGAAGTGGTTAGTGATTTATTAGAGTTTTAGGGAAAATGTCAGAACCAAGGTTACTGAGACACTAACGTTTTAAAATAGCAGAATCTGGAACCTAGCCTGGTGAGATGAAGGCTAAGCAATTGTTGTTGTTTAAGTTAAAAATATTATATAAAATCGTTAATCGTAGAAGCTTTCCTTCCCACTTTCTTTTATAATTCAAATCAAGTGTTCAAAGTGTTTACACAATTTCTTTGCGACAGGTAATAAGTGTTCTTGCTACAGAAGATGATAAAGTTGAAAAAACAATCAAAAAGTAAAAAAGCACGATGACATCATTCGAAAGAGTCGTAATTAGATAAATTTATTTCTTAAAACACTATCTACGAGGTCCGATTACAAATTCTTTTGGAGATAATCGCAGTATTGATAATAAAACAGCATTTCAATTAATCAAAAGATGATGCAAGGTTTTGAGCAACAAAACACTTCACTTACAAATATCACTGATAAAAAACTTGTTATCATTATTTACATCTTTGTCAGAATTTATAACAAGATTTTTTTTAAATCAAAAAATATCCTAATTTTTTTCTTAGTTATGGTCACCTCACGGTTAGAAGCGCGTGCGCAGCTCACCGACCTATTATAGCCAGACAATGCGTGCTAATAACCTGCCCGGCTGGTATGCGACGTACATAACTACAGATCTTATGTATAAGCCAGTATAAAGTGGCCAGACTGGTCTTCATATCGATGTATTGATAAAATAGGTGTCTTGCGTTCACTAGAATGAGCATAATGTAAGGAAAAAAACAGGATATTGTATTTAAAATTGTATATTTAACCAATACCAATAACCCCTTTATGGAGAGAAACTGCCTCCTGACATACAGGCTTTTAGCCTAGTTTTGGAGGCAGGACAAATTTTACTTGTGATCATGCCTTTGTAGATAATAAAGATTTATTATTATTATTATTAATAATAAAAAATCCCAGTCAATAACGGACATTTAATATATCTTACGCATAGAGGATTATATTAATTGAGATACCTTATGCTAAAACTTAACTCGCGTTTCACCTCAGCCTTACCTGACGGTAGGTAAGTGGAGATAGGGCTGAAGTTAGAGAAACCAAAGATACAGAGAAAACGATCATTCAGGAATCGAATGCATTAATAAGAAAGAACATTAGCGTTTCATAGGAAAAATCAAGTTTCAAGAAGGCAAACGACGCCTTCGCGGCCCCTTTGATACCCAGGATCACTTCACATAAACGGTGAGAACTGTAATACTATATCGTAATCTCAGCATTTACTGATAAGCGGTACTTTTGTTGACAACGTACGTTAGTAATACGAGTAATTACCATCTTTATTGTTTACCGATTGCTTCGATTTCTAATACGATATTGTGATGTTGATCTTTTTCTTTTTTTTTTGTTTCAAGGATTTGTTTCAAAGGTTTTATTGGAAGTTGATGCTGTCACATAAGAAATATTTATAAGTGATGTTTTAAAAAGTTTTCGTGAGTAGGGATGACTAACGGAGAAAATAGAGTGATACTAAATGATAGTTTTTGTTTAATTCTTGTCGGCAAGTTGAAGTTACATCTTACTCTGCTACATCTGCTTCTTAAACGTCAGGTGGAGCGGAGACATTTGCCTACTTACATCACTACATAGTATAAAACAAAGTCGCTTCCCGCTGTCTGTATGTCCCAATGTATGCTTAGATCTTTAAAACTATACGCAACGGATTTTGATGCGGTTTTTTTAATAGATAGAATGATTCAAGAGGAAGGTTTATATGTATAAATACATGCATAATATAGTAATTTATGTGGCAAAACAACGTTTGCCGGGTCAGCTAGTAGATATATAAAATAAAGGAAAGTGAATAGCCTATGACTGTCTCACTGCTGGGCAAAGGCCTCCATCATTGAAATAATGTCATCACAACGGTTGCTAAAGGCAAGTCGGCGATCACAAACCCGGCCTAAGAATCGAAATCGACCTGGGAATTGAACCCGGGACCCGGGTATCAAACCAAGAAACTTTGCCACCGAGACAGGAAAAAAAATCGCAAAAATCTGTAAAACCTGCTTTAATTTTCTTATTAATACATGTAGCGTTTACATATCTTAAATACTCAATAACAGTCGAAACGAAATAATAAAATTAGTCGTTTAAACATCAGTCGTGTTCCTGTTATCAGTGAGTCCGTGACAAAGTTGCCATAATTTCCGCATGAGGAGGCTGTTTGGCGCAATCCCTTAGTGTCGTTACAACAGTTCGTACTTTAGATGCCTCGTGTGATGATAAACACTTGTCAGTGTGAGATAACTGCAATAATTACATTATCGATGTTACTACAAACGTGGAGATTGCGTAATGGAGAATATTATGGCTTGATTGGTACATTTATAAGAGAATAAAGAATGTAACAAAATTAAGAAAATATAGAATAGATGACAAATTTTATTATCGACCTCCTCCGTGCTTTGGAAGGCACGTAAGCTATTGGTCCCGGTGTTGGCTTAGGATGGCACTTGTTTAAGCCAACCAACCCGCCTTAAGCTAGTGTGGTGGGTTAAGGTTCGCTCTCCTAATGTGCTATTTATTTACCATGTGAGCTTGAGCCCAGTGGGGCGATTAGGCTAATGAAAATAATTTTAACAAAACTTAAAGAATATTATACGACATTTCAGGTTAGAAGTTGAGAATATCGAAGTTTTGTAATATTTTGGATTGAACATTTTTTCGTTTTAGTAGGTTCTTACCGGCAAGTACTAAAATTATAATTATAGGGAGACAAGTACCTATAATTATAAAAAGTGTATAATTTCAAATTTTCAAGGTGCAAAGTTAATGCACACTTTAGAAAATAACAAACTACCTAAACAAGTTTTGTTGTAGGTATATATGTATATAATAAAACGAAAAACAAATGTAAACCGATTTATTAGTAAAAAGGTTTTGTAGCTTTTTAAACCTTCATGGTCGTCATATAGTAAGGATATTTAGCTTGTGTATTGTGTCTCCAGCATTACTGTAACCTGTAATAATGCTCTAAGACTGTAACTGGCTTTATGAATATGCTTCATGACGAGTTATTAACCTCTTTGAATATTTCTTTTTTTATAGACGATGCAGTTTAATGTACCTCATATTTTACGTACCAGATCAAGTTCAGAATAAGTTGACATTCATGTATGTAGAATTTCATCGTCTTTTCAAGCATACCTATTTCGGGAAGAATATTTCCTTTGTCATCGAAACAATAGACTTATATTATCCCTTAATCACAGCGATGGCATCACCAATGATGAATAATGCGAGCACAATGATTTGCTAGAGAGCTTATCGCAATTATGGTACTCGACGCGTATCTGCCAAGATACGGCCTCAATTTGAGATGTGTGATTGAGATGTTATCTCTGGAAGATAGTTTAATAAGATACATCGCTCGTTGAAGTAAATAGCTGATAATTTGTAATGCGTAAGTACCGATTATAAGGCTTTTGCTGGTTGGTTACTGGTCTGGGACGTGAAAATAATGTATCAGCTGCCTATGTATCTATATATTAATACGTGAAGCAAAAACTTTGTACCCGTTTTTACGACAATTGCGCGGATGGAGGAGTATGAAATTTCGCACACTTATAGTTTATATAGAGAAGGTTATCCGAATGTTAATGTTTTTTTTAAATTCTAAATTCAACGTTTGGTATTTGGACGACGGAACCCTAGGAGGTGATGTGGATACTGTGTTTTCGGACCTTTTTTTAATAAAAAATAAATTTGAAGCCATTGGTTTGGAGCTTAATTTTAGCAAATGCGAACTTTTTATAAATAACCGCGACTTAATTTTAAATGATGTAAAACAAAAATTTAATATTTTAGCTCCAAATATTAAAATAGTTAACAGTAATTCCCTTTACCTTTTAGGTTCTCCAATTTTTAATGAATCTTTTTCTGAATATATTACTAATTCAATTACTAAATTTCAAAATTCTGCTGACAGTCTCCTTGAAATTAGTCCACATTATGCACTTTGCATCTTAAAATTCTGTCTTTTCGTCCCAAAATTTACGTATGTGCTCCGTTGCTGCTCCTTTTGGAATCACCCAAATCTTTTGACACAAGTAGACAAATAAATCAAAATTAGCTTAGAATCGATTTTTAATATGCAGCTGAACGAGCAATCTTGGACCCAAGCATCCCTACCCATCCGTTATGGTGGTTTAGGGATTCGCAAAATTTCCAGTGTCGCTTTACCAGCCTTCCTATCTTCTGTCCATAGTTCAGCAAATCTCATAAGTAAAATTTTAAGGGCATCCCCTTCAAACTTTGAGATTGCTGGCTTGGAAGAAGCTAGAAACGCTTTCTTAATTGCATGCCCAGGTCGAAATTTTCCAGTTTCTCCAAATTCACAGAGGAGCTGGGACGACATTGTCTGTAAATTGTCTTATGACAATCTTTTGAGCTGTAGTACAGGTTCGGCGCGTGCTAGGCTTTTGGCCGTGGGTACGCATGAGGCCGGCTACTGGCTTCACGCGTACCCTTCGTCAAATACAGGAACATTTCTTGAGCCTGACACGCTCCGAACCGCAACCTGTCTACGGCTTGGGGTTCCGGTCTGTGCTCCTCATAAATGTCCCTGTGGCAGTGATGTCGACAAGCTAGGACATCACGGACTGTCATGCCAAAAAAGTGCAGGCCGCTTCTCGAGACATGCCGCACTTAACGATATCATACGCCGGTCCCTTGCCACCATCAACGTGCCAAGTCTACTTGAGCCGACTGGTATTGCAAGAGACGATGGCAAGAGACCGGACGGTATGAGTTTGATTCCATGGAAGATGGGCCGGGTGCTTGTATGGGATGCAACCTGTTCAGACACGCTGGCCCCTTCCCGTCTACATGGAACCAACAACAGAGCTGGTGCGGCTTGTGAAGCGGCTGAAAAAAATAAAGCATGCAAATACAGGGGTCTAGGCTCCGAATATGATTTTGTCCCTTTCGGTGTCGAGACCCTTGGTCCGTGGGGTCCTAGCGCTATAAGGCTTTTTAAGGAAATAGCAAAAAGGTTAGTCGACATCACAGGAGACCGAAGAGCTGGCAGCTACCTCGGACAAAGAATTAGTCTAGCAATTCAAAGGGGGAACGCTGCCAGTATCTTCGGTACCTTGCCTAAAGGGACTCCTTTTAATAATTTATTTTAGTTATTGTATTATATTGTTTAAGGTTTTTAGTTTTAGGTTCATTGTTATATTTTGTTGGTTGTCGTCATAGATATACTCGTATATAAAATTGTAATTAAATAACAAAAATACATTAAATCAACAAAAACAACATTACACACACTACCATGTATTTGACACACACGTATTGTTTGTCTTTAATGCGGCCGAAATCTGTCAATGCCAATCCAAACTCACATTCTATCTTTTTTAATTTTTCATTGCTTAGGATACAATCCGGGCAACCTTAATAAAATTACGGTCGAATTTCGACCACTGGGCGATTACTAGTATTTATTAAAAACTGTATAAGAGAAAGCCAATCACCTATTATGAGATCTTGATTCATATTATGTGAGCTGTAAACAACTTTTTTGGTTTTTAAAGACCAGCCCCCCTTCCCTAGACAAGTGGCATAACTCAAATAGCATGATTATTGTACGAGATTGACATACAACGATACGTATAAATGACGTACGTCAATCCCATACAATAATCATTCTATTTAATTTCTATTCTATTAGCGTATTGCCACTTGTCTAAGGGGCAGAAGGTTCATCGTCATGTTCTGCCCAAACAAATGATTGAAGCAAATTTGAATGTAAGCTCTAATAATCAAAAAAGTATGATGAGATGAAGAAATGAATTTACAAATTGTTATAGGTTATTAAATTACTTTCCGTAATGTTAGAATTAAAAGGTTTTCGTTTAAATAATGTTACAGGACTTTGGTTAATAATTTTGAGGAGATAATAGTTTTGCGATTTTCTTTTCCTCTTTTACATAGGTAGCTAAGTATTAATTAGTTCAAATGTGATGAAAGTTTGAGTCTCATATATATACGCGCCCGTTCTGCGATTGCTAAGGTTAAGCAACTGTGGCAAAGGCCGGTTATCGGATGGGTGACCAAAAGTGTATCATCTTGAGCTCCTCGGTGCTTCGGAAGGCTCGCAAAGCCGTTGGTACCGTACGCTGTGGCCCGCGTTGTGGTTTATGGCCCGTTCTCCCTATCCATACATAGGAAAGGCTCGTGCCCTGCAATGGGGACTTAAAAATTAGCCGGCAGAAATATTTTAAAGATTTTCAGCAGGCGACATGTTTTTAGGCGCTTATTATATTGTCTTATGGATAAAAAAAATAAACTGAACATAACCCTTTACGGATTTTTGTTTAAATGTAGTTATTTTTTAATTTTTCATAACTTTCCTGTTTAAGTCATCCTGTATTGTCACCATAAGTAAACTTTAAAATTGTGGGCAGTGTCACCAGTCTTTAACAAGAACCAGTGATCGACATTATTACACGACTGCCAAAAAAAGGAGTGTTATGTTTTCAGGGTTCATGTATGTGTGTATGTGATGTTTCTTTATTCCACCATATCTTTTAAACGCCTAAACCGATTTAGATATATGAGGCATCGTTACAATTCTTGCATTGTTCCGACTAACATAGGCTAGTAAAAAAAATTGGAAATTCATTCCCTATGTGGGTAAAATAGGGGATGAAATTTTGTATGATGAAAATTCGTTATTATTGGAATTAGAGACTAGAACTTGATATCTGTAGAGGTTAATTTTTGTTTTGTCTTATATAAAAATGATTACAAATAAAATTACCTATCATGACATATTTTATTAAAATTAAACTTATCACTAAAAGGTACAAAATAAAAATAAATAATTAAAAAAATTAAAAAACACGACTGCCATGACAAAAAAGGCAAAAAACAAGATGTCATGCCTTTTAGTTCTTTTTTTTTCTCCTTTTAACATTAAAAATAGGGATCAGTAGTCTTAAGCAACAATTGGATACAGACCATCTTCTTCATCCAATAAAATTTTAATCAAATCTTTTGACGACGAAAACTGGGTTTAATTTGTTGAAGACTGGACCGATAATTACAAATATCATATAGATAGATAATTCATTTCGATCTTCATAATCAATTTCGTGATTATAGTTAGCCCACATTTTTAATGGTACAAAAACAGATGAAATCTTACATTTCTTGTAAGTAAAACAGTTTTTTAATTCTGTAAGCTTACTTCCAGAACCATTTTCAATAGCCATAATTTTACCATTATCGGTGGTATAATATGCTATTATCTTCCATGCTTCAGAAGGTACGTAAAGCCGTTGGTCCCGGCTGCATTAGCAGTCGTTAATAACCGCCAACCAGCACTGGGCTCGCGTGGTAGTTTATGGCCCGTTCTCCCTATCCATCCATAGGGAAGGCTCGTGCCCCAGCAGCGGGGACGTACCTATCTATATGCGCTGGTGATGTATGTTTTTTACCGATATGTGGGAGCATCGTCGTGATTATTCATAGTGGTAGATAAGCTATTGGTTTGTGTCTAGGTTATTTAGCGATTTGTAATGCGGTAGAAACATCAGGAATGAATCTAAAGATTTTTAGGTGTGTCCCCGACGGAGATTTGTCACTCTTGCTTGTCTACATTACGCAATTAGTAAGTACTTAGATTGGAATAAAAAGCCTTATACAAATATTTAGTAGTTTTCATATTAGGTTTAAATTAGAATAATTACCATGTTACATTTAAAAAAAAGATAGATAAAGCAGCGTTTTGCGTTCAGGAGTACCTATTATTAGTTATTATGTGGTTCAGGTCGAGATCTTGTCAGTTAAGCAATTTTTGCAACGTCGGATCAGAGGATTGGTGAAAATATTGAAATTTCTCCCGTGTCGAAGGTTAAGCCGTTGGTCCCGTTTCTTGCTATGCAATGACAGTCGTTAAAACCTACAAAACTCTTATAATTCCAACGATATTCCTAGGTACCTATGTGCAATTTTTTTATGGGAAGTCTTATCCAAGCAGTTGCACAGTGTACCGTTAAAGGCTGTTGATGATGTCGATGATGATGATGATGGCTACAATTTAATGATGACCTTGCGAGGTGCACATTATCTATGACTAAACATTTAATCTCTTTAAGTAATTAGTTAATTTAAGCTAGGTATTCGTAAATTTAGAAAGTCTATTAAAGATTTTGTCTATAAAACCTTATTGTAGGTAACTGAGCTCTGTTTTGAGAAAATAATATATTTAAAGACCTTATTTGGGTTTTCTTTACGTAATTATATTAATTTCTTCTTTTATTTTTCACATACAACATGAATTAAATACCTAGTTAAAGGTATATTTCAGAACGAACGGATTTACGCTGAGGTAGCATTGCGGTTATATTTTCTTATTAGAATCTTATTGTCTAACAATGAAAAGTTTCTTATTGATATTTAAAACATTAATAAGAATGTTATATTAAAATATGTTATATATATTTCGTGATTATTAAAAAAAAGTTTTTTTAACATAAATTAACGAATTTTAGGAATAACTCCGAAATATCCAATATTTTTCTATTGCTAACTTATTCCAGCTGGAGTTTTTACACATTCAGGTTCCAGACATCCTAAATATAGGTAGTTACTTTAATTTGCAAACATATTGATCTTTGACAAAAAAAATATACGGATATGATGCAGATACCTATATGGAACAATAAAGGTTTTTTATACGTAAATTAGCTTTCTCGCTGTTCAACTTCACAAAAATACCATTTCTGATTATTTTCGAACAAAACCAAAAAACTACTAAAAAAAACTGTCATTCTTTCTTAAAAATTGTTGTCCTTTTTTTAAAAAACACCTCACAACCACGCACCGTGGGCCCTCGGGTCAGCAGGCGACAAATCATTTTACAATCGCGTATCGCACTGAACTGAGCCAACTGGATATTTTACACCTACAGGCACCGAAAACACCGGCCGCTGGCTTCCGTCACAAAATGATAATTTGCATCGTAATCTAATCGAAATAGAACTTACCCAATCGTGAATAATTTTCGCGCTATCGGACACTCAAAAATACTTGCACAGTTATATTCCCAGTCCTCAAAATTTTCACAGTCTATAAATTCACTTTAAAAAAATATTGAGCACAGACAAGAAAACTTTTCTAAAATTTCAAATATCGAAGGCACTGTTCGACTGCCGTTTGCATCTCGCGTGGAGCGACAACCTCGCGCGGCGAGATGTCGTCTCCTTGTGATTGTGATGAGAGAACGCACTGTCGCTCTGCTCTCGGGGGAGCAAAAGATGACTGCCGATTGGTCGAGAGCGGCGGCCGGGCGCGCGGGGGAAAGGAGAGGGCGCATCTTGCGCGGACCGCGAGCGAGCGAGACGACGATAGTCGGTCGTTTCGTCGCACGACACAGATTGCGTTCAGGTGGATCATATCGAGAGAGCTATGATTGTGTGGAGATGTTTGTGACCGTAGTAGCTTGAGCTTCTGAGCTTTTTCGTATAACAAAGAAGGACAAAGGCGTTTAATTATGTTTGAACTTTTTTGATATTTCAACATACAATGAGAGTTAATATAAGAAAAAAGTGGAAAGACTGATATATTAAGAGTTTTGCTTTAGTTTCTCTGTTTTAATTAGAGCTCTACTTTGTCTATGGTAGCTATTATGAATATAATACCGTTAAGCGCCATTTTCTTCTATTTTCGATTTACCATTAGAGATAAGCGATAATTGGAATATTTATAAGTGATACAATCGTAAAAGCCTTACTGGTAAAAAGAGGAAAATTTACATTTTCTATTAATAATTAAAAATCGAAAGCATAACAAAATGTCTTTTATAAACCGTCAGTCCGTTCAGTCTTAGATTATATACACATCCTTTATTGTTAAAGCTGCCAGTATATATGAAATATACTTCATATATGATAAAAATTTGACAATTTGTTGTTTTTTAAGAAAATAATTGTACCTCAGTCCTGGTGATTAGGTATTGGAATGATATCACCAGATTAAATTAGTTTATCAGTATTTGTGAATTAGTAAACGATAAGGGACTTAATTTTCCGAGAACTTCTTATCTTTGTACTTGTAAGAGAAATAAACTGAATAACAAAATTACACATCTTAATTTTATTAAGAATTTTTTAAACAATTAATTTGATTTTCATACTGTCATATTTTCATACATACGGTATTATTTAACAGAACATCTTTTTATATTATTAAGAGAGATTTAGCTTATGGCTGCGTATGGCTTTTACAGAGTAACCGGATGATATGGGCGGCAAGATATTAAAAAGTAGTTTATTAGACAAATGCTTATTTATTCTTTATTTTTAATTTATTGACTTATTATCTTATAGTTTGTTTTTACAGATTATTAGTAGGTACATCCCTTTTTTTATGTAGACAGAGTTATCTTATGGCCGCGTACGGTTTTTACTACGTAACCATATAATATGGCAAGTCGTAGCAACTGAACAATCTTCGACGTTTTTTTGAGGGGATGGGATCAAGCAAGCGTGTACCCGTGCCCTACTAGATTTTACGAGACCTACTAGAGTTGACGAAGGTTGGAACTGTCCTCGACTCAGGTTGACCGTATCGTGGGACAGGCAACAAAGATTTGAAAGAGGATAGTTAAAATTTTGCCATAATAAATCTCGTTTTTGTTAAGATTATCAAATAGCGAATGAAATTCGCATTAGGCACCCACGCGATCATGATGCATGCTACTGGTGTGTCGAAATATAGGATTGGCATTACAAAAATATAATGGTAGTAATCCTATTAATAGGTCTTAATCTTTTGCTACGGCGTAGCAAATTTTATAGTTTTTTATTTCGTAGCAAATTATAGTTTTAATGTAACTCAAGGAGTGTATCGGATGCCTAAGGCAGGCAATGCCGGTACAGCAATGGGAGCTGAAGGATTAGGGAGACTTGGTATGGGGAAACTCGAGCAGACGCTGATGGCATAGCCACGATACGATTGTCGTGGGGATGGAGGGATAGGTGCCTTTTGCGAGTTTTGTTTACCATTAAACACGTTAACGAGTAAGACTCGAACTATGCAACTTGATAAATAAATTAATAAAATAAAAAATGATTTTAGTTTATTAAAAAGAAATAAAAAATTTATTAAAAAATAAAATCATTTTTATTTTATTTATTTATTTATCAGGTTGCCTAAGTCGAGTCTTATTCGTTAAATGATACCAAAAATGATTAGTATAGTACCTAAGTAGTAATAGTAAGGAAACTTTCCATTAAGAAAGGTTTTATAGTAAATTCATTTTTGTTTTTAATGTGTTTACTTGCTCGCTGTCTTTGTTAAAAAAATTATCTATTTAACTAAATCACAAATTGAAATGTTTCTAATGATGATCAATTATGCAAGCATAACATTATAGCCAATTAAAAAAGAAAGTTCTTTTAATTGTGATCACCTCGATAGTGATTCGGCAAGTCCATTAATAACGAACAAATTAATAACAATACTTAATTATGTAGAAGGCCACTATATTTAGGAGTACAGTGGTAGAAAGTTCTATCATAATTCACAAACTATATACCTACCTATGTACTACAAAACAGTGTTTAGAGTTAAACAATGGCTTAATATGTGTTTAAAAATTTTGTCTCTGTCTAAAAATATTAGCCAATTCTTACTTCCTCCTCAAGATCCAACTCCTTCCTCAAGGCTGGCAACACATCTACGATTACTTGGGTAGTCCATGGGCCGCGGCGATTACTTTCCATCAGGTGATCCGCCTGCTCGTTTGCCTCCTTTTAATATATATATATATATTTTTATATAAAAAAAGCAATAAATGTTTTACTTATTTACTTACACTTATTATTATACGTAAATTTTATCTTTCTGCACTCCTTCTCCACATAAACTTTAACTATGTCAAATCTTGAAATGAAACAACTTTTACGTATCTACTCGCGTTTATTTTACACATTACTTTTAGTTAATATTTATACTGATGTTTCGAACCCTTTGCAGGGTCCGTGGTGACCACGGACCAATGTGTGACCAATGTGTAGTGTTCGCGTAAACTTTAGAAAATAATATAGGTACGTATGTCAAATCTTTCACACTCTTGTGTGCGCGCAATGTACTAAAAAAAGGTTTGTCCAATAAGTTATAAAAGAACTTTTTTTCAATAAATTTTAAATTTTATACCGTGCATAATTTGATAACAACATATAATTTTGTGAATGCCGTTACTTCTATATAGAACTGTGTAGTTGCTAGCGCCTTTTTTCTTCACTACTACGAGTAAAAGACATCCTAAATGGTTGGATAGGTAAAAATATATTTTTGTGCCGATTCAAAAGTGCTTTTAAAGATCCATTTCATTTCATTTCTTTTCTGACGATTGAAAATATTGATACGCATCGTAGCGGTCAACGAAACATTTTTTTACTTCGAACAGACAACAGATGGCGTCACTGATCGTAAAACGAGGTATCGGCTACACATTTTGTTCAATAGAAAACTGTCATGGAGAAGAGTTTATTTGCTGATGATGATATAAAAATAATTTAAAAAACACGGCAAAAAACCAGATATCATGTATTTATTTATCTGTATTTTTAAAAGTGAAATGTCACTCATTCAATCACTGACTTTAAATTAAAAATCAAAACTGCTTGATTAATATAACTGACATTTTCATCGCAGTCGGGGGACCGCTTCGTAGAATACTTTCTTATTTATAAGGTCCCCCGACTGCCATGAACATTTCAGTTTTATTAATCAAGCAGTTCTTTTTTTTTGCCTTTTTTGTCATGGCAGTCGTGTTTTTTTTTTTTTTTTTTTTTATTTTGTACTTTTTAGTTAAGTGATAAGTTTAATTTTAATAAAATACGTCATGCTAGGTAATTTAATTTGTAAGCATTTTTATACAAGAAAAAACAAAAATTAACCTCTACAATTATCATGCTAAACATCAAGTTCTGGTCTCTAACTCCAATAATGATGAATTTTCATTATACAAAATTTTATCCCCTATTTTACCCACATAGGGGTTAAATTTCCAAATTTTTACTAGTTTAAGGATTGTAACAATACCTCATATATCTAAATCGGTTCAGACGTGTAGAAGTTATGGTGGATTAAAGAAACATTACATACATACATGAACCCTGAAAACACACTCCTTTTTTGGCAGTCGTGTAAATACACCATAGCTCTCATACATGACTTACCTAGCTGAGTTTCTAGCCGGTTCTTCTCAGTAAAAAGTCTCCCACCCTGTGTAGACTTACGAACTGATGGCAAAGTGACATTCATAAGAACTAATTGTAGCCTAAACTGAATAAATGATTTTGAATTGAAAAAATAAATTCTACTCAGAAAGATAATATGGCACAGAAAGCACCCTGGAAATACCTAAGTCTGTCTGGGTTTCCATGCTACGTCAACATTGCAAAAGTATACGAATCTAGCTTTTCCGATCCGGCTTAAGACTCAGTTTCATCTGATGTTAGGACAGTTAAGGGGAGTGCAGCAGCCAAGACAGCTTGTAGGAAAGGATTGTGCCGCACTAACAGTGTTTTTTTTTAACTGGGACAGTGTGAGAAATTTCCTAAACCATAAGAGATATAGAGAAACTGTCTTAAGAACCATCGAGTATTTTTTGTTAGAACAATTTTAACATAGCAAATTCTTTTTGTCAAGTCAAATTGATTAAAATTTTATTAATGCGGATCGAATCTGTTAGACAAATTTAATTACTGTTTTCTTGGACAGTTTCTTTGTATCTCTTACGAGTTTCGGACTTCTTCATTAGTCCCAGTTAAAAAAAATCACAGATTTCGCAGTCCCCGTAAGAATCGGAGCATTGAAAATGAACACAATAATTTAAGAAAAAAACATTTTATTTTAAATAACACAATTCCAACTTGAGAGTACATCTCGTCTGTATATAGGGAAATACCCGTTTTTTTACAATACCAAATCTAAAGGGACCGCATAGGTCATAATTATTAACCGATTTTCAAAATTTTTTCGCCATTTTGTAGCTAAACTAATACCCTAGGACCCTTTTTATAATTTTTTCTTAAGTCGGTTTTTTTTTGAATATTTACAATTTAGTATACAAACCAACCCCCAAAAACCCTGATTTTTTTTACATTTTTCAAAATTCCAAAAAAGTTTCCAACCGATTTGCAAAATTCAAAAGTTCACACGTGTCTCTATAAATACCTCAACACTTAGTACTATCTCGATTCTCCTAAAATCCTCGGAGCTATGGCCAAAAATACGTCTTAGACGATTTGCATCTGATAACCATTTTCAATGGTAAAAAACTTTGTCCTCACCTTGCCGACCCCAAAAGAGCTCTCTTCTTCTCCTTTCTTCAATTTCATTCCTTTTCCGATAAAACATCAATAAAGATTAACTATGAATAAAGCCCATAAATAAAGTCTTATCATTGTATACACGTGTAAGCTGTGATAATTATGATCATTCATTACTTACCTAATTGTTGACATTATTTTTTTAAGGTTACCCAAAAAAAGAAAGGCCGGGTATTAGAAACATATACATAAACATATGTTTCTAAAACATACCAAGCTTCATTCATTGCCATGGTAGCAGCTAGTGGAAGGCTTGATGATGGTTTTTTTTATTTATACATTTTGCGTTTTAAATTTTAATTTTTCAATTAGCGCCCATATCACAGGAACCCTTTAGGTTTCTCGCCGCCTCCAAAAAAAATTAGGTAACACAGATAATGCCGCATGAGACAAACAGCAAACTCTCCAAAACACAAGGATGTTCTTTTTTTAAATTTTAAATATTGCGGTTTTTAAACCTACACAAATACATATTTTAACCACAAGTCGATGCCATACCGGCTAGAGGAGCGGTCATCTCACCGCGACCTCGTATAATCGGTCAGCCGTAAGCAAACACCGCTTCGGTCAACACAAACACTCGTAGTTTCCTCGTATAATCGACTGTTTGTCATCGGGAATTGGGCAGGAGGGAGATAAAGATTGAACATCACATCTGCTGGGGTCGTTCTGAAATGCCAAATCAAATCAAATCAAATGAAATATCTTTATTTGCGAGAATATAGGTTACAGGTACAGTTGTTGGGTTATTTTATGTAAGGCTAAGTATAAGTAATAAGAAAACAATTTTTTTTGTTCATGTTTATGTTCCATAGTGTTGCAATAAAAAAAGCAATAACGCTGATTGATCTGTGTTATTTAATTTTCGGCATATTTTTGACGTGACAACGTCTTATAATTCGATAGAGCCGGCTGCACGCACGAAAAAGTTCGGCGTTACCTCGCTCTGAGGCGTTCCATGTAAGGCTTGAAGTGCAAGCGAGAGCGCGGAACGAGCGACAAAGAAGCACAATCGGCTGAGTAGAAATTTAGCCGTGCTGCTGTGCAAGCCCGTGTCCGGCATCGCCACCGCGGTACTTACCCCCAACACCCCCCGACACCCCCAACACCTCCCGACACCACCAACTACTCCCGCCTACCTGTTCGACGGGCTGCTGCAGGCTACTGTGCAAGCCCGTGGCCGGCATCGCCACCGCGGTACGTACCCCCAACACCCCCCGACACCCCCAACACCTCCCGACACCTTCTTAAGACGTTGTCACGTTCAACTATCGTCAGTAAACCGACTTTACAGACAACCTATTTTTTTTATTTATTTATTTATATAAGGTACACTTACAGAATACATATGTATGTATTACTATATTAATTCCTTAATTATTTAGGTTCTTATATTCTAATATGTATTCCAATTATTAGTGCACACAACATTAATTCACGCCATAATGTCTTATAGCATAGATTATTTCACACCCTGACACACATTGATGTTTTGATATCCGCTAAGCGATAATTTGTATCTTTCAAGGGGAATAACTTCTTTGAAAACACTCTCGATATCGATAAACGAAATATATTTTAGAAACGTTATAAAATTAATTATCTAAGTGTTACTGTTATTTTATCTTTTCTGAGAACAATTTTTGAAGTAAAAAAATGTGCTTGATCCAAATTAATTATCATTATCAGTAGATATCTATACATTGTTTTGTATGAAACATTTTTCAGTTAAATTGTATTTCTTTTATTCTATTGTAACACATAATTAACATTAGATTTATCTTTCTGTACTCTTTCTCCATAGGAACTTTAACTATGACAAATCACACAATGCTCCGTCCGCGCAATGTGCTTAAAAAGGGACACATAAACCTTTGTTTAAGTAAATGTAAATGGGGATTAACGCAAACTAATAATTTGATAAAAGACAAATTCCTTAAAAAAATCCACGAGTGGGATTCGAACCCGCACCCCATGACATGCCGGGTCAGGTGCACTGCCAACTATGCCATCGTGGCTCAATCCAACTCGCCGAAATTAATCAACACTGTTTACTTTTTACTTTATAAGCCAAAGGAGCCCTATTCAATGTCGATAAAGAACTACGTCATCAACATCCGATCTTAATATTTTTACAAATATTGAAAGAAAAAGGATACATAAAATTTGTTCGCAACAATATTTGCGTAAAATTATTTGTAAATAATCGCAAATTAATAAGTATAAAGGTAATGTAAAGGTCATACCTTCTTTATACCCGACATTACAACCGAGTTACCGCCTGGCGGTAGTTGGCAAATTAATGTGACGGTGTGGATGAAGACTGCTGCGCAAACGGAGGCGCAACATCGCGACAGCGTCAGCCCGTGACCACGGCCGTCAAAACGTCGGGTATGAAGAAGGTATGAAACCTTTTTACTAATTAGTTTGCTTTATACCCCGTTAAAATTATTTGTTTAACTATGGAACGCGAAAGTTTAAAAGTGTAGGGATACATAGTTTCGCTAGCCTTTCCTACTGTAGTCGATATAGGCATCTGTCATAATTTTACTGGTAAACGCGTTCTGAAACTGTTACAATTATCTGATATGACCGATACGAACAAACAGCTCATATCTTTCAGGAAGGTCGCTTATCTAAGCTTACTCAGTGTGCTTTGGGATCGTCCTTTCCGTATAAGGCTATATGGAAAGTGAGGCTTTGTCCTTTGTTCTGTTTCGTATTTGACGATGCTATGACTTGGCCGTTTGTTTATTTTAATAGAAGCTATGGTTGTTAATTTAATTTATATTTAAATAGAGTAGTGGCAGCACTGTCCGACACTTTAAGCCTAGTGTTCGACACAGTTCTGGATTGTATTTTTTCGAGGGGTTAAAGTTATTCGCGTCCGTAGGTTTATCCTTGAGACCCTACACTTGACCCCTGGGTGGTGCTAAATGAGTGACACTGTCTGAGTGGTAGCCACTATATTTAGGAGTACAGTGGTAGAAAGTTCTATCATAATTCACAAACTATATACCTACCTATGTACTACAAAACAGTGTTTAGTTAAACAATGGCTTAATATGTGTTTAAAATATTTTGTCTCTGTCTAAAAATATTAGCTAAAAAGTGACAGCATCTGTTATAAGCATTATCTTACTTTTGCCATCGTTTTGTGGTAAAGCACATAATGTTTATACACAGTGTTATGTATCATATAAAGAGAGAGAAGAGAAGCATAATCGAATGTGGTAGAGCCACGCTGCGTTGCAGCACGAAATGGGCCGGCTCGCCCGGCGTAATACCACCCTCTCACAGAAGATCGGCGTGAAACAATGGCACTCGTTGCTGTTGTGTTTCGTCCGGTGAGTGAAAGTCCTACTTCCCCCTCCCAATTCTTAATTCCTCCTCAAGATCCAACTCCTTCGTCAAGGCCGGCAACGCATCTGCGATTTCTTTGGTTTGTATTGCACACCCATACACACACACACATTGTTTACGTATTAATACTGGCTGTATACAACGTGTAACAGAAAGGTGTGGTCAAAATGAAAAGATCCAAAGCGTATCCCATCTAGATCTTGTTACTGATACATAATTATTAACTTTAATTTGTCATGCAATTGTAAATGAAGTGTTTATATTATTGTGTCATGCGCGTCAGTCGCCTATGAGCAAGCAGCATTGATCATAAATTCAAGTACACAGAGGTTACAAGCCACTAGGGCTCTGACTTGTTTATTTTGATGTGACGTCACAGTATAAATATTTTATTAAAAATTGCCTAACTAATTAAAGCTAATAATTATGTATCAGTAACTTTTCATAGAAAACGGAGTCAATGCAGCACTTACTGTGTGACTGTGACTCTCTGGCTAGGAAAAGAATGGGACTCCTGGGGTCGGCTTATCCGAAACCGGAGGACTTCAGGCTCTTCGCCCTTAAGGACGTGGCCAAACTTATGGCATCTATCTTTACAGAGGAAGAAGAGTGAAAGGACGGGGTTGCACAAAAGATCCCGATGGGTCGAAGTGTTACTGCAAGAGGGAAACCTCAGCAGGCCCTACTAAGATAAGATAAGATAAGAACTTTGCATAGAAGAGCTAGATCGGATACGCTTTGGATCTTTTCATTTTGACCACACCTTTCTGTTACACGTTGTATACATATAATAACACTTTTTAAAATGGCGCACAAAGGTAGATCTTTAGAGAAGCGTTCAGGGTGCGCTTGAGTAGTGGCAAGTGAAAGAAAACAGTTCGTACGTAATTTTTCAAATTATCCCTAGAAATCAAGTCAATTTTCATTTTTTTTTGTGATACTCAAGGTGTTTGGTGTATTCCGTCAACCCTTATCGTTAAACACTTACATTATTAATATTATTATGACTAATATGACGTCATAAGTTAATGTACAGACGGCTGTACATCAATCTATCTAGTATCCAACTGTCAAATTTCTTCAATACATTTTCAACCATATGCCTTAAGTATATTATAAAATTAGTTTCGGCCTCGTTTTCTTTCGTTTTTGAGGAGCTCGATGGCGCAGTGGTGAACGCGCCCGGTCTGCGAGTGCTGAGGTTAAGCAACTTTCGCAAAGGCCGGTCATCGGATGGGTGACCAAAAATGTATCATCTCGAGCTTCTCCGTGCTCCGGAAGGCACGTTAAGCCGTTGGTCCCGGTTGCATTAGCAGTCGTTAACAACCACCAATCCGCACTGGGCCCGCGTGGTGGTTCATGGCCCGTTCTCCCTATCCATTCATAGGGAAGGCTCGTGCTCCAGCAGTGGGGACATAAATGAGCTGATGATGATGATAAAATTAAAAGTGTATTGAGGAAATTAGGTACCTAACGTAAAAGGTAACTGGGTGATTGTGCTATCAGGATAACGTCAAATACTGCGTACTTAATTAAATAATTTGGTTCCGATTTCCCCAACTTGATATAATAATAATAATGATGTATTGTGATACTTACAATATTGCTAACATTATGAGTAACCTCAAAAATTTTGAGGTTTCGTTATTTTGAACAGACATTTTAATTCAGAGTAAGCTATAGTCGTCAATATTATTTGTTAGGGATAAAATTATGTTAAGGAAGATTTAACCGAAACTTTCGCTATCTCTCTTTGTTGCACCTATTTCTGTCGCTAAGCTGAATTTTAGAGATTTTTTTTATCGATGAGTAGGTAAATGATTACGCTCCAACTGATGTTCAAATCGAATAAAAATAAACTTTTCAAAAAATATTTTTGTACTACAAATCTAAGCCATGACTTCGCAAACCCTTCGGTGAAGACTTACCAAGAAGTAATCAATCACGTAATCTTGTAAACCTGAAGAATGATGGCGTACAAAATTTGTACACTCACGATGATGTATTTGTAATGTGGATCTCTTCCTCCGCCAGTAGTGAGGCTACGTAATTAAAAAAACCCACACGAAAACACACACACACACACACACACACGCGGCAGAATACGAAACATTAAAATTATGTAAAGAAAAACAAAAAGGTTTTTTTTTATTTAATGAAAAAAGGTTTTGTTGTTTATTAACACTAAATACTTGAACGTTTTATCAGATAAATTCATTAAAGTCATATTATTATCGTTAATATTAAGTGATTTCATACAAGTCATAATGAAGTAGACTACCGTCACAACAGATTATCGTCACGTAAAATACGCACTGTCGGTTGTTCTAAAAAATAGTTCGGGGTGCCTAGTGCGAGGTTTATTTGCTATTATTTTGTTATATTTGACATTTTAATCACGTTAAAGAAAACGAGATTTTTTATTGAAATAGCGAAATCTGACCGTACTTGACAAAATATACAACGCAATGAAACATATATTACTCGTATGCACAAATTTTATCTCACTGCACTCCTTCATATAAATAAACTTAAGTTATGCCAAATCTTAAAAAGGAGTATTAATATGTAGTGGCACCTTTGAACAATAGACTATTTATTGATCAAATAATGGAATAGGCCACACTCGCGAATGCAATTTCTCCTGTACAAAAAAAAGGCCGCATATGTTTCGGTTCCTCTGCCATCATAAACACAATTCTCCCGCCGAATCGCAAATCGCGGAAACGGCGCGAAATTCATTCACAGACCGGGGCCGCAGTTTACAAACATGGCGGTGACCAACGGAAAAAATAGACGAACGGGATGTCCACCGTTTAGTTTACAAAATATAGGCAAGGGTGGCTGCGAATGTGGACACAATAGATAGCTAAACACGACTATCTCCGCCAGTACACAAAATAAGGAGAGTGCAGAACGTAGGTAAGCTTCATCAAAGGCGCTCGAGCAAAGCATAGACAACGTCCGTCTCACAGATACGGAAACTCGCAACAGGCTGCGCTCGCTCGGACCGTTCCGTGTCCGTCCGTGAGTCCTCAGAATAATAACCAAAGTTATCGAAACCGGACTAAAATAGCATCACAAATTCATCAGTTCGCACTATTCTAACTAATGAGCCTAGGTAATGTATTAAGAGATCGATTGTCCCTTTTCTTTCGTAATTTCGAAGGTGTCACAATAATGTGACGTCATATTTGAGGTAATGTAGGGTAATGTTGTGACTTTGGCCGGGCAAAGGACTCAAGGACTCAATTTATCCTCTGACTTATGACATAAACAATACCAAAAATAAAAACTAAGCGTCAACCATTTGTCGCACTCCAACCTCCTTTTCTAGCCATAAGATAGAACGGAACTAAGCATAGTTGCATGTTTTTAGGTTTCCGTAGCCAAATGACAAAAAACGGAACCCTTATGGATTCGTCATGTCTGTCTGTCTGTCTGTCTGTCCGTCCGTATGTCACAGCCACTTTTTTCCGAAACTATAAGAACTATACTGTTGAAACTTGGTAAGTAGATGTATTCTGTGAACCGCATTAAGATTTTCACACAAAAATAGAAAAAAAAACAATAAATTTTGGGGGTTCCCCATACTTAGAACTGAAACTCAAAAAAATTTTTTTCATCAAACCCATACGTGTGGGGTATCTATGAATAGGTCTTCAAAAATGATATTGAAGTTTCTAATATAATTTTTTTCTAAACTGTATAGTTTACGCGAGAGACACTGTAAAAGTGGTAAAATGTGTCCCCCCCCGTAACTTCTAAAATAAGAGGATGATAAAACTAAAAAAAATATATGATGTATATTACCATGCAAAAATTGTTTTGAACGAGATCTAGTAAGTTGTTTTTTTTTAATACGTCATAAAGTACGGAACCCTTCGTGCGCGAGTCCGACTCGCACTTGGCCGGTTTTTATTTAAACCTTCCTTCTATAGCTTTAGTTAATGTCCCGAGCGTGAGCCTGTGTGCGTTGCTTGCGCGTTTGAAACTTACCTTCTGCAGTGTCGTATTTCGTGGCCAGTAGCTGTTATAATAGGTGTTTGGGATGGCTGTGGATTTGTTGCTTCAACTAGCGATGCGTTTGGCTGGCGTGGATTTTGTTAATATGACTTGCATCGAGATTAGTATTTAATATGAGTTCACATTAAAAGAGGTATTGCTGAATAGGTAGTAGATAAAAAACACTAAATTCTTAAGTTTATTGAAATATTTTTTGGCATGGCAGTGTTGTTGGGCTTGTGAAAACGAGAAGCGTGTAGTACGGATCTCGTTTTCACAACTGCAATATAAAATTGCATTATACTGGGTTAAGAGCTAGTATCCCACGTAATAAAGCTTTGATAAAAAAATCAGCAATGTCATAAAATCGGGCGCCAACGCTTCCGCCATTTTGCTCGCGTGATTTAAAGGTGCTTTCTTTAACCTGTCATCTACCGTGAATACAGATACAATAGAATTTTATTTGTTTATGGCATTGATCAGTGCTTGCAGCAGATGACAAGTTAACTGTCATTTGAGAAAAAGACTAAAGCATTTCGATATAAAAAATCAGTATCAATGTCATAAAATCACAAGCTATCGCTCGCTCGCCAAGCAAAGCGCGTGCTCGGATAATTCTTTTCATAAATAAAAAGTGTGTACTCTCGCTCTCGTTATGTTATCTGTGCATTAATTAAATAACGCACAATAGAATCAGTGGCACACGCCGGCGCCGTCGCCGTTTGAACAATCGCCACAGCGGTATTGCATGACATTAGATTTTTTTTAAGCGGGCTGGGATAGGGCTGCCTCTTTGGCCGGTCTTCATAGAATATTTTAACGATTGGAAACGTTTGGAAAACAGGCCGTTGATTTCGGTTTTTAAAATGTGTCGTGTGTCGATGGTGTGATTTTCTAAATTTTTGCATATTAGTAAATGTTAAATCAGGCTACCGATATGTACTGAGACGTTATTGAATTAGCAGGCTAACTTGAGGCCCTGTAAAAATGTGAAGATTGAATGTCGATGACGTGGTCTTCTTGCTGAATAGGACTTTGGGTAATAAGTTCATACTGTTGACGTTAAATTGGGACGTTTGGCTCCACGATAGCTTGATTAAAGCTAGATCAAATTACCCTCGATAAAATTTCCGAAATTTTATATAAATTTGGGGTAAAATTTTTATTTATTGTAATCTACTACTTTTCCAACAACCATTTTAAGGCAGACGCAATGAACAAATTTAAAAATTGGTCCAGAAAACTCAGCATCGTCAATCACATTTTTTGGGGTTATATCCGAAAGGTCTGGTAACAGTGAGCTTATTACAAGAATGAATGATATTTTGGAAAAATACACTAATGATATCTATATTATTTATAAAACTACTTCAATGCAGCATGGTTTCTTAACTACGGTTTCTATTAAAAAAGTTTGCAACCCTACCGTTCGGTAACTGACACTGGCCGGTAGGAATGCATCACGCTGGCAATCGCGCGCATGTATAAGAAAAAAGTTAAGATTCTATTTCGCGCCAACGCTTCCGCCATTTTGCTCGCGTGATGAAAATGATGTATTGGTCAAACACTGCTTTCTTTCACTTTCGTTTGAGAATAAAACGTGATGTTCCTTCACAACGGTCTTCCTGGACAATTATTTTTTTTATTTATTTAGTTTATTGTTTGTATGTAATTATATAAGTAGTAATTGTTGAGTATATCAGTGTTAGATCGAACAGTTTAGACGTCTAATTGATATAAAACATTTGATAGTATACTTCCGAAAAGGTAGATCGAAATGATTTGATGCCCAACTGGAATTCCTGATCAGGAAACCTAACCAGAAAATCGTATTTATGCAGCCCAGTGCCAAAACTATACATTTGTGATAATAATTAAGTATTTATTATTTTTTTTGTCAAATATTTATTCTTATTCAAAATATTTTAATGGATTTACTAAGAAATGTTTACCTACTGTGTGACTGTGACTCTCTGGCTAGGAAAAGAATGGGACTCCTGGGGTCGGCTTATCCGAAACCAGAGGACTACAGGCTCTTCGCTCTTAAGGAC
This sequence comes from Eudonia mercurella, assembly GCA_963082485.1. Classification (NCBI taxonomy): domain Eukaryota; kingdom Metazoa; phylum Arthropoda; class Insecta; order Lepidoptera; family Crambidae; genus Eudonia; species Eudonia mercurella. Next base: position 7,808,600 of record OY720043.1, read on the forward strand.
GTGGCCAAACTTATGGCATCTAACTTTACAGAGGAAGAAGAGTGAAAGGACGGGGTTGCACAAAAGATCCCGATGGGTCGAAGTGTTACTGCAAGAGGGAAACCTCAGCAGGCCCCACTAAGATAAGATAAGATAAGAAATGTTTCAGTAGAAATGTGTCAATTTGTGTTTTTTTAACTATATCGAAGAGAACCAGGGTCCGACACAGTAAGCCAGTGTTGAACACCAGTATTTATTGAAAAAAGAATATTTAAGTAATAATAATTTTATTGAAATTTTACTAGATGATATCCAGGAAACAGGTGGTCTGTAATCAATTGAAGCTAAAGCTAAAAAACTAAAAAAAATTAGGTAATTAAAAAAAAGTACGAATACTTTTTCCATTACCCTACCGAAAGCAATAAATTGATGAAAAAAGTTAATATACTGGATTGAATTGTAATTTTACGAAAATCTACTTATAAAAATCTATAGTTAATCATAAAGAAATCGTCATCTCTAAATGCGTTCTAATCTCAACAACAGATTATAAAGTACAAATACAGCGAGTGTTGCAAGGACCTCATCTATCGGTCGGTCATGTTTGCTCCAGATATTGTGTGCTATTGCTGTGTCAACACTGGGGAGGCGTTTGACCTCTTAAACAGATGAGTTATCATTCAACCTCATTAGTTCGAGTACATTTGTTTTTGTTTCAACTGAGAAATTGCATCTAGGACTCTTTTTGGCGGGAAAGTGAACGGCCATGTTTGAAGTTTGGTTCCATTTTCGAAAATTTGTATTTTGTCTTGTGAAATGTGAATTGTGAATGTGGAGGATAATTAATACATTAACATTTCAGTGTTCGTAAACGTGCATGAATGTTGGCAAATGAAAAAAGAAAAAAAACTTGCATCTAGATTTTGTCTACGTGCTGCGAGTAGCGGGCGTCCGGATAAAGCCGGACATAGTTAGGCTTTTTGTTCGCGTGTCCGGCCAAAATAAACGGTGTCCGGCTTGTCCGGTTTTTGTTAGGCTCTTTAAATTTTTACTTTTTTGACTCATGACTTTATTTGACTGATTCATAATAAAGTACTTAGACTGATTTGGTATCCGATTTTATATTTATATTTCATTAGAATTTAACAAGATTATGGTGTTTTTGTCGTACCTATAATACTGAGACACAAAATCCTCAATAATGTAGAGTGTCCAGCCTTTTTACCCAAATGTCCGGGCAAACGGGCTGGTCTGTCCGGCTTTTAGGTTTGGCGACCTGGCAACCCTAGCTCGAGCATTTGACTATGTTTATTTTGCCGTCCTATCACTGAAAGACTACACAAACTGACATGTTGTTGTAGGATATGAGGTTTTTTGCTAAAATATATTCATAGATTTTAATTGAAATATTACGGGATGAAAAAAGCAGCAAAGTCTGTAAGAGACTAAATCAGTTGCTGAACCCAATTTTTAATATTTAAATGACAACACTTTCGATCACTGGTTCCTGTCGAGTACTGGTGCCACTGGTCCCACAACATAGGGTATTTTATTTTATTTTAGTTTTATATTTAATCTTTTTGGAAAACTTACAGCCTTAGAGCATTAAACCATTTAATGCTCTAAGCTTACAGCTAATACGTAAAACAAAAGTGTTTATAAATTAAATACGGCCAATTACAAGTTTCCGCTTATAACTTAATACAGATTAAATTATTTAAATCTCTTTGATTTTCAATGAAAAATGTTGGTAAGACTTTTTTTACAAAAATAAGTTTTTATAAAGTTTGTTTTTAAACTGGTTCAGGGATGAGTTAAACAAGTCCAAGTTCATATTTTTATAAACACCATTTTACAGTTTGGACACTCTGATGGCAAAGGATTTGCTACGATAGTTAGTATATTTGTTTATATTTGAATGCTTTAGCCGGTACATGGACATGCGACCCATCTGATGGAAAGCAGCCGTCACGGCCCATAGACATAGAAGTCGTCATAGAGACCACGAAGTTTCAGCTCTTATGACTCTATGCCCTGGACTTCTTGGCGGGAAAGCGAAGAGTCATGTCTGCGGTTTTGTTTTATTTTCTAAAATTTGTGTTATGTCGAATAATTATGTGAAATAATGGTGGATTATTAACCGTTAAGTGTTCGTGAGTGTGCATGAGTGTTGGCAAGTGAAACAAAACAGTGCAACGTCACTTTTCAAATTCTCTCAAGAAGTCCGCTCGAGGACTTAGTAAAGCCCCACATCTTTACTGAGATACTCGAGGGGTTAGGGGTTATATCTTTCTCTCTTCTCTTTTCTATTATCAGAAATACTAAATACTTTATTTGTATAACATAGGTAAAGAAGAAAAGGTCTTATATAATTTGATGTTCGCTATGTTTTGCCTATAATAAGGCGTACAAACAGATAGTGACTTATTGGTTTATTTTTATTATATTCAGGCATTAAAAAAATATATAAGAGTCTATTTCCATCTATATGATTAAATATTATCATTAAAAAATCGTTAATTGTATAATAGCATTTATCCAATAATAATTGTGTTACTCTTACTTAAACATATTTAATTTTAATTCTTTTATGTCAACTGGTAATTTATTATAAATCCTCGGGGCCATGCCCAGAATGCGAAATTTCTAACTAGGGATGTTTTACATTGGCATATACATAAATTTTATTTGTGCTGAGTACGAGATGGGTTCCGTCGTATCTCATCTTTCATTCATCATCATACAGAAAAGAAATATTGTTTATTTATGTATTACTTGTTAGAAATATGACTTTGACACTGGCTAAATGTGCTAATCGCACGAAGCCATCAACAAAAGAAAAAAAAACCTCTATGCCCTGTAACTTTACTGGATCTAGTTCGTGGTAGTAACAGTATCCTAGATAATCTAGTTGACCTGTTGAATTTTATACACACTTTGTCCTACATATAAACTGAAATTTGTTTACTCATTTTCCACGCAATTTAATTCCAATTTAGCGCTATTATCGCTTTTAAGAGTGCCATTTGAATTTTTTAGATTTGGGATTGGAAATTGATTATTGCAACTGTGTTTCAAGAGTAACCCACCTGGGAATTCAACGCTTCGCCACTGAGCCACTTAGGTACCTATCCAATAACAGTAATAATTAAAAACACGATGATACTCAAGTTCTTATCAGGAAAATGAGAGGCAGGCCAAGATGACCGCGATAAAAAAGAATTTTCCGTTGTGTGCCCAAACAGCTGTGCACACAGAAGTATGTGTGTTTGTCAGCTGACATGTTATGATTCTCCGTCCCGACGTCAATAACCTCGTATTTGTACAACTATGGATTATAAATAAATGTATTTCTTTTATACTAAAGAATGGACCGCAATCTTTTGTTGTTCTGTTGTGCTCTTACGATTAGATGCGAAGTTATGTATTATAGATAACAAACACATTTATGCGAAGATTGTTTTCCTATGAAGGCGTGAAATAGGCAGGTTTCCAATAAGGTGAACCGACGAAAACGAAAATTAGTATGGCATTGAAGCAGCGCCTCCTGGCGGCATACGAGAAGAGTTAACATTTTGCCATACAAATTCTCGTTTTCGTTAACATGATCGAGTAGCGAATGAAACTCGCACATGGCACGGTGAAGAACGCGAGTAGCAGATGGATGCGTGCATCACAGAACCGGTGGTTGTGGAGATCTTTAGGAGACATATTGTTTTCTAAAGTTTACGCGAACACTACACATTTAAATGAAACAACTTTTACGGATCTACTCGCGTTTATTTTACACATTACTTTTTAATGTTTATCCTGACGTTTCGAACCCTTTGTGGGGTCCGTGGTCACAGGGAGACTGAGACATTAAAAAGTAATGTGTAAAATAAACGCGGGTAGATCCGTATAAGTTGTTTCATTTAAATCTTTAGGAGACCTTAACATAATTAATGGCAATAATTATTATATAACTACCCCTTCTTCATCGTATCCAGTGACAGCGACCCAGACTAATAATTTTAGTTTGGGTTTAAGAACTTTATTTTTGTCACAAGAACTATGGTCACATTTACTTCTATGAGAAAACTTAAATATAGTACATACATTCAATATTATCGGTACGTCCACGTGGTCAATCAAACTAATTTGTTCATCAGGAAAAAAATGTCCAGATGGTCAAATTGTCTCCGATGACGGAAAGAACAGTCAAGAATAAAATTTAATTGCTTATTTATTAATGAACTTTATGTTGTCGCACAAAAATACGTAAAGATGCTAAGCTAAGTTATACAAAAACTTACATTGTTCCTAGCATGAACCCTGTAATGACTGGTGAATTCAAATTTGGGTTTGAATTTGATTATATTGTGGGAAAAAGACCCTGACAAGTTCAGACATTTCATTTACCCTAATTCTTTCTAGAAACCTTCTGACGGTGTTTCGATCACACGGCTTTGACCCTTTAAGTTTCTCATCATCATCATCATCATCATCAGCTCATTTGAATCCCTACTGCTGGGGTACAAGTCTATGGATGGATAGGGAGAACGGGCCATAAACCACCACGCGGCCCCGGTGCGAAGTGATTGTTAACGACTGCTAATGCAGCCGGGACCAACGGCTTTACGTGCCTCCGAAGCACGGAGGAGTTCGAGATGATACATTCTTGGTCACTCATCCAATGACCGGCCTTTGCGAAAGTTGCTTAACCTCAGCACTCGCAGACCGGGCGCGTTAACCACTGCGCCTTCGGGCTCATCGATGGCGCAGTGATGCGAAGTTTCTCGTACCCACCCAAAAAAACCGATGACGCTGAAAAGGCCTTCTTCTTTTTCTTCTTCTTCTAGAAGAATGGATACATTCTTGTATATTCTTCTCTATTTTTTAATTAATTTATTTTATTTTATTTTCTGGTCGCTCGCGCTGCAGCTTGAACAGTAGCATGCCTGCATCGTGACCCGCCGCGAACAGACTCAGGGTGAGATGAGCTGCTAACACCCAGTACCTGACACAAAACGTAATAAAACTTAAAAGGACGATGACCAAAGTAAGACTACAAAACAAAAAAAAACTACCTTTTTGTAATTGCAAAAAAAATATATTTTTTTATATATTTTGGACTGCCTGAGGTCATGACACTGGATTCTTAGTTGTTTCTCCTAGTGACTAGCAGTTTGGACTACCTTATTGCATTACGTTTGGTACCTATATCTACATTTAATTATTTGTTTCGGACATAAAATGGACTGATGACGATAATTTATTTTATAATGTTTGTATTGTCTGTGGCCGTCTCATCTACGGTCTACCTCATCGGGCCCTGTCAGATAACAGCGCTCCCACTGCACTCGGTCCGTTTTTGAGTGTCGTGGGGGTATTATGCTGAGACAGGGTCCTTGTTAGGCTCACCAATTTTTTTTTAAATATTTATAATGTAATTAGAAATATTAAAAAAAAAAAATTGGTGTTTACTTTTTTACTTTTTTCTGTTGTTCTTTTTTTAATCACTTTGTTTTGGGCTGTATTTTATTTTATTAATAATAATTTTGTTGTGAATCGTATGCGCGTGTGATTGTATTGTGTATTTGTAAAATGCATTGCATAAAAATGGTTTTCTATTTTATTATATATTCTTTGTTATCGAAATAGACCTCTCCTTCAATCGTTCTCATTGCACGCTATTGCTAGGTATTTTTGTAGGCATCTCGTTTATCTCCCGATAGTATTATCAACGCGTGTCAAGATCCCACCGGCCAATGGGAGCGCTCCTCTGTGCTGATGACATTGACTTTTATCTTTCTAGCCGCTTCGATAACTGGTGTACGATATCGGTCTGAATATAAAAAATAAACATTTATTTCGATTAGGTACAGTCGCGAGCATTAACATGTAAACCGTGTTACTCTAAACTACTTCAATGTGGATACATTGACTCGTGACAGTAGTAGTATCTACTGGTCGCCTAATTGGTCGCCTAAATCTAGTGGTCCAAATTTGACAACTATTTATTGATTGATTCATTCATTCATTCATTCAATTATTCAAGTTATCAGACAATTATTTATTACATTTATTTATAAGCACACATAAAGACTTATTTATGTGTGCTTATAAATTTATGTTTATTTAAACGTTTCTGGTTGTTATAATTTTATAATGTGTGATAAAATAAATAAAATAAATAAACTTTCCTACACTCACACCAATTCACAAAAAGAGAAGCTTCGTTATGAAACTCGTTAAATGGTTACTAGACAACGGATAAACATACTTAAAATACTTAAATACATACTTATTATACATAGAAAACACCCAGACACGAGACAATTTAGAAAAACAATAATTTCTAAATTGACCTGGCAAAAAGAAATATCAAAATTTGATACAAACCTTTTTGGTGGTCGTTATTAAAATAAACACTATAATAATAGATAGGAACTTTTTTCATCATTAAAAATAGGGGTTAGGAACTGATTTTTTACTTTTGGAACAATTGTGTATCGACTACCTACTTCCCAGTAACATTTCAATGAAATTCCATATTACTTTTTGGCATTCTGCTGGACATAGACCTCCTCGATGTTCCGTCATTCCCTTCAGTTTTGAGCTGATCTCACCCAGTTTTCCAGCAACCAAGGGGCTTATTGTCTAACTCTAATAGCAATCGTAATACCTTTCAATTTTACATTTGAAAGCTATTCAAGAACTTCCAAACTAATTCACAAGTGTCAGTGATTGCGATCGCGACTATGAAGCTGTAGATATCGCGACGCGTTTTTGAATGATGTTGAATGAACGAGATCGTCAATTTGACATTTATTTGGAATCTTATATAAAAATGTCAAAGTCAATCATTTATTCAACATAGGCCTTTACAGGCACTTATTGACTTCAAAATTAAAATTCAATTAATATGGTTGTAGGTATGTAACTCTACGCAAATTTTGTTGTTGACAGTGTTGAAAAAATCCCACTAGCGGGATTCGAACCCGCACTAGCTTTACTTTTTTTTCTGATTAATAATATAGTAGGTACTTAGACTGATTTGGCATTCGATTTTATTTGAAATACATTAGAATTTAACAAATTCTATGGTAATAATTAAAAGAGCTTGATTTTACATACAATTTTTTTGTCGTATCTATTAATACCGAGACACAAAACCTTAATAATGTAGGGTGTCCGGCCTTTTTACCCAAATATCCGGCCAAACTGGCTGGTCTGTCCGGCTATTAGGTTTGGTGACCTGGCAACCCTACCCGCACCCCATGACATGAGGGGTCAGGTGCACTACCAACTATGCAATCATGGGACATGTCATGGGGTACGACTTCAAATCCCGCTCGTGGAATTTTTCAACAATCTTTTTTCAAATCCAAATAATAATAAAAACGAAAAAAATTGTGTAGATTAAACTACCGACTCTTTTTCTTTTCAAAATGATAAGCGTAAATACCTTTGAAAGTTATCGTGATAGAGGTTGCAAATTAGACAATAAGCCCCAGCTCTACATCTATGGCTGCTTCTCCTTTTGACCATAAACATGTTGAGTTTAAAAAAAACTTCTACCACCGACCATAGACACTGGCACCGCAGAGTTTTCTCTTTACTTTCCTTGTGGGTCTGTACGTCCGTCTGCGTAACGTGACGGCATTGTTAAATGTAATTGGCGACGGGTAACTGACCGATGATGTTTTATGATCTTCTGTTGTTTTTTTTATAACGCGACAGACTCTTCAGATAATGAAGCGTGAAGGTTGGTTGTGAAATGAGACAAGAAAATCAGCTGATAAATGATCGATTGGTGGAAAATGAATATGGTATGTATGTATGTATGTTCGTATGTATGTTTGCAACGAATAAACTCAAAAACTACTGGACCGATTTAATAAATTATTTCACCATTACAATGTTACATTAGCGCTGAGTAACATAGGCTATATTAAAAAAAAGAAATGCGGTACGAAGTCCGCCGGGTCAGCTAGTATAAAAATAAAGAAAACATCTTATTTAATCGCGCAATAAGGGCTAAAAATATAATTATATAAAATTTATATTTATATTTTGCGCTTAATATTTAGTTATTTTCGATGGTGATTGATAACACTAGTAATAATTATACTCGACCGCAGTTTCCCCAAACCGCATCTGTCTGATAAGAGATGGTGAGCGTGGGAGCAGCCTTGGCGCCGTTATCTGATGCCTTTCCCACGAGGACCCGGGTGCAATGTCAACGTGATGCAATACTTTGGAGTAAGATTTGTATTTAAAAAATATCTTAATTCATATCAGAAAATATAGTTTTACAAAGTAGGGATCTGTAATCGGCATTATGATAAGTATACAATATTTTTACTTTGTTTAAAAAGTGCTGTAGATTCCATGTTCGTAAATCTTTATATATAAAAATGTTCTGTGCGTGTGTATGTTATTGAACTCCTTCTGGTCGGCTGGACCGATTTGGATGAAATTTTCTGTGTGTTCAAGTGGATTCGAAAATGGTTTAGATTTACAATTGGACCCGGTAGGTGGCGCTGTTATAGGGGTCCATGACGATACGGGTTAAGCGGACGAATGATTTGTTTGTTTTGTTGTCATGGAAACTGTCACAGCGGTATTATACGAAGTCCGCCGGTCAGCTAGAAAATAATAAAAATTCAAAATCCAAACTGGTGGTAGATTCATTTGATGGGGATGATCAGGGGCATTTTTTTTAGAATAAGGGTAGGGGCACTAGTGTTCAACAGGCACCAATGATCGACATTTTTTTCTTTTAAACAATAAAAATAGGGATCAACACAGTTATCTTATTTTATGTACAATTGAAGACCACCTGCTTTCTAGCTGCCATCACATAAAATTTCAATGAAATTCCATATAATTTTTTTATGGCGAAAATTGGTGTCAAAAATTATACTTAGTTATACTAGCGGCCGCCCGCAGTTTCACCCGCGTAGTTCCCGTTCCCGTAGGAATATCGGGATAAAAACTACCCTTTGTGTTAATCCAGGTTATAGACTATCTGTATGCCAAATTTCATCCAAATCCATCCATCCGTTGCAGCGTGAAGAAGCAACAAATATACACACATACACACAAACTTTCGCATTTATAATATTAGTGTGATTGGTGTGATTAACAGGTAAGCATAGTGCTTTGATCTCACCTGATGTTAAGTGATGATAAGGCCAATGATGGGAGCGCACTTCACCCGGGATCCTCAACTAGTGAGGCTATCATATCTCTAGCTGCCGGAACACAACAATGCTACAAACATTGATGTTATGGCGACATATTTAAATAAGATGGTGGTAGCTAGCCAGGCGGGCAAACAAGCCCTACCACCAACCATACCGAGTACACAAACATGTACCCCCGCTGGGAATCGAACCCGGGACCTCTGGGTCTAAACCGGTGGTCTTAGCCACTACACCACAGAGGCGGTTTCGTCTGACGAACACGGAACCTAGCAATAGCTGCGCTCGGACTGTGCCGAGCTGTTCCGAGATGTTATGGCGACATATTTAGAGAAGAAGATGGTGGTGGTTATACCTACTTTAGTTTTTATAAGTTTAGTTTTAACCTACTTGGTACGACAGGGTGTTATAACACCCCTACAAGTATTATATAGATATATGTACCCTAATGTAATACTTTTAGAGTTTTATTTACAACAACACACAAACACGCATGGTCGGACTAAGTGGGTGCAGAATTAATTTACGACTATATCTACTTGTGGTTTTATGAGTTAATGTAAAGTTTTTTTATATTTATTTGTACTGTTTTTAACTTTTCATACAAACTTGTGTATGTACCGACAGACGCCTGTGTATCAACCTATCTAAAACTGCCAAATTTCTTCAATAAATGTTCAACCTTACGATATGGACATTAAGTTCAATGTCTATTGAGGAAATTTGACAAGTTTTTTGAGTGGTAGAGCAACGCTGCGTTGCAGCACGAAATGGGCCGGCTCGCCCGGCGTAATACCACCCTCTATCAGAATATCGGCGTGAAACAATGGCACTCGTTGCTATTGTGTTTCGTCCGGTGAGTGAAAGTATCGGAGGCCCATCTTTCACCCCTCCCCCCTCTCAATTTCGACTCCCTCCTCAAGATCCAACTCATTCCTCAAGGCCGGCAACGCATCTGCGGTTACTTTGGTTTTGCGGGTGTCCATGGGCGGCGGTGATTACTTTCCATCAGGTGACCCACCTGCTCGTTTGCCTCCTTTTAACATAAAAAAAAAGTTTTGGTGGTCTGATATGCATGCGTGTCTATTTAGCAATCTCAGCAATTTAGTTAACAATCGGATCATAACAAGTAAAATAAAAAAGTAAAAAACAAAAGACAACTAATCAACAAACCAACAAGGCCCTGTCCCACCATAAACATCATGATGTTACATCATAAACATCATCATGCTACATGTAGCTGAATGCTTTCTCTTCCTCTCCTATCGCAAATGAGGAAATCAATGTTAATTATAATTATTTACATAAATTTTACGCAAATATTGTTGCGAACAAATTACATTTTGTTAAAAAAGACAAAGTGTTCAAAAAATTCCACGAGCGGGATTCGAACCCGCACCCCATGACATGCCTGGTCAGGTGCACTGTTGACAGTGCACCTGACCAGCTATGCTATCGTGGCTCAGTTGGCAGTGCAGCTAACGAGAATTTTTCAACACTTTGTCTCTTTTCAATGTTAATGAGCTAATAATCCTATCGCACAGGTACTGCTTGCAACAGCTATCGTTGTCTGAGATAAGCAGAAGACAGATAAAACGTCTAACTTGTGAAATTATTAATTTTAATTACAATCTTCGTTCCAATTGCGTATTAACGTTTTGCATAGCTTAGTTGTATTGTTAATGATGTATGTAGACTGGAAGAGACAGTCTATCCCGCGGGACTCGGTCAACTCGAACCACAAAATAAGGAGATTGCAGAAGGTAAGATTCATTCAAACGCGATCCAGCAACGCACATTAGACCTAGCTCGCGGATACGAAATCTCGAACCATCTCAAACCATTCCGAGCGCGGCTGTCGCGAGATGCCTATGTGTGTGTTGCTCGAGTGCGGCTTAGGTACTTATTTTCTATAAATGTTTAATGTAAAATAAAATAAATTTTACTTTTTATTTTTAAGTGCTAATTGCTGCACTGAAGCTGAATTAAATATTTATAAAATGCATCGGTCGAGTGGTCGTTTAATCTTTTCACTGTATTTTATAAATATTTAGAATAAAGTATAGAAAATAATAGAAATATAGAAATAATCTTTATTAACATTGAAAAAAATTGGAGGCAAATATTAATCTCTTCATTCTTAAAAAGTGTAGGTATCTTACTCTTTAAAATAAATAGTATTTTGTTACTGCTGAAAATTGGCCTTTATCGTCGCATTTAAAGGTGGCATTGATTAGTATTCTTTGACAGTATGTTTTTAAGGTTTTATTTTATTATGGCGCTGGCTGGCTTAACTGTGAGACATGTCGAAACCATGTTTATTCGAAACCATTCTTATTGAAAATGAATTAGCATGCTATGCATTTGCTATGTGATTAAGTACTGATGTGAGTAAACTTATGACCCAATATTTTCGTGTACGATTCTGTGGATAGGCCTAACTAAGCCCAGGGTAGGCCCTTTCTTCTTCCAAATACCTGTCGAGATCCTCGGGCTTGGGCAGGGAGGCGGAGGAGGAGAGGAGGGGAGAACTCCACAACAACAAAAAAGGTTTTCTAAGCCCAGCTAAGTATAGATTTATATATACGGCAATATGTTCTGGTCTCGACTCTTTTTAAACCACTGGTTGGCTCGAAGCTCTTAATCGGAATCGCTTCAAAGCCTTAATGTCGCTAAACTGCAACTAGTTAAGTTTTTGATAAATTTGTTTGGTGTTGCCATTAGCCATTTGCCATTAGTAAAGCAGCTACATGGCAATGGCAACTTGCCAAACTAAAAAACAAACGAAGTAACAAATACATAATATCTTTCCGTGGTACCCTGAACGGTATCTAAGCTCGCACCACGCGCAACTAGGAAATGCCACTTCTAGTAAACTAAAACTAAACACGTCTACATCCGTGGCGTGCTCACACTTGCGTTAAGTAGTACCAAGGTCTACGCATAACAACTCCAATTATAATTTTTAATTTTTCAACTCATCTCGCACCGTTTACGAAACTAGTGTCATACAGCCGGTTGGCCGGTACGAAGCCTCGACCTCTTTGCAGCTTGAAACTTTTTTATTAATTGCCTAATGTTTATATTAAAAAAATATGTTACATCACCTTTTTTTTATACAACAGCGGGGGAGGGTCTGGCCTTCATCTCATCTATAGTAAGTGATAATAAGACCGGAGAAGCGCACTTCAACCGGAATCCTCAACTACTGAGTGGAGCCGGCTATCTTATCTCTAACTATCGGAACACAACAAAATAAAAAATCGTTTATTACAGTCTATCAAAGTAACTTAACTATAAACAGTGATTGGGACCGTCGCGTCATAGTAGAAATTCTAAAATGCCTGTTTCAAAAGGCCCCGCTCTTCTAAAATACTTATTCAAAAAAATTTATAGACAATTATAAGTCTAATACGTATCAGCAGCGGGCGCTCTCCGACACAGTGGACAGACCTCATAAAATCTGTGACGCACTCCAACATTAACGTTTGCTCTCACTCTGCCAAGCATCGGGACGGGACGCATCACAGCACCAGGGAAGCGGTGAACGGGGAAGCGACCAAGACGTGACTACGACCACTCTGTCAAGAGTGCACGACTAGGAAGAGAGAATATGTATCAAGTAATTTAATTCTAGTTATCCAAAACTTATTATATTATAGCGTATAACACAATATATGTATATATGTTATTAATAATTTAATTAATCTATACTATTAATAAAGAGGTAAAGTTTGTGACTTTGTTTGTTTGTTTGCGGGTAATCTCTGGAACTACTGGTCCAATTCCAAAAATTCTTTCACTGATAGTGTACTACATTCCTTGCGAGTAACATAGGCAAAATTTTATTTAAAAAAGGTTTATTTTTAATGTCTCAAATCCACGCGGACGAAGTCGCGAGTAAAGAGCTAGCTAGTTAACGATAAAAGTAAAATAATAAACAATGCTATTAATATTGTTGTTATGGCGACGGACTTTGATTATGATGAACAGGCCCTATCACCAAACCATCTTAGTGGCACCAGTCTTCGACACTTTAAGCCCGATGCTCGACACCAGTTTTTGCTAAAAACAATATAGAATTCCTGTGAAATTTTATTGGATGTCAGCTAGGTAGTAGGTGGTCGGTATACGGTTGTTGTAGTAGCGAAAGTTAAAAATCAGTTGCAGACCTTTATTTTCAACTAGTTGTCGCCCGCGACTTCGTTCGCACTATCCCACAGGAACCTGTTACTGGGATAAAAAGTATTCTATATCCTAGTCCGGGTCATGGTCTGTCTATGTGCAAAGTTTCATCCAAATCCGTTCAGCCATTTTCACGTGATGCGCGGTCAAATAAACAGACAAACAGACAAAAATTCTAAAAACTGTTGAAACGTGTTCTGTTAATGATTCTAAGTATCCCCAGCCAACTTTTTCTCGAATATCTTCAATGTACAGACTTTCGACTCTCTTTAGCTTTATTATATGTATGATCGGAGGAAAAATCGATCACGGTTCCTGTTTAATACTGGTGCCAGACCCCTACTCGCTACTGGTCCTTAAAATGCTGGCAACATAACTTCTCTGGGTTGCCATATTAATACGCTAACAAAAAAAAGGTGTAGCTTCCAGCCCTCTCGTCACCGGAGGCCTCAATAAGGCGAGCACAACTCTTTAACTTTTACTAAACGATTCTAAAGTTCTTAATTCAAAATCATGGGCGTTCTTCATTTTAAATTATGTCAAGCCTCCGTCCTCGAAAGCGGGCGGATGGCTGCGCGTAGGCATCCCGCGCGGCGCATGCGTAATGTGTCAAACTTTTCTCTGCCGGAATTTTCGCTTACACTAGATTCGGTAAGGCAGTGATAGTTAACTGTGTTTTTGTTTGTTTTCGAATTTACTATGAGTTACCATGAGTTACCCTTTAAGTAGTAAGAATGGTGTTTGTTCTAAACTCTTTTTTTTTAAATTATTTTCTATTGACGTTTTTTTAAAAATTGTTTTATGGTTACTTATTTTCGTTTTGTATCGGTTTTATTTATGAATAAATTATTATAAATTACCTTTTTCCCACTAGCCAGCGCTTAATTTTATATTACAGTCCATTAACCGTACCAAATGGTTTGCATAGTAATCTCAATATTGTATTGAAGTACCTTTTAAAAAATACTAGAATTTAGATTAAGTTTAAAAAAAAAATACTTTCGGATTTTGAAACAGAATACCGGGTCAGGTACAGTCACGAGCATTAACGTGAATACAATGTAACTCTTAACACAATGGAATAAAAGTCAAAACTAGTAAAAAGTGTATATATTTTATTCTCGTGACTGTACACCAGTTGGACTGCCTTGGCCCTGTCCGATATGAGCAAATTTTTTTCATGACATCATCATCATCATTATCATCATCATCTCAGTCAAAAGACGTCCACTGCTGGACAAAGGCCTTCCCCCTAAAGATCTCCACAACGACCGGTTTTGTGCTGCTCGCATCCAGACATAAATCTACTAAATTAAAATTAGTTTGCTGCGAAATTGCAATGCAAAATATACGTATTTACAAAACTAAAATAAATTGTGTATTTTGACTCTAACATTGATAATAATTTGACTTTACTAACAACAGTCGTTAGCATACGAGTATCAATAATTATATATTTTTTGTATTATTTGTGTAAATTGATGATATTTTGCCACAGTTGCTTGAATCATACGTCAAAGACACAAAAATCATAGTAATAGTCACGTAGCCTTATTTATAACTAGCTGTTCCCCGCGGTTTCACGCGCGTTAATTAGCGAACAACTAATTTGATTATCATAAAAACAAGGTTATAGTGAGTCAACCTTAAAGGAACAATTTCGTAATACATGATTTTTGCGTAACTTTCACCCTTTACGCAGCGCACGCAAGGAAAGCTCTCAAAAAAATATTTTCCCGTTTTTACTATTACTATTATTCATAGCGTGATGTAATATAGCCTATAGCCTTCCTGACTATTTAACACAAAAATAATTTTCAATTCGAACCAGTAGTTCCTGAGATTAGCGCGTTCAACCAAACAAACAAAGAAACAAACTCTTCAGCTTAATAATTATTATATTAGTATAGATAATATTATTGGTAGGTAAGGATTAAAGCGGTAATGATTAATTGATTAAGAACGGAAATTACACGGCAAAATGTCAGAAAAACAACATGGCCGCATCAGCGGATGACGTGCAGTACCCACGAATAACGATAATCTCTAACCGCTTTCATTTCGCATCAACATAGTTCTGTCACAAAATAACGAGAATGCAGAAGGTAAGCTTCAAACAAACGCGTTCGAGCAACGCACATACGAGTATAGACAACCTCTCACGGACACCGAGTCTCGCAACATGCGCTCGCGCTGGTTTGAGATTCAGTGTTCGTGAGAGACGCATAGGGCTTTGAATACCTTTAAAAAATTTGTATCGATGCTTCTGTCAGACGAAGATACCGGTAAAAAAGAACCGGTAAGCTAGGTATCGTTACCAGGGTGACATTTTTACCGGTAAATTAACTAACCGTTCTACGCGGAGTGGCTATAGCGCAAAATTTTACGAAAAAAGTAGCGATACTTTTCTAGTTAACATTACCTGCATTACTGGTACCAAATTAACTTTATAGAAATAACGTTACTTACCGGTACTTACATAGAGCCCTGGCATAGAGACAGACCGTGTGCGTTGCTCGAGCGCATTATTACCTTCTGGGGTCTCCTTATTTTGTGGTTAGGTTGCGACGTCATTGGAGGTTATGATTCAATGCAAATTACAAACATTCGTACCTTCTTTTAATGTAGAACTTAGATCTGTCAATTTAGGGTTCAATTTGTAAGTATTTGTAGAAATCTATAGGTAAATTAACATTTGTGACTATCATCATCATCATCATCAGCTCATTTTATGTCCCCACTGCTGGGGCACGAGCCTTCCCTATGGATGGATAGGGAGAACGGGCCATAAACCACCACGCGGGCCCAGTGCGGGTTGGTTGTTAACGACTGCTAATACAGTAGGGACCGGGCGAGATGATCAGCTGTTTAAGATCACGTGCATATCGTAAGAGCCGATTAAGGGACAATAGTTCCAAGATGCTCGCACATCAGGCGATCGGTTAGCAACCCGTCGCCGATGTTATCTATTCCATCTAGGAGCCCCACTTTGATTATGCTAAAAGTAGCGTCAAGGTTAGTTAGTTTAAGTCCTGTTTAAATAGGACGAAGTACCTATAATATGTACCGCAAATAAAAATGTATTTAAGGAAGAGCGACTCCTTTTTGGTACAGGGGCACTATGCACCTAATAGGAGGAGTCAATCACTGCCTCTTGTAAATCGGTTTTTGGTACAGAAATAAATGATTTTGATTTTGAGGTTACTAACGACACTCAAAATTGGCGATATTGACGCTCTGTCTACCTCTTTTTGGGGAAGTACGAGTTTTTTATAGATGTATG
Organism: Eudonia mercurella; assembly: GCA_963082485.1. Classification (NCBI taxonomy): domain Eukaryota; kingdom Metazoa; phylum Arthropoda; class Insecta; order Lepidoptera; family Crambidae; genus Eudonia; species Eudonia mercurella. The sequence goes on from OY720043.1 coordinate 7,825,238, forward strand.
TACAAGTAATAGTTTTCTGTTAAAAATCTTCCAATTTGTAAGGCGAGTCGGAAGAAAAAGCACTGCTTTTAATAATGAACGCTTAAGTCATCAAGCATTAGCATCTCGATATAGATCGGTTGCGCAAGCGCCGATTGGCATTCCTTCTTGTCCCCCGGCTATTAGGTAATTGCTTTCTCTCATCAGGCCTTCATTGTCAACTGTTTAATTAACATTTTGTTATAATGACGATTAGGAGGTAAAGAAATTTGGGCACATCTAATTAAATAGATTTTATATTTTAATAACAAAAAAACTATTTTTTTGTTATTTTTTCGTGTTTCATTTTACGTAAGTATTAATTTATTCTTGCGTTGGTTGTTTTATGCTTCATAGGGTCTGATCTGTGTAAGGAGACTGTTTTTATTGTCATTAATATTAATATTGTCATATCAGTATACGATACGGAAAAATCGACTCAAATTCGTAAAAATATTACACATTTAAATGGTTTTATCACTTTTTGTTTTTTTTTTTGTTTCGCAACGGAATTCTGATGGATCTGATGCTTAATAAAGCTTTAGGTAGATGCGCACTAGAATCTACTAAGCAACTAGCTAATGAATCTTATACTATGATTTACAATGCTAAAGAATGTTATCCTATGATTTAGGTAAAATGCTAAAATTGTTAATATATTTAATATTAATCCAATGTTCACATGAACGCATACGCTAGCTAGACAGTATTCTTCCGTCGGTAATTAAATAATTTCCGTCGGTATTTATATAATTAAATTGAGTGATAGAATGAGGAATATCAAAATTAGAGAGCGTTGTGGTGTGAAAGAGGATGTTGTCACTAAAATTGAGATGGGAATGCTAAGATGGTTTGGGCATATGGAAAGGATGGATGAAAGGCGATTAACGAAACAAATTTACAAGGCGAGGGTGGATGGAGCTGTTGGAAAGGGTAGGCCTAGACGGACGTACTTAGGACAAGTCCAAGACGTACTAAGAAAAGGTCAGGTCAGGAGTACCCATAACCGACGAGCATGTATGAAAGGAGTAATGAGAGTGGAGGAGGCGCAAGAGGTGTGTCAGGACTGGTGGACTGGTATGTATGTATGTATGTATGTAATTAAATCCCCCGGTGGCAATCAGCAAACTCTCAAAATAAAGAAATATATAAATAAGAAAAAAAAAATCAGTTATATAAAGTCACATTTTATCAACTGCAAATATTTTGAAGATAAATTCAACAACATATTTATATAAACTATTTTTAGAAAAATCTTAAATTTTTATACGCTAGTTTTCAAGAAAAACGCCAAAAGACATTTCGATTAAAAAGACAAATAAAGCACTTTCGGTAGTTTCTATTTAAAAGAGCCGAAACAGAGAGGCCGCAATACCTTCACCGCTTACACGTGTCCCTAGTTTCATTCAAGAGCCGACAGAGAGGCGGCTCTTAAAAATATTACAATTTTTGTGTCAGGAAAAGTAAAAAAAAAAAACTAGCATATATAATTTTTTAAATGCCTTATTTCTCTTATATAATTAGATGTTTTGTCAAAATATTTGCAGTTGATAAAAAATGACCTTATATGTATAGTTAAACATAAAAGGTTTTTAAAAATTATTGTTTTATAAGATGCGAAAAAGTTTTTATATTGATTAAAAACTACTCAAATGATTCTAAAGACAATCCATTCTATAAACAAAAGACGATTCTAATTCCAAATGCTTCTGATTACGCTAGATAAGACATACATGTACGTAGATACTAAACGATAGTTTCTACAGCGAATGTAATAAGGTTTAAATTAATTTTGTTTATAAATGGATGAAACGAAGAATCGTAATGAAGATCATCTGAATATTGATGAGTTGGTTGTCGTTGTCACCTTTAAGCTTTGACTCCACGTCCGTTGGATGTAGAATATGCATGTAGGGCAGAAAGGACAACAATGACTTTCCATCATCATCATAATCATCACGCGGACCTAGTGCGGATTTGTGGTCGTTTTAACGACTGCTAATGCAGCCGGGACTAACGGCTATACGTAGTAATGACTTGACAAGCATTGTATTTTTCCCTTATCCCTCCTTCTCCCGTTCTTCATAGAACAGCACGTGCTAGTCTTCGGTGTTACCGATGTAAGTATAGCATGCACGTCAACCTATACAAAACTGTCAAATTTATAACTTTGAAATAAGGTTCAAATTCTATTGAAGAAATTTGACAGTTTTTTTTCTTTTAGTTGATGGCTTCGTACGATTAGCACATTTAGCCAGTGTCAAAGTAATTTTTCTTACAAGTAATACATAAATAAACAATATTTCTTTCTAGACATGCGCAAAATACTTCACTGCAGTGTAAACAATGATATAGTTCAATTAGACTAGATGAAGTGTATCACTCATCCGGTTCATTTAGTTCATCTAGTTCACTTGGCTCAATACTTCAGTAGTCCCTTTGAGTCACCCTGTCATTAAGTTCAATCGCGTCATTTCATTTGCTTAGTTCAAGTTTTTTTTTTTTTTTTTTAATAATGGCTTTGCACAAGCATTTAGCCAATGAAAAAGTCTTACAATACTTAAATAATAATAATTTCTTTCATGTATGATGATGATGATGAATGAATAGAAATGAGAAGTGAGAAATGATATACCCCCCAACCCCTCGAGTATCTCAGTAAAGATGTGGGGCTTTATTAAGTCCTCGGGTGGACTTCTTGAGAGAATTTGAAAAGTGACGTTGCACTGTTTTGTTTCATTTGCAACACTCATGCACACTCACGAACACTTAACGGTTAATAATCCACCATTATTTCACATTAATATTCGACATAACACAAATTTTAGAAAATAAAACAAAACCGCAGACATGACTCTTCACTTTCCCGCCAAGAAGTCCTAGTTCAAGTTTCGTAGTTCTAATGATTGAAATAAGCCTAATGTTTTATATCGTAAGACGTCAAACTCCGACTCCGACCGGTGCAACTGTCTCGTTTCCGCACGCGCTGTTCGTAATCTATCTGTTCACCTTACTTTCGCAATTGGGAGCCGAATGAACGAGTGAAGGAGATATACTTGCTAAATGAACTAGTCCAATTGGAGGATTCATTCATGAACGACTCATCTCTATTTCTTTCCTGTATGATGATGATAATGAATGATAATAGCAATGAGAAGTGAGAAATGATATACCCCCCAACCCCTCGAGTATCTGGGGCTTTACTAAGTCCTCGGGCTGACTACTTGAGAGAATTTGAAAAGTGATGTTGCAACATGAGTGTTCTGTTTTGTTTCATTTGCCAACACTCATGCACACTCACGAACACTTAACCGTTAATAATCCACCATTATTTCACATTAACATTCGACTTAACACAAATTTTAGAAAATAAAACAAAACCGCAGACATGACTCTTCACTTTCCCGCCAAGAAGTCCAATTTGACAGTTTGTCGTGGTTGATGTTCAGGCGCTGGTTAGTCACGAACGAAGAACTTCGTTGAATATTTTTTTGGTCGCACAATAAAAAAGTGACATGTTCTTTCAGCATACGTGTTTCCTTTTACAATCTGTTCCTTGGACAACATGGGGTCCAGCAGGTGTGAAGAAGCGGAAGAATGTTAAGCAGGGCAGTGGGGGGTTCTTTTTAAATTTTACTGGTAAGCACATTGCTTTCATCTCATCTGATGTCAAGTGATGATAAGGCCAATGGTGGAAGCGCACTTCACCCGGGATCCTCAGTTAGTGAGGTACTGGCTATCTCATCTCTAGCTAGAACCGAAGTGGCCATTGTTTGTGATTAATATTGGTATCAACCGGAACACAAAAAATGCTACGTTTACAAATAATCTATACTAATATTATAAAGAGGAAACCTTTGTATTTTTGTATGTATGTATGTAAGTATGTATGTATGTTTACAACGAATAAACTCAAAAACTACTGGACTGATTAAAAAAATTCTTTCAGCATTAGAATGCTACTTTAGCGCTGAGTAACATAGGCTAGGTACATGAAAAAAATAAATAAAAAAAAACGACAAATTAATTTTCCAATACAAAATGATTTGTTTGTTTTGTTGTCATGGAAACCATTGATATATATTTAACTCAAGTCCGCCGGGTCAGCTAGTAAAATATACCTAATAATAATAAAAAAATACGTTGTAATAATTAATATGAATCAAAATTCTAAATAATATGAATATTTATTTTAAGAAAGAAAGGGGTTGTACCTCTCTTTTAAATCGACAGTCTTTGATATTTTCTCTACCAACATTATTTCTTGTTGTCTTCCTGTCCCCAGTGACCTGCGCGCATCGTGTGACACTCAATCGACTTTTGCATAAGAAATGGCATGTTAACATAACTTAATTACATTATACAAAATGTCTTAAGGCGAAGGGTAAGGCACACTAGTGCCGCTAATGGATTTAATTTGATAACTGCTAAACTGGATTTTTTTTCAAACATTGCGGACCTTCCGACACTAGGCAGACATCTATTATTTAATAATTGTGCACTACTTTTAGGTTTGTTTTTGTATTCATTCGCTAACACCAACAGTGGCCATTGTTTGTGATTAATGCATAGCCCGATTTGTGAATAAACCACGCAACAAAAAGTAGTGCACAATTATTACATAAATACTATGGATGCTTTCCTGTTGTCGGACGGTACGCAATGTTTAAAAAAAGATCCGGTCAGTTAGTAATTGTCAAATTATCAATTGGTGGCGCTAGTGTGCCTTACCCTTCGCCTTAACGTAAGTTAATAAAAAAAACAATGTGTAGGTACAGTCGACGGCAGTCTTACTACTTTTGTACCATGTTATAATAGTTTTACTAGAAGTTAGTAGGTACATACTTGTACGGCGTCCTGAATGGGTGATAGGTAAAATATTTTGAGACGATTCAAGAGCACTTATCTAATAAGTTTACTTGAATAAAGATTAATCCATTTCATGTCATTTCATTACTTGGTTTGATTAAATTCTAAAGTTTTCAGCTACTTTTGCTCCTGACTGTACATACATATAAAAAAACTAGCTGTGCCCTGCGGTTGCACCCGCCGATCGCGTCGCCTGAATGCGCTAGTATTTCGTATTCGCTTAGCATTTTTTCTGACTTTTTTTGCTCGGATCTTAAGAGTTTAAATAGCCTATAACCTTCCTCAATAAATGGACTATTCAACACAAAAAAAAAATTCAATTCGAACCAGTAGTTCCTGAGATTAACGCGTTCAACCAAACAAACAAACAAACTCTTCAGCTTTATAATATTAATATATATAATGCCAAAGCAAGCCGTAAGCAAGTAAGCCAAGGTAACATTACAAAAAGCGAAGTTCGAAAAGAACAAAATGTATGGACTTCACGTGACGTCACCGTTCTGTGAATCCCATACATTTATTATTTTCTAACTTCGCTATCAACTAGTGTTGCCCAGTTTTCGTCACAGTTTTCGTCTCCAAAAAATAACATTGATTTTCATAATAAAATTTTAGTAGAAAAAATCAACTAACCTCAGGAAGCTCTCCATCCCATCCGAGCATCCTGAGGCTGAAATATTATTTTTTAGTAAAATTTTATCATCACACTAATATTATAAATGCGAAAGTTTATGTGTTAAGTATATTAGTTGCTTCTTCATGCTGCAATGGATGGATGGATATGTAAAATGTTTTTGTTACGTTTATACAATTTTAACGCAAATTTTGTAGCGAAACAAATTACAAAAACACAAATGTTGAAAAAATTTCCACGAGCAAGATTTGAACCTGCACACTTCTGACATACCGGGTCAGGTGCTCTCCCAATTGAGCTATCTTGGTTCTAACCAGCCCGCCGAAATTATTCAACACTATTTACTTTTTTACTTTGGAAGCCAAAGGCGCCCATTCAATGTCAACAGGTGTCGCCGATCCGATCCGAACCCTTCGGAGAATCTAGTAGGGCACGGAGACGCGCACTAGTGCGCGATGCCGTTCCCTCTAGAAAACCTTCGAAGGTGATTCGTTTCACACGGCTTGAGGGACCCTTTACGTTCCTCGCCGCCCCCAAAAAAAGCCCGGTGAAGCTGAAAATGCCGTCTGAGGCAATCAGCAAACTCTCTCAAAAAAAATTCAACAGGTGTACAGGTTCAAATCCTGCTCGTGGAAATTTTTTTAACATTTGCGTTTTTGTAATTTGTTCGCAACAAAATTTGCGTTAAAATTATATAAACAAAACAAAAACATTTTATAAATAGCTTGCCTACTTCTGAACTGATCTTTAGTATTTGTAAAAATATTATGATCGGATGTAACGACGGTAGATGTTTATTATACTCACATATAATAAACATGGTAAGCTTCCGTTAATATAATGGTTTTTTATCTGTCTTTATAATGATTTTTTTTTTAATTATATTAAAATATATTAGATTATGTTATATTCTATTCTAACTTCGATTAGTCGATTTTGGTAAAAAGTAACAAATTGGATTCTCTTTGTGTGCATAGAGCCAGATGATAATTCTCACGCAATACTCTTTACAGGAAATTGCGATAAGATCATTTGTTAGGGTTGTCACATTGCAGTTTATTACATTAAATGATTGTACTGTTCGGCGCATATAAGAATGTAGTAATAATTATTTTGAAGAATTCATCATCATTATCAGCCTATATTAGCCCACTGCTGGACATAGGATTTTAAAGATTTACCTTTTAATTATACAAAAACTATTAAAATACAAAAGACGAAATATTTTACCAATTAGGTACTCTGTTATTTTTTTTGTATAAACGTACTATTTAGAAACACAAAACCTAGTAAAAAAGAATCCAGTCAAAGAATGATATATATAATTTAAACTTTTAAAACGACAATAATCCAGGACTTTTCGAAATCTAGGTGACAGCTCACGGAGACTTGAAAATTCGTATGCAGTACGAACAATACAATGTAGAATAAAATTTAATTAGATCTTATGACGAAGACTTGATGGTAATGAAATAAATATGAACAAGCATATTTATTTTTTTAATTTTTCTTCTTCTACTTCATGTGCCATCTCTTATCGGAGGTCAACTGTCATTATGGCCACTTGGGCCCGATATTGCGGCTCGAAAAAGCTCTGAAGTACTCAGATTGTACTTGTATTGTATTTTTCACTTTTAATTCTTTTAAATAATGGCAATAACATTTTGGCGTCATTTTTGATTTTGACAGCCCTGGAAAAGCGCACGGTCGACAGGCGGCCAACGCAAAGGAACACCTGAGCTTGAAGCCAAGAGATCCTGGGAAAAGCATTGACTTAAGCGAATGCGCTAACACTATCAATTGTAACTTAACGCTGTCGTGTTTTGTTTCTCGTAGTAACTTCGAAAAAGTTTTATTACATCATTGAAATGAAACCTCTTTTACGGATCTACTCGCGTATATGATAGACTTCGTCCTATCCTGACGTTTTAAAGTGTCGGCGTTCTGTTTCAGCGTAAAACGTAACGCACCCGATAAAAATAAAAAGAAGGTAGGGTAGAGCAGTATTCGATACTTTAAGCCAGTGTTCGACATAGTTTTAAAATACATAAAAAGACAAAAAGTAACATAGATTTTCAATTTAATTTACGGGAGGTGAGCTAGAAAGTTCTACGGATGGATAGGATGATCTACGGAGCAGAAACTTGGACCCTTACACAACAACACGTCCAGAAGCTTCAAATAGCCCAAGGAAAAATGGAACGCGCCATGCTGGGTATCAAACTAAGCGACAAATAAGAAACTTAGTCATCCGGAGTCGCACTAAATTAACCGACGTGGGGCGTATCATTGCGCAAAGAAAGCAGCAATGGGCGGGTCACGTAAACCACAGAACCGATGACCGGTGGAGCGGGAAGGTGCTAGAGTGGAGACCACAGACCAGCATCAGAAGCGTGGGCCGCCAGAAGGCTAGATGGGCAGATCGCATCACGAAAGTCACAGGAAAAAACTGGATGCAGAAAGCTCATACCGAATAGAATGGCGTGCATATGAGGAGGCCTATACTCAGCAGTGGGTGGTTATAGACTGAAGAGAGAGAGAGACCTAGGAAAGAGGTGGTCTGTATTCAATTGTTGCTAAAGATTGAAATCAGTTCCTGACCGCTATTTTGAATTTCAATCACTGGTTCCTGTCGAACACTGGTGCCACCATCATCATCATCAGCAGCTCAATTGAAGTCCCCACTCCTGGACACGAGCCTTCCCTATGGATGGATAGGGAGAACGGGTCATAAAACACCACGCAGGCCCAGTGCGGATGGTGGTTGTTAACGACTGCTAATGCAGCCGGGACCAACGGCTTTGAGTGCCTTCCGAAGCACGGAGGAGGATAACACCTCAGCCATTTGTGATCAAATCACGGACTCTGCAAAGCGTTCAAATTGATTGTTTTTAAATATCATTGTAATATTTTGGGTGATACTGTAAATCTAGAGTAATATGGAATAAATAAGTATGATTCAAGATTTTATGACTCATAACTCACGACATCACTAGATTAGATACTATGACGTCAATTAGTTAATCACTAAAGTGTTATTTTAGGTGAACCGATCACGTAACGAGACTAATTATTTAATCATGTTTTAATTTACAGGTTAAATTTGAGGAGCTCGATGGCGCAGTCGTTAACACGCCCGGTCTGCGAGTGCTCAGGTTAAACAACTTTCGCAAAAGCCGGTCATTAGATGGGTGATCAAAAGTTTATTATTTTTATTTTATTTTATTTTATTTAAACTTTTGCAACACAACTATTACATGGCGGACTTAATGCCTGAGGCATTCTCTACCAGTCAACCATAGGGTGGTGCAGAGATAACATTGGCAGGTGCAATTTATTTGTATAATAAATGAATAAGTGAAAGTAAGTATATAATACATGCATAAATATTATTTATACATAAACATATAATAAAGTGTATTGTAAATACATAAACTACAATAAATAAACATACATAAAATACATAATTCTATATAGTAGGAAGTTATTGAGATGATTCTGCCATGATTCTATCAAACAAGAGCTCGCGGACTTTCTTTTTAAAAGCGTCACGACTCGTAGCCATCCTGATTTCGAGAGGCAGCGCGTTCCACAGGAGAATGGATTGGATGTGAAAGGAAGAATGAACAAAGCCAGAAGTATGAGCGGGACAGAGAAGGAGAAGATTATTTGAGGACCGGAGATTTTTACTATGAGAGGAGCAGAGGTACTGAAAATGGGGAGCAAGATAAGAAGGAGCGTTAAAAGAATTTAGTAGCGAAAACAGTGTGGTTAGGGCCCGTAAATGTCTTCGCTGGCGAATAGGTAACCATTTCAGCTCCGACCTGAACTGCGAGATGTGGTCGTACTTCTTCAAATTGTAAATGAATCGGATACTGTTGTTGAGTAGTCTGTCAAGCTTATCAAGCAAGTCAGCATTAAGATCATAATAACACACGTCACCATAGTCGATCAACGGAAATATTAAGGTTTGCACAAGCATTATCTTCGTCTTATGTGGTAAAAAATTCCTTAAACGATTCAAGGAGCGCAAAGTCCAGGTAACTTTTTGACTCAATCTATTTATCTTTTTATAAAAGAAGATCTATATTATATTTTTATAAAAGAAGATCTATATTATATCTTTTTTTTATAAAAGAAGAAGGCAAACGAGCAGGCGGGTCACCTGATGGAGAGTAATCACCGCCGCCCATGGACACCCGCAAAACCAGAGGAATCGCAGACGCGTTGCCGGCCTTTAAGGAAGGAATAGGCTCGTTTCTTTAAGATCCCAAGGTCTTAACGGTCCGGAAATACCGCCGCCGGGAGCCACACACAGTCAAAGCCTTTTTTTAATTTTTAACGAAAAAGTGATTAAATCGGTCCAGTTTTGGAGAAGGAATCAGGGGACTACGAAACGTTGATTTAGTCTACTTTTCATATAATCAGTCGACCTTAGTATTTCTTCTTAAGATCAAAACGAGATCGTTTTCAAGACAACGAGACAACGAGATGACACATCAATTAAATGGCAACAGCTCCGCATTAAAAAAACGACAGAATGAATGCGTCAATTACAGCATATGAACGTAAACAAAAGAATAATTATATCTCAATACTGCGCGTGCGATTCCAAGCGGTAGTGTACGACAGCCTCATGAAAGTATCTGATCAAGCAAAAACGAACCTCATTACTAAGAAATAGGTTGCAAACGAAAAGTTTGACTAAGTTTGTACGCGTGTACCGACGCGCACGCAGACTCTTCGTCGACCAATGACCGCGCTTTCACTGTCGTCCATCTTGATCGATTTTAATTTGAAATTGGAACGCCCAGCGTTTTCGTCATAGGAAAATTTGAATGCGAAAATGAGACGGAGAGAGCTCCGTACCGCATTTTATGAATCATTGCTAGAACTGTATCATCGTGGATTTATAAATAGACATTTAATTACATTTTTTCTTTGGTTATTTAAGAAACTGTATAAGTACTTTATTATTAAAGTCGATGCATAAATAAATAATAACAAAAAGTTATTAAGTATGTAATTTTACTTTTTTTATCTGTTGCCGAGCTCGTAAAATACTCGTCGTGATACAGCAAACAACGCCTGTAAGCCTTCGAACACATTTTAATCGAGTTCATATCTAGGATCATCAATTTGTTTAATTATTACAAAAATTGACAGTAATATTGTACGGTTTATTTTAAATTCACCAAAAAACGAAAACGAAAACGTTAATTACATTGTTGCTGTGTACGACTAGTTGAGGATGGCGGGTGAAGTGTGCTTCCACCTTCAGACTAATTATCACTTACCATCAAAAGAGATGAAGTCACTTTCCCATATACGTTTACAAATAAAAAAAAACTTACTTGACAACTTTCTTCAACTGACAACCAATAATTCTCCAACCATAAAAGCGTTAAAACATAGAAATAGTGTCTGTGAGAAATTATATAGTACTGAAATAGTACTTTCGTTTTCTCTGTGTAACGGTGCGAGTAATGTGTGTGTACCCGTAGTACGAGAGACGAGTAGTAGCGATACGCTGTGCACTCACACACAAAATAAGGACTTCAGAACGTAAGGTTCAAACAAACGCTTTTTTTGGAGAGAGATTGACGGCATTTTCAGCTTCACCGGGCTTTTTTGGGGGTGGCGAGAAACTTAAAGGGTTCCTCAAGCCATGTGAAACGAATCACCTTCGGAGGTTATCTAGAGGGAACGGTATCACGCACTAGTGCGAGTCCCCGTGCCCTACTAGATTCTCCGAGGGGTTCGGATCGCATCGGGGAGCGGAACAACCTGAGGGCGCCTCTAAAGGCTCGGACTTCGGCTCGGGTTGACCGGGCCGTTGTGGTGAGGAGAAGGGCCCATACATGTCTGTACCTGGTATAGAGCGCGTGTGAACCGGCTCGTCGTAACCTTGTTCTACGAGTACGGTGTCTTGGGCCTAAACTATAATGTGCATATTTACTGCCGTTCTCAGAGACGTCATATTGTTTTCTAAAGTTTACGCGAACACTACACATTTAAATGAAACAACTTTTAGCGAGTAGATCCGTAAAAGTTGTTTCATTTAAATGTCAGAGACGTCAATTAAGTTTTCATGACAATTAAATGTCTTGCCTTCTTTATTTAGCACTATACATAAGAAAGTGACAGCAAGAGACTTAATTGTCATTAAAACTTAATTGACGTCTCTGAGTACGGCAGTTAGTGCATTCTGTATATATGTATATTGTGGCATTTGTGCATTGTGGGGGATGACCTCTCACGGGCACGGAAACTCACAACAGCTGCGCTCGGACTGTCCCAAGATCCGTGTCTTAAGTTGTGTATAAAGCTAACCTTCTGGGTCCTCCTTATTTTGTGCACCCATAGCTATTTGAGTTTCAGTCTCGAGGCCGCTACCATGACGGGGCAGGGTTGGCTGTTCAAGTACGTTAAGATATGCAGCCCTGTCCTGTTATTCATATACTTACTAGCCGCCGCCCGCAGTTTCACCCGCGTGGTTCCCGTTCCCGTGGGAATATCGGGAAGTATCCTATGTGTTAATCCAGGTTATAAACTGTCTGTATGCTGACTTTCATCTAAATCCATCCATCCGTTGCAGCGTGAAGAAGCAACAAATATACACACATACACACAAACTTTCGCATTTATAATATTAGTGTGATCTACCATTATAGTCTCTTTCATGCTTAGGAAGGCACGTAAAGCCGTTGGTCCCGGCTGTATTTAGCAGTCGTGAACAACCACCGCACCACACTGGGCCCGCGTGGTGGTGTATGGCCCGTTCTCCCAATCATAAGGAAGGCTCGTGCCCCAGCAGTGGAGACATAAAATGAGCTGATGATGATGAAGATGACTATTATAGTAGGTAACTAGATTTGGGAAGACCTTTGCCCAGCAGTGGGACGAGGTAAAGTATACTAGCAACTACCTCTGACTTCGTCAAATCCAATTCGAGGGAAATTCGAAATCTCGCCTCATCAGTTGCCTATGCCATCAAAGGGAGGTCTGTGACTGTGACTGTGTCAGCAACGTAGCAACCACCTCTGGCTTCGTCAGAACCTATTTATCTCGAGATCCTGAGGGAAATTGTTGCCTACGTGCAATGTTGCTCGTTCTCAGATAGTTAGTCTGGAGTTTTCTTTAGTACTATTATTATTTTGTAGTTAGCGCGCCATGTGACTCCACTCCACCTGATGTTAAATGGAAATGGAGTCCAGACGCGAAGACAACTGGTGCAGCGTAAAAACGACGCGGTATCCTTAGATTAATAACGGCATCATTCACCCTCAATCTGCCGGCCCACAAGGTGCCTTTGCACGCATCGTTGTAGGATCCCATATCATGGAAGGAGGAAAATAATAAAATAATATAATAATAATACATAATATATTATAATATTTACTTATAATATTTTGCATTCACAATATAGTTAGAAGATATAGGTATATATATGGAACTTGTGTACCCGGCGGACTTCGTGCCCTTTGACAGTTTCAAAAGGCTGTTAAAATTTTAATAAAAAAGTATAAAAAACTACCAAATAGGTTCTATTCCCATCATCAAATCCAAGACAGTAGTAAATTATGAGTTTCATTCCTGTGGGAATATCGGGATAATAACTATCCTATGTGTTAATCCAGGTTATAAACTATATGTATGCCGTATTTCATCTAAATCCGGATGGATTGGATGGATGGACGGATGGATATCCGTTTCAGCGTGAAAAAGCAACAAATATACACACACACCATACACACTAACTTTCGCATTTATAATATTAGTGTGGACCCCCTGTGGGGGTATATAATTTCTCACATCATTCGTTTCATCATCATCATACAGGAAAGACATATTGTTTATTTATGTATTACTTACTTGTAAGAAAAATTTTTTTGACACTGGCTAAATGAGCAAATCGCACAAAAAAAAAAAATTGTGTGATTACGTTTGTAAAAATGGTATTTTTTTAAGATGTTGTGCGCCTTACGCTCGCTATGGTTTTTGAAACAGAAGGTCTGTTAAGGTTTTGATCATGCAGGATAAAATAATTTCTAAATTAAACGCGAGTAAAGTTAGTAAAATATGTATGTTAACGTTAATCTTCTGTATGTATACTAATATTATAGAGAGGAAACCTGTGTATGTATGTACATATGTATGTATGTATGTATGTATATATTATAATATTAGTGTGGGGGTAGGGGGTATATCATTTCTCACATCATTCATTTCATCATCATCATACAGGAAAGAAATATTGTTTATTTATGTATTACTTGTAAGAAAAATTTCTTTGACTCTGGCTAAATGTGCTAATTGCACAAAGCCATCAACAAAACGAAAAAAAATAATTGTGTGATTACGTATGTAAAAATGGTATTTTTTTAAGATGTTGTGCGCCTTACGCCCGCTATGGTTTTTAAACGGAAGGTCCGTTAAGGTTTTGATCATTCAGGCAAAAATAATTTCTAAATTAAACGCGAGTAAAGTTAGTAAAATATGTATGTTAACGTTAATCTTCTGTATGTATACTAATATTATAGAGAGGAAACCTTTGTATGTATGTATGTATGTATGTATGTATGTATGTATGTATGTGTGTGTGTGTGTGTGTGTGTGTGTGTGTGTGTGTGTATGTATGTATGTGTGTGTGTGTGTGTATGTATGTATGTATGTATGTATGTATGTATGTTTGTATGTATGTATGTATGTATGTATGTATGTGAGTTTATTCGTTGCAAACATACATATGTTTGCAACGAATAAACTCAAAAACTACTGGACCGATTTAAACAATTCTTTCACCATTAGAATGATACATTAGCGCTGAGTAACATAGGCTATATTAAAAAAAAAGGAGTACGGTACGAAGTCCGCCGGGTCAGATAGTTTAAGAATAAAAGAGAATAATAATAATAATTAAAAAAAAGTATATGAAAAAATATAAATGTTTTATTACAGGTACTAGGTAGGTATTTGTGTCTATAACAATGACAATTTCACATAGGTACCTAATAACAAGCAGAAAGATAAATATTATCACTTTATCAGAATACCTGCCGCCACGCAACCAATATCTCGTTGTAGCAATAATAATAATTCTGCAATAATTAGTTATCTTTAAACAACAATAGAAATCTACAATTCTTTATCATCTGCATGAGTGTCATGCTTTATCATCAGCGTTCAATTTGGAAATAGTTGAGTAAATGTTTTACTCAGATAGCACGTGTGATCTTCACGCTTATACTATGTTATACTATAGTATACGATATTAATTCGCCACTCTAGTCTAATGGTTAAGACCACCGGTTTAGACCCAGAGGTCCCGGGTTTGATCCCCAGCGGGCACATCCAAAATTAAAAAAAAAAAAAATTTAATCATTTGTTCAGTTTAGGCTACAATAGGGAGACCTTGTAGTGAGAAGAACCGGCAAGAAACTCAGCAAGTGTCAAGCTCTATTCTCCCTTACAGAATTGAATTTGAATTTCAGCGTCAAAAATATTGGAAAATGCCCTATCATAAAACACACTTTCTATCACAAATAAAAACACAAAATATAAAGTGCAATCACAACATAAAAAAAAAATCACAAAAAGATAAAATAAATAAATAAAATACCTATTTAAGTTTGCAAAAACATCATAATTACCAGTTTAATTTTTTACAATGTCATACAGTACTAGTAAAAGTCAAAACTTGCTAATAATAGTAAAATAAGACAAGTATGCAAGAGTTTGTGTACTCGTTCGCTTGGTGGTAGTTTTGCTTGGCTTGTTAGCCCCCCTGGCTAGCTACTACCATCCTATCTAATTATGTCGCCATTAATCATCAGGTGAGATGAAGGTCAACTGCTTACCCGTGAGATACTTAGGTATATTAAAAAAATGAGTTTCAGCCTCGTTTTCTTTCGTTTTTGAGGAGCTCGATGGCGCAGTGGTTAACGCGCCTGGTCTGCGAGTGCTGAGGTTAAGCTACTTTCGCAAAGGCCGGTCAGGGGATAGGTGACCAAAAATTTATCATCCCGAGCTCCTCCGTGCTTCGGAAGGCACGTTAAGCCGTTGGTCCCGGCTGCATTAGCAGTCGTTAACAACCACCAATCCGCACTGGGCCCGCGTGGTGGTTCATAGCCCGTTCTCCCTATCCATCTATAGGGAAGGCTCGTGCCCCAGCAATGGGGACATAAATGAGCTAAAAGACATAAATGTACCACAGTTCTCTGTGTAGGGTTGAACGCAATTGAAATAATAAATGTTTTGGAATTAATTAGTGTTATTAATAACATCCGCATTCTTCTCGTACCATACATTTTTCATAAAGTAGGTCTGTACAAAAACTGTTTCTCTCAAACGTCCCGTCACCGAAGTGAGAGCTGCGCCCGCGCATACCCGCCCGGGTCGCCACCCGCGCATTTGAATACAATGGCGGCGATCTCCGACGCGTCGATATGTCCACTTATATGTCCTGCACTGCTTCGGCGGTGTCACGAAGCGAGAATTAATTTATTGGTTCACTTATCACTTCTTTAGACGTCAGTTGTGGAGTGGCGAAGCGAACGACCTGATATTTGGAGTTTTTGGACTCAATTTCCAGGACCTGTTTTAATGTCTTGTCTTGGTAATAAAACAAAGTTTTTTAGGTCTCGGAAATTTAATATCTGGTCGGGAAAATAGTGTGACATTTTTTTGACGTAGAGCTCGAGTTTTTGATGACAAATGAAAAATAATTTTATAAGAATCGCGAATTTATTTATCATTTCTTTAGATGCTATCTTTTGTGAGTCAGGAAAATTGTATTGCTGATGTTTCGATGTATCTGGCTCTGATTTTTGATCGCTAACCCGTGATGCATTATACATTTTAATCGCCTCTGTGGTCTAGTGGTTAAGACCACCGGTTTAGACCCAGAGGTCCCGGGTTCGATTCCCAGAGGGGGTACATGTTTGTGTACTCGGTTTGGTTGGTGGTGGCCTGGCTAGCTACCACCATCTTATCTAAATATATCGCCATAACATCAATGTTTGTAGCATTGTTGTGTTCCGGCAGCTAGAGATAAGATAGCCAGTGCCTTACTAGTTGAGGATCCCGGGTGAAGTGCGCTTCCATCATTGGCCTTATCATCACTTAACATCAGGTGAGATCAAGGCACTGTGCTTACCCGTTAATATATATATAAAAAATAAAATAAAAATAGAACAAAAGGAAGGACTACCTGAATACCGTGCATGGTGCTTAGGCATAGTGTAAGTTTTTTTGCCATTCGATGACGTTAACGAAAACCAAAATTTGTATGACAACATTTTTAATCTCCACATTTGAATCTCCTGCAGCGAATAATAATATCATCGTCATCATCATCTTCAGCCCGTATCTACCCACAGCTGGGCACAGGCCTCCTCCATGTTCCGTCAATCCCAATAATAATATATTACGATTAAATGTTTATTACATTTATTTTAAACTACCCGCTAGTTTAAAATAAATGTAATAAAGTGGCAGCTTTGTATTCAGGGCTTCCCTGAAAATAAGCGTTGCAGTAACTTGAAACTGCCACTTAGGTACCCCTTAATATTATGTTGAGCAGGTCCCTATTACGAGTAGTATTAAGTGTACGTAAAACCTAAGTCAAGCAAACTGCGTTACTTCGAATACCTAACTACTTTATCAATTTAAAGATTAATTAGCACTATTCGGTCCCGTTATTATTACACATGCAGATATTAACTGAAGTAAGTGAATGGACAATTGTCCGATCTTTATTCGGCCGGTGTCGGTGGCCGCTTTATAGCGTTGCTATAAACGAAAGCGCCCTCAAATATTCCGTATAAAGACCTCCAGACACGACAATATTCACATTCAACAATATTTGCGGCGGAGTGTAGAGAAGAGGGATCTTGTAGAATTCTCTCAAAAGAATATTGACCAAAATTGAACTGTATACTATATAAAAAAAAAACACAAACGTTGAAAAAATTTCCAAGAGCAGGATTTGAATCTGCACACTTCTGACATTCCGGGTCAGGTGCTCTTCCAATTGAGCTATCGTGGTTCTAACCAGCCCGCCGAAATTATTCAACACTTTTTACTTTGAAAGCCAAAGGCGCCCATTCAATGTCAACAACTACCGTCACTAACATCCGATTATAATATTTTTACAAATATTAAAGATCAGCATGTCGATTCCTGTTACATGTTGTTTTCGACTTCACGATTTGACAGAGTTAGGGATGTTTTTGTGGGGCCAGTACGAATCGATTACATCGATTATACTTCGTTTAGGCTTTAAACAAGAAACTATATTAAACAGATGTTTGGCATTGATACATATATCAATAAAATAGTTAATACAGCATTAGTCGTTGCTTAAATGTGGACTACAGCATAGTATTCTGTAAAACTCAAAAACGCCGAGGGCGCCTCACCAATCAATGTGGTAGTTAAATGAACTAACCACAATTGAGTTTTTGACATTACCGTGTCAAAAACTCGTATTTTTATGTCAAATAAAAAGTAGCTATGTAGCTTGAATTTAAAAACGCTGCGAGCGCCCCAACTATCGAGGTGGTAATAAAATGTAAACGATACAGATTTGACAGTACCGTGTCAAAATCTTGATTTTCCTCTCAAATAATAAGTAGCTATAGAGCTATCTTTTTCACGGTCTATTGACAAAAGAGGTAGGTATTCTCATAGAGGATTTTTTAATGTTATTTTGGCTTATGCATTTTCAAAGTGTTACAAAAAGTAACTTTGCTTTAAGTCGGGCTGCGAATAATTACGACTTAGAATATAGTTATACATGTACATAAATAATGTAGATATGTTTAAGATGTAGATGAGTTTAGGATGATTGCACTCATGGTCTAAGCACTCAGCAGATACTCCTTCTTGTATTGTCGTTTTATGTTGCCTAGCAACTTGCTTGTTATTTTTCGCAGAACATTTACTGTCAATATACTTTTACACACATTAAAAATCATTTATTTCTTAAAGTGGTAGCAGATTATAGTTTTCTATTTGAAAACTTGAAAATAGCGATGGTTGCCGCGTTGGCAAAGGTCATGTTGGGAATTTTGACTCGCAAAATTATAAAACTTGGAATACCTACTAAATTCTAATAGCGCATAAGGCAATGCTGGGATTCATGGACAATATGCACAGCAAAAAAACCAGACCATTCGTGGCGCGGACAGCGACAGCCGAAATGAAGCAAAATTTGAAAGAGATTTCCAAAAATATAAGAGTTTTAGTAGTGCCATAAATGCAATAGAAAGCTGAAGTACATGTCAACCAGTCATTAATGCTGTCCGCAGTAATAGCGTCTAAAGTAACAAGAAAGGAATTGTTTAGTAACAACGGCGGCGAGTTTAATAATGGCAAAGTAAAAACTATAACTACTCTGCAAATAAGGCATTCAGAAATGACTATAGTGATGCCCTATACTCCACAAGTCCACAGTACAGTAAGGGATAATCGAACAGTCGTTGCAACATGGCACGAAGTCTAATGAATGCTCATGCCAACATCCCCACGGGATTATGCGCTGAAATGGTTTTAACAGTGGTGTATCATCATCATCTCAGCCAAAAGACGTCACTGTTGGACAAAGGCTTGCCTCAAGAACGACCGGTTTTGTGCTGCTCGCATCCAGCAGCTTCCCGCGATCATTACCAGATCGTCGGTCCACCTTGTTGAAGGTCTGCCCAAAATGATTGCACTCAGCAAAATTCTCCTTGTATTGTCGTTTAATGGTGCTTAGCAGTTTGCCCTTACTGTCAATATACTTTTACACACTAAATCGTTTATTTTTAAAGGTTTTTTGAAGTTGAGAAAACGTAAGTACCTACTCGTAGTTGAGGCACCTGTTATAGCTATCTCTCTATAGTTAGGTCCAACTCTTTTTTACGAACAGGGTTGGAACAGATACTGTTAGACGTACTGTTGAGCTGTTGAACGTTACTTACCATAGTTTTTTTCTTTTTTATGAGTAAGCACTTGACTTTCATCTCACCTGTGATAATAAGGCCGAAGGCGCTCGTCATCCGGAATCCTTATCTCTAAATGTCGGAACATAACAATTTTACTAACATTTAAATAAGATGGTGGTAGCTAGCCAGGCGGAGTAGAAACAAACCTTTCCACCGACCTCTGGGAATCGAATCCGGAGTCTCTGGGTCTGATACCGGTGGGTGGTCTTAACCGCAAGACCAAAAGGGTGCTATGGCAATAGCGAAGATTAAATATCAAAAACGCAAATGAGTATAACAAATTAATCAAAAATCATTTATTAGGGAAAAATAAGTAGAATTCAATATAATACAGACGAAGAAAATTAAAAAAAGTACTCAAGTCAAAATCAATCTATTTCACTTTAAATCTTAGTAAAACTTAACATAACTTGATGACCTTTGATGACCTTAGAGCTTAGAGCATTAAACCAAATGGAGAGGCCATGCGCACTAATTTCTATGAAAAAAAGTCTGTCATTTTCTGCGGGGGGCGAGGTAACGCACACAAATACAGTTTCACACTGATGCATTTTTCACTGACGTCGCTACGCACGCAAACGACAAAATTATTAAACACTAGCATAAACTAGACGCACACTAATAAATTCACACACAGGGATAACCTGTCCGTGCACGAGTCTGACGGCAACTTTATGTCAACGTCGATAGTGCTTGACACTATCGATTTAATTTGTCGATACCAATAATAATGACATAGCCCCAAAAGTTGCTAAGCTCAAGTGCCCCACATCGCTCGCAGGACTGATGGCCACTGGGGCGGAACAGTCCTCGAGTGGTGACCGCGTACCGTAAAGCGCAGTGTCAGCAGGCCTCCAACAAGGTAGACCGACGATCTGGTACTTAAAGGTCGCGGGAAGCCGCTGGATGCGGGCTGCACAAAACCGGTCGTATTGGAGATCCTTGGGGGAGGCCTTTGTCCAGCAGTGGACGCCTTTTGGCTGAGATGATGATGATGATGAATATTAATGTGATTATTTTTTGTTTAAATCAGGCTCTACAGTATGGTTAATTAAGGTAGACACTTTGCTTTTCTTTATTGTTAAAATCGACAGTTATTAATTAGGATAAGTCAAAATCTGCAAAATATACCTATATAATTTTATTCCATTCCAAGGAGAATTGTTGTTTTTAAGAAAAGCTGCAATCTCATTCTTTCATTATGGAAAAATAGTTTGCTACCTATCTAACCGACTCTCAAACAAGAGGAAGCGAAAAACTGAACAACATGTATAGTACTTTCATGGTTCCATAAAGCAGATCAATTCTTTTTTGTAGGTAACGTAGGGTCTTAATTTTTCAGATTTCCAAATGCAATTATTCGAGAGATTTTTTCTATTTCTATATAAGTTTCCAAATAAGGCTGACTTTAAAAGCAATAGACTTAAATTAAAACAAACATATCAATATACAGGTATGTACCGAACTCCAGAATGATATCATACAAACGAACAGCGAAATATACCTAATGCTGTCAAGGTTTAAACTGCTTTCTGAGGTTAAATCTTTGAATGATGCAAAGTTCTTTAATGCATTAAAGCTACTCGAAGTGTTCATATAATTTAAAAAAAAATTTGGAATAAAAAACGTAATGTTATAGTTTTAAGTAAATTCTATGGTGTAGGTGTTGTTATTTCTGTCAGTAATTAACTATTATTTTGCTGCTCATAAAGTTGTATTAATTTAATAGGTCTTATAGGTTATCAGTTATAGGTTTCTTTTTTTATAGGTTTTTTATTTTTATTTTTTTGTCTTCAGTTAAGTGTTTGCGGATTTTTAATTCACAAAGGAGACATATATCAATAACTTCTTTTGATGCATACAATAGGCCACCACGACTTTTTTGGTATGTTAAACTTTTGTCATTTGGCTCCCCACATAAACCATTTATGCATGTACTGCGTTTAATTTTTTAGTAGAAAATACTACGAAGCCCGCTTTATATTCCACTACCTTTTCTACAAATGGAGATAAGTATATTATTATTTTCCTTTTATAGCCAGAATAAACATTATGATAAAGTCGATATCAATATTTTGTTTTTGTACTGTCGCAGCTCTAACTTTGTAGCAGTGTGGCCAATGTAATTAAATTAAAATTTCCTATTTTCGGGATAAGTGACGGGACGTAAATATAATATATTAATGAAGTAGACCGATCATAAACATACAGTTTCATAGTATTGAGAATTTTTAATGCAATTAAGTTGAAAAAAAATCTGGAAAAACAAAATAAGACAATTTATAAGTGATCTATCATTAATAAAATAAGCATTTATAGTAAAAATACAGTTTTAACTTTATAGAACGTGAAATATAAATTGTAATTCAATGTTGGCTCATTCAACTTTAAAAGTTACGCAAAGTTGCAACTTGACGTTTTAGTGGCAACACTTTTTGATTAACAATATTTTTTCAGTTTTTTGCAAATTTTGTGCATTATTCAATAATATTAAGATAAAAATAGTTACAGATGAAAAGTAACGTTATCCGTTTGTACAATCGACGTTTCTGATCGCTTTTTACGTGAAAACACGCTGCAATTTGGCATTTTTTGCTCAGGTCTTATCGCGTGCACCGTGATTTGCAAATGACGCTGGAACACGCTGGAACTAGTTTTATATAACGGATATGATCGGCGGTCATATACTTTTAGCAGAGGGGAACGCCTGACAGTGGCGTCTCCAGTTGGTTTAATGCTCTAAGTTGATGACCGACAAAATCTGGGTCATCTGTCAGTGACATTTTATTTCACATCCTCCTGGGTACCATATACTCCCAAAACCACACACTACACACTTATGTACGATTTTTCTTGATGCCTACCAATAACTAGTGTAGGTCTATTACAAAATTATCAATACTAGTGGTCGCCCAGCTTAGAGCATTAAACCAACCGGGGACGCCACTGACAGGCGTGCCCCTTTGCCAAAAGTATATGACCGCCGATCATATCGGTTATAAAAAACTAGTTCCGATCTTTGTTGTCTGAGAAATAAAAACATTTAATTTAATTTAGTTAATTTAATTTAATTTACACAGTATAAAATTGAAATTGAAAAAAATTTAATTACATGTGCCCTGAAAAAGAGTAGGTACATATTTTAAGTATATAAGTTTAGTGAGGATACATCTCATAGGTAGGTATGCTAACCAGGGAATAAACAGTAATGTTAAACCATTCATTCATTATCTGGAATAAAACAATTTTGTTTTATGGAGGTCATATTACTGATTAGACTAATATTATTTTAAACTTGAAATAAAACGTTTTTGAAAGTTGATGGTAGGCCTAGGTACTGGAGTATTTTCTTCAGTATTACCAATACGAGTCAAAGGTAGGCGCGCTGAGCGTATCCGGAATCACCTTAAAAAAATATTAGTTTACTATCATACATATAATACATAGTTACGGTTTGATTTTAACTTGTGTTCTTCTTTTAACAAATAATATGTTAATATAATTTGTTAGTAATAGGCCGATGCTTGTACAGACTTGACGACGATAGTTCTACTAATATTGCTTGGGATCCGTCCGTCCCGTCCTTCAATAGATATTTTATGTAAGTAATATCTTAAGGATATATATAAAATGTAGCAACTAGTTTTAACTTCAAAATTAACGACTTTTAAAAGTGAAAAAATTTGGGTTCTCTTAAATAGTTTTTTTCTATTTCACTACAAAAATGATATTTCATTTATTAAGCTCTGCCGTTGGATTAAAATCAGTGTTATGCCTTAAGTACCATCACACAAACGGTATTTCCCAAAGAACTCTGCATTTTTGAGAGATGTTGGCATAGTAAAACTTTATCAACTTACTGAGATGTTGTGACTCAGATATAAATTTCAAATCTGTTGGTTTAGGGGGACGTTTTGCTGTTATGGTAGGTAACATTATCAATTTGAAAAGGATTTTGAACCCAATACGTACAAAGCAGAACCACTTCTTTACCAGCATTAATCAATGCCTCTAAGTGATCCCTTATAACGCTGAAATTGAAGATAAAACTGTCATGGGTTGCACCACCATAATGTTTGTTCAGCATGTAACGTGTTAAGAATCGCATCAGAAATCAGTAATCTAAAAAATAAAATTAAGAAGTAGAAAGCTTGTTCATAATAAGTATTTTTTTGCACAATTTTAGTTAATTTTATCAATTGGACATTTGTTGCATGGTAGATTTAGTGACAGTAAAACCGCTCTTCGTGTTCTGCTAGTCTCTTCATGGCTACAAGAGTGCAATCTATGTAACTAACTACTGCAGAAATCTTAAACTTTTCATAAAACCTGTAATTTAACATTTATTGCACAGTGATTAACGCGCCCGGCGAGAGCTGAGGTTAAGCAACTTTCGCAAAGGCCGGTCATCGGATGGGTGACCAAAAATGTCTGGACCTGCATGGTTGTTCATGGCCCGTTCTCCCTATCCGGATGGATAGGGAAGACTCGTACCCCAGCAGAGGGGACATAAAATGAGCTAATGATGATGATGATATTATTTACTAAATTTTATGCGAACACTTCACATTTAAATAAAACAACTTTTACGCATCTTTGCGTTTATTTTACACATTGACTTTATATTTTTTACCCTGACGTTACGAACCCTTTGCAGGGTCGTGGTCATAGAGAGACTGCTGTGCAGATTTGCCAATATTTTTGCTATTGAAAGTGTTTTATTTTTTGAAATTCACAAAAATAAAAATTGTCATTGTCTAATAAGATTCCTGAAAACTCCTAAAGTTTCGGAAAGTTACGGGAATTTTCATTGTACCTAAAAACTGGTCTTTGTCGATACTTGAAGCCAGGAAGAGTACTCCTTCACTACCCTTGACACTTAGATACTCAATTTTCATGATTTTTTACCAGACTCACTCAAAATCAAATAATCTACCAATGCAATAGAAAGGTACAAAATGGGAATGCTTGCTCACCTTTATACGAGTTGAAAGCCCTTTACCCCGTCGATGGATATGAGTAGCCTTTAAAAGAGGCAGCAGTTCAAGCTCTAGTTGGTTAAATAGCTCCTCAGATAACCTGTAGACTCGTACATAGTCGTCATCTCTGGTTTACAGAGATGACGATAAAGTCCGAATTTGGTTGGCTTGTTCACGTTTTTAATTTTTGTCTAAAGCATGAGCTTCTTCCAATAAAGACAGTAACAAAACCGATCGAGACATCTTCGAAAGTAATGTTGAAATTTTTATTAAATATGCGTCACTTTATAATTGACTGGTGCAATGACAAAACGTCAATACAGCAACAGCATCGGCGTAAAGACTATTTGGCTACAAATCTTTAATTTTAATTTTAAATACTGTAATTAACGTTTAAACTTAAAGAATAATGTTTAATTCACTATTTTTTTTATGTATATCTCAATGCCAAACCTCTGTTTAATGTAGTTTCTTGGTTAAAAGCAAAACGAAATATAATCAATTTTATTGATTCATACTTGTCCTAAAAAAACATCCTTGACTCGAAACGTTTTCGCACTCGAATGTGCCATGTCTCCGGAATCCCACTGCTGTTCAGCAGGTTCAAATCCTGCTCGTGGAAATTTTTTCAACATTTGTGTTTTTGTAATTTGTTCGTAAAAAATTATTTGAACATTTTGTATAGGTACTTTATGTTTTCCCTACACTATGACATATCCTTTAAATGAGGTGTGAAGAGGCACCTGTGGGTCGGCAGGGCGAGGGTGGCTGATGCTGCGTTGTTTTCACGCTGCACCAGTTGTCATTGCGTCTGGATTCCATTTCCACTTAACATCAGGTGGAGTCATTTGCCGAACTAGAAATAAAAAAAAAAGTATTACTAGAAAAAAAAATTTACTAAGTATGTATTTCTAACGGGATCTACTAGGTAATAAATAAACACGTTGAAAAAAGAAATTATTGTAAGTAGTGAAATGAGTAGGTATCAAAAACCGCTAACAGACATTATAATATCTACAATCTGTAAAAAAATAAGTAATAATATTTAAGGGTGCGTACATATACCCTGTAAAGACTTATCATATCACCATTAAATGTGGTAAAAAAAAATCATATTTTTATTTTACTTAAGTTTTTGTTAACATTTTGTACAACCCTATTGTTATTGATTGAAAAGCGCAAGCGCAGTGCCGGATGAGTGAGTGACCTTTGACACGTAGCACGCTTGTACCCCCGCCGTCTCCCCCGCGCCGCGCTCTCAGGTCGTCCGCGCCCTTTTTGTCTAAAAAACATAGATTTCTCAGCTACCTATTACTTGTGAAAAAAACAGTACATCACCAAACTGTAGGCTGCTCAAATTTTATTGCTTATTTTTTTTCCAGGATGTATACTGTACTTGTGGTGCCGGGGGTAAAGAATTGCACAGCCCCATCTCTTCCCGTGGGTGTCGTAGAAGGCGACTATGGGAGCATTCCAGAGGATGGGCAGCAGCGTCTCTCTGTGATTATTCTCACCTTACTGCGATCGCCAACCCGCCTGCCAAGCGTGGCGATTATGGCAAATTCCCCTCAAAATTAATTATCCTTGAGGGAGGCCTTTGTCCAGCAGTGGACGTCTTTTTGGCTGACATTGTAAGATGATGAGATGATGATGATACTGTACTTTGATTGGTTGATAGATAGGGCTTGTTTTAAATCAGACTGGCTATCTTTTTTCTTTAATATCTTACGGATAAGCACTTAGCCTTCATCTCACCAGATGTTGTGATGATAAGGCCGAAGGTGGAAGGGCACTTCACCCGGTACCTTAACTACTGAGGCACTGGCTATCTTATCTCTAACTGCCGGAACACAACAATGCTACAAACATTGAAGTTATGGCGACATATTTAAATAAGATGGTGGTAACTAGCCAGGTAGACAAACAAGCCCTACCATCAACCAAACCGGGTACGCAAACATATACCCCTGCTGGGAATCCAACCCGGGACCTCTGGATCTAAACCGGTGGTCTTAACCACTAGACTATAGAGGTGGTTAAAATCTTCCCATTTCTACCACTACTATTTCATCTAAATACTAGCTGTGCCCTGCGGTTTTACCTGCGTTAATTAGCGAACAATCTACGCAGCGCACGCAAGGAAAGCTCTCAAAAAAAAATTTTCCCGTTTATGTGACATTTTTCATTGCTGCTCCACTCTTATTAGTCATAGCGTCATGTAATATAGCCTTTCTCAATAAATGGTCTATTCAACACAAAAATAATTTTTCAATTCGAACCAGTAGTAAGCAATAGTATAAGCAATTTTAACATTATATTCTGAAAAAAATGGGTCAGGTATTACATCATTTTATAACTATGAAATAAATGTGGTAAATACTCATTAGGAGACATTTGACATATCAAAATGACCTTTGATAGTCAAAAGACACAATATGTCAAATATAATAGTAATATGTCATGTTCATAACATCGATTTTAAATTTACAAAATGGCGCGCGCTTGCGCGCTTCCCCGACTTCCTGTTACATTGTTACACATACTTCCGTCTCATTTCAAAATAAACTGATTGATAAATGTTAGAAATAATACATAATACATAATTAAAAATAATCTAGTAACTCTGAAAAAACAGAAAAATGTATATATGTAATGTTGTAATGCAAAACTGTATTAGCTTTCGTGGCCTTATAGTTGCACACTTCTTTTTTGTTAACATGTGGATAATGTTGTGGGTTACAATATTGTATATGTTGATGTGGTATGATTATACCAGATTTGTAAGATTTTATGTTTTTATAATATATTGTAACTGTTTGTTGTCCCGAAATAAATAAAATAAAATAAAATAAAATAAAATTTCAAAAAATTACTCCCACAAATCGCTTATATAGAAAGCGAGCGGAAAGATGTTACACATCAAAAAATATAGTTTTTTATTTCCCAATAAAAAACTTAATTTATAGTGACACGACCTTAGAGAGTAATGCAAATACTTGTGTTGGGATGCCTCGCTCTTCACTTAAGATCCTGTTGTAACTTCTTATATGCCCTATGTGCTGACCCTATAATCACTTTTATATATTTTTTTTTTTTTATTTATTATTGATGAATAACATAATTACTTAAAATTATTACGGCATTTAAAACCACTGAGGTTTGTGTTAATGCCGTTTTATCTACATCGATAATACAATATAAGTTCACAAGTATCTACTTATAAATATGCACTTTTAAACTTTCGCGTTTTATTATAAATAAACAAATACCTAGACAGGGGTCATCGCCAGTCGCCCATTAAAGGCATATTTTATATTAATATGTAATTTGCGCCAACCCCCGCCCAATTCGCCATGTAATGTAAAGCATTGCATATGTAAAGCATTTAAAAGGAACTGCCTTTTTTCTAAACTATTTACGTTGCGTGTACAGATACACTAAAAAGCTACTCGTACTTGTGTACGGAATTAAGTGATTACAACAATCGAATCAGGCGGACAATGATGAAATTAATTCTGAATTCCTTTGGTAAAAGGGATATAATATTTTTCCTTGTAATAGTATTTGTTTCTGTTATTTTTTTAAAGTGGGGCCGTAGTCTATTTGTTCCATTGCTGGGCTCAGCCCATCACACATGAGGGGCCATAAAGTCAAAGATAATAATTTTTATTCAAAAAAGAAAGTGAGTAAGGTACATACCTTATTTTTTTTAATATTTCATAAAAAATCTTTTTAAGATAAATATTTTGTTTATTTTATTTTTTATTCTCATTAATATATATATTGGATTAAATAATTTACCACGATAACAATTAAATTAAACTTATAAAAAAATAAAAATAAAAAAAATGCCCCAAATCATCCCCATCAGACAGTGCCCGCAGTAAGCTAGCAGAATTGCCACGTTGGAAAGCAATGCTTATACCTACGCTGGCCCAAGTAGTTGCTAGCTCTGGGGTCCCGGGTGGTTTCTACTAATTTTATAGATACATTTTTAAAGAGTTTGTGAGCAGCCGGGCCCCATGGACCTAATGTCTCTACTCCAAATGGCTCAAATATGAGGTCCTCAGTCAGATTCTCATACTTTCGCCGAATGAGGTTCTCCACATGATTTGCCAGCGCTAACAGAAGTGCTTAGAATGTGGGACGGTGCAAGTGTGTCGTCACAAGTAGTATGTAAGTTGCATTTGTCTTTTATAAGAATAAACTCTTTAAACTTTCAAATGAATATTCTTGTACGTTTTAAGCTACATTTGGCGTCTATGCAGGTCACTACGCCATCGATTTGTAAGTCTACGGCGAAAAATGTTAAGAAATTCAGAATTAAAAAAAAAAATATTTCGGAATAATTTCGGCGGGCTGGTTAGAACCACAATAGCTCAATTGGAGGAGCACCTGACCCGGTATGTCAGAAGGGTGCAGGTTCAAATCCTGCTCGTGGAAATTTTTCAACATTTGTGTTTTTGTGATTTGTTTCGCAACAAAATTTGCGTTAAAATTATTTAAACAAATTCAGAATTAGTTCATTTATCTAACTAATTATCGCCTGAAAGTGTCTTAACATTTACGATCACGAATCAATTCAAATCAAACATGTCACATTAATCTACAACAATAAAACCTTAACAGACATACGATTACTGCTATTTCTGTACTGACTACCACCCGTTCTAAATGACAATATTCACATTGTAACGACCTTATTGTATAGCAGTAGAGGCGAGTATTGATTTGTCAATGTTATTGTTAATATGAGGTCGACTGTACCATTGTAATAGGCGTGTAATTGCATAAAGGCTCGCGGCATGTTTTCCACTCGCTGCGTTTGCGCATAAATGCACTCTATTACCATGTAGGGTTGTCGATTTTTGTTTGTCATCAGTTTTACATGAAAAAGGTTAAATTTTTGTTCTTCATCAACACATAACAGTGAGCTTCCATATTATGAAAGGGTTGAAAAAGAAAAGCTTAGGAAACGATGGGGTACAGTGAAAGAGACGAAAAAATAATGTCTCTTTTTAAACGTGTTTCCGAATTAACTTATCAAAGCAACCAACCGTTATCAAAAGCAATAAATGTTGTATATCTTATGGTTATTTACATATAATTTTACGCATATATTGTTGCGAACAAATTACAATTAGAAAAGAGCGGGAGATAGAGCGGGGATATGGGTCATGGGGTGCGGGTTCGAATCCCGCTTGTGGAATTTTTTCAACACTTGTCTTTTTTCAAATTGTATATCTTATATTAATGCCTGATATAATTTGAAACAATTGTAAATATCTCTCTTTGTCTATATGACAGTCCACATCAACCCACTGCTGAGTAAAATACTTTCTATTGCATCTTAAATTCTTTCAGCTAATCAATTAATCAAATCAATCAATCCATTGCTGGATAAGAAATTTTGTACTGTGAATTTTCAATGTGCGATACCGATATGTTTTTAAAGGCACTTCATAGTATGTAATTATCTAGTGCGAGATTTTTCCTAATCACACTAATTATCGTGTAGAGATCACTAATACAACGTATTGGCAACCGTTTTGCCTATATTGTCACTAAAATATCTAAAAAAAAAATTAGTAAAAAAAAAAATATTGTCACTTTATAGAATGGTTTAGTATTTTGAACTTGCGTTTTCTTTATTTTCTTTCTGTCTGTCAAATTCTATTGCGATGAAAATAACTCATTAAAGAAATCAGCGTCTTTTTAATTCCAATTCACAACAGAAACGGTTTAAAGCTGTGCTTTAAAGTTATCCACAAAAACTCTTGTTTTTAAATAAAATATAACTTATTTTACCCACAAGGTATATATCATTCTATCAGTGAAATATTTTTTGGGATTGGACCTACTGGTCGGGACTAATCTTTGAAACTACTGTTTCAAAGATTAGCCCCGACATACAAACAAACAAACAAAGTCACAAACGTCTTTATACATCATCAGCTCATTTTATGTCCCCACTACTGAGGCACGAGCCTTCCCTATGAATGGATAGGGAGAACGGGCCATAAACCACCACGCGGGCCCAAGGTTGGTGGTTGTTAACGACTGCTAATGCAGCCAGGACCAACGGCTTTACGTGCCTTCCGAAGCATGGAGGAACTCGAGATTGGTCATCCATCCGATGACCGGCCTTTCGATTGCTTAACCTCAGCAATCGCAGACCGACCGATCGACTTCCTCTTTATTAATAATATAGATTTGCATGGAATCTTAGAATTCGGTCACACAATGTCGTGCAGTGACAAAAGTGCCAGCCCTACTACGGTTTCTAGTGCGAATATTAATGCTTAGATTCCCTAGCGCAAGTTTTCCTTAATATTTGATCACGGTAACAAAAACCCGAATTTGTATGGCGACATTTTTACTCATCTAGTTTGTAATCAGGAGATACTGTATCAATGCCATACGAATTCTCGTGTCATTAACGTGGTCTTATTCCATAGAAGAGAGGAGTTAGTTAGAGCCTTTGTGACATAATAACTAGACTAAATTTGTTAGTAACTTTGAATAGTGTCTATACTAATATTATAAAGTTCGAATTGAAAACATATTTTTGTGTTGAATAGTCCATCTATTGAGAAAGGCTATAGGCTATATTACATCACGCTAAGACTAATAGGAGTGGAGCAGCAATGAAAAATGTTGCAAAAACGGGAATTAACGCGGGTGAAACCGCGAACACAGCTAGTATACTATACTATGCTCTACTTTACTATTCTTTACTCATGTATATGTTCATGCGTTAACGACTGACAATAAACTACAGTTGAGACATACGGCTCAACCAGCCTTCCCAAGTATAATACTCAGAAAAACCTCTATCTCCGCATTTATGTACATACATACTGCATGAACGTAGCATTGTTCGTTATACACATGTCTATGTGTAACTAAATCTCCATTTCCCGCCCTTATATAGAGCCAGTAATACATCTCGAATATATACATACAATTTGTCTGGCCTACAAAAGCGTATCAGGACACGAAACGCCAAACGAAAGACAACCTTATTTTTATAGTGCTAAGAAAAACTTAACTGCAAAACGAGATCCCGAGCTATACAAACTTATTTCTGTTCCAGTTTAGCCAAAAGGAGTTTTAATGCGTCAGAAATAAGGTTGTAGGTGGTTGTAAAACTTTTTCAAGTCATCCGCATCTCGTGTGAGACAAGGACGCAAGATCGGCTTTGAGATTAGAAGCCTCTGTAGTATTGATCGTGCGTCCCGCCCGCCCTACATCAGGGGGGCAGAAGCCATTTCGTTAATCTTATGTCTGTTGGGGAGTATTTTAAATTGGTTTTCTGTAAACTGTGCTTGATATACCTGGGTTTGGTGTTGGTGTGTCCTGTTTGAGATGTATTTGGGGATTTTTGTTGGTACCTTTAACGTTGTTTAATAAAGATTTGGCTATGAGGAAATTCTCAAAAGTATTTGGTTTTAGTTATTTTTCTTCAATGATTCATATTTAAATAGAAAAAAAATGTTGATTTGTAATTAGTTCGTAATTTACGTGTTCTCCAATTCATCTGTGTGACAAGCTTCTAGGGTGATCCATGTATTACATAACTCACATTACTCAAACACATTGAATACATGAAATAATTTTTAAAGAGTAATTTTGTTTTAATAGATGTACATAATAAAGTGTTTTAAAATGGATTAATTCTGTCTCTTTTAATTATGTCGAAAACAGGCAACGAAACACTGAACTATGCATCCTACTTAAGAGGTTCCGTCGTGATAGAGGCAATTTTGTAACATAATGATATTCAGTGATTGCTTATTAGATCGTGATAATAGCCGATGCATCGCTCGCCGCCAGGATATAATGCAAGACATAACTCGTTTTTTTTCTACCTCTGCGCAGTTTCTCGATAGTTTTCAGGTCTTGTTATTTTTTTTACAGTCCATTGTGCAATAGGTTTGGTCGAACGTAACGACCCACAAAATATGCTGAAGAAACTGCTCGCAAATTCTTTTAGGATAGGCGTTGGAGGAATTTCAGAATGGATGTGTAATAATATTAAATACATGTTTTTGGAAGAAAACTTTCTAAAATATTAATAACTGTAGCCTTGGGAACCATATATGTCCTTCATCTCACCTGAAAGTGGAAGCACACTTCACCCAGTCTTACTACTTAGAAAATGGTGTTACCTGTGATGTCAGAACACAACAATGCTATTATCATCTTTGTTATGGCGACTGACTTAGATAATATTGGAGATGCCTGATGGCTAGCTACGAAATCTCTTTATGATGAAGTAAAAGAAAGAAACCGGATTTTTCCGAATTTCTGTGGTATCATTGGATACATAAAGGCAGACAAAATCGCTGGCGGTGTATAGTTTGGATGTAGGTGTAAATTTTTTTACATACTTTTACATATTGTTATATGTAAAAAAACCCTGTCCGATCCGATAAGGTGTTATAGGTATCGAGATTCAGTTCTATTTACGTAATCGTTTTAAAATAATAAGTGATAAAAATTAACCCCGAAAAAAATTTTGTTAAATGACAAAACTTACATGGCAATACTTTTGTCGGCAGTTCGGTAGGTAGGACCGGCGCCGCCGCCATTGATGGAAAGTGTAGTCACATTTATAATGTTAGCTAGATTTTGGGGTAATTTGAGCAATTTCAGTACAAAAAACTTGCGTTTTAAATTACGGTAACTCTTTTATTTTCATGAATAATATTTGTTTTTTTTTTGTTACTGTTATTTGTATACCGATGTACCCTTTTGCGATCGGACAGGGTTTTGTCTTACATATTGTATATGTACGGACACAGCACATCAACCTGTCCAAAACTCTCAAATTTCTTCAATAAATGTCCGACCTTAAGCGATATACATAGAGCTTAAAGTCTATTGAAAAAATTTGACAAATCACATACATTTTTACAATATTTTGTCGTCATGTGTCTTGTTCACACTACAGGTAGATCTATACGAGCTAAAGTCAAATCAAAGGACCAAGAGCTTGATTCGAAAGTTACCCTATACCGTTACTAAAAGCCATAACCTTTATTACAAATCTTAAAGCTTCATAGTCATAATTGAAAGATTTTGAATATATTACCTTTACACCTTAAGAACATCTCATGGAAATAGTAATTCAAGAAAACGAGATTATTCCTCAAAAAACACAATTCCACGGAAGCGAGTCTCGTATTAATTATCGCCGCCCTTGTGGGTGGGAAGGCGCCGGGTGGGTTTGGGGGGAGGGGGGCGGAAATGGGGAGAAGACTTGTCTTGCGAGCCAGCGCCTGGCACCAAACAGGCCGGAGCCAGGGGACCGACATCGATGTTAGTAAAACGAAAACAAGGTACATTACAAATATTAAAAACTAATTGTTTCCATCCAGCCGCATCGCATAGCGTCGCCCGAATGCGCTGGTACTTCGTATTTGCTTAGCGTTTTATCTGACTTTATTTTTAAAAGTCAAAGCGTGATGTTTAATAGCCTATAAGCCTTCCAGAAAAATCGGGCTATCAAATGCAAAAAAATAATAATTCAAATCTGATTCTAGAGATTTGCGCGTTCAAACAAAAAAACACTCTTCAGCTTTATTAGATTAGTATAGATAAAATTCGATCATTGACGGGAGCGAACATTTCGTAGTCGTAACGTACCGTTTGCAGTCGCAGCTAGCTACGTTATTGCTGACTGACTGACGTTTCGTTACGATGGTAATGATTCGGCCAGTCACCAGTCACCCCCATTAGATACGAAAACAAATGCCTGTAGTAAAACGCCACTTTTTTAAATGCAACACCTATGTGTTACATACACTACATATAAACAAAGAATAAGATCCGAACAGTTATTCCGTGTCCTAATAATAGTTAGTCCGAAATGACGTTTACATGACAGGAACAAAACACGGAATAACTATTCGGACTTCTTTGTTTATTTGTAAGGCACTAAGTATGTCTTTCCACAAACATATAACAACAGTTTAAGTTAGTAATGCCTTTACATAAATACACTTTAAATTTGAATAGTAAAAAAGGTTTGAACCAGCCAGTCGCCAACATATCGGAGCCCCAGTGGGACACTAACATCAGGTGGCGGCTGGCTGTGGTTCAGGTTCCAGCAGGACTAGCTTATATTACGGATAGGTCTGCGCAGCGTGCCGCCTCTGGTGAGAACGTCCACTACGCGAACCGCTCCGTCAGGCCTATATACCTACAGTTAATAAGAATGTCTCCTCTCTCCAAAATTAGTTAAATGTAAAATGAGTAGGTGATTTACTCGCTGCGACAAATGCTGAGTGGAGTCCTTTTTAGAACAATGAGTTTATTTGTAGACACTATATGTATTCAACCTTTTTGTGTGTTAAAAAAAAACCATTTAGTTTCAGTAATTTTTGGAAGCCTCTCTCTCCTGGACTATCCATGAGATTTCAACAAAGAACGGTCAGAGCTTTTGTAGAGGTGTTTCAGAGTTGTTGATGGTGGGTTCCATGAAAGCACTTTGTGTGGATAAGGGGGACGGGGTGGGATAAACGGGGGGTTTTGGTGGGACGTCGGTGCCGCATGTTGAGAATAGTAGAAGTACCTATACCTACAGCTTTAGTGGTTTGAAGTATCTTTTGTTCGTAGTTTTTTTTTTCATTCTGCTATGACTGCAAAGTAAATCCTATTTTATATATTATGTTTAATAATCTTATGTTTTAACGTAGATTATTATTAATATAAAATGAGAATAGAAGAAATCAGATTTACAATTACAAACATATAAACTTACTAATCGCATAATGTAAAAATAATAACATGTAAGATTGTCACCTCGTGCAAACTACTGCGTCACTAGCGCTTCATTTTATGATAGACTAGTTGATCCGGCGGACTTCGTACCGCATTTTTTTTAAATATAGCCTATGTTACCTAGCGCTAATGTAGCATTCTAATGATGAAAGAATTTTTTAAATCGGTCCAGTAGTTTTTGAGTTTATTCGTTACAAACATACATACATACAAAAAATCAAAAGTTTCCTCTTTATAATATTAGTAAAGATACAGTGGGAAGTACAAAACCACACCATTAACAACAAAACTATCATTAACACACTATCACTATCTATTACTGAAAGAGAAAAAATCTTATTAAATACATCACTGTTTTGCAAAAAGGCTAAAGTCAGCATAATGTCTATGTAGATAGAACGCAGCAAAGTATGCGCTGAAGTGATAATATTCTGCAAAGACCTTGTAGTTATACGTATATAAGCTTCCTCAGAAAGACCCCTTTTCCACCCCAAAATCTAAACCAATGAGATCTACGCCGTATTAAATACAATCTGGATAGCATTTTCTCTTCTATAGTCATTCCGTAGTTTATCACACCCTGTTTTATATAGAGCATACCGATTTATTCTCCAATTTCGAACGACCATGGTTCATTTTTGCTTGATAAATTCAATGTTCACTTACGACTTTTTACGGAAAGCGAAAACAAGATCGATTCTCTCTGAGAGTGCCTTTCAGATTAATTCAAGTTCTAATGCCAGTGATTTAGGTGTAGATTGAATTGGTTTTAGGAAATAATAAAGCATTTCAAATATGGATCGCCAAAGATGGTTCTCTAGGGAAAACAGGAGCTGCGTTCAAGGCAATTGCTATTCTATGTACCTATTCCTTTAGGCATCTAAATTGAAGAATTAAAAACAAAGTCAGAAATAAAACTTACTTACAGACCTACTTATCATAATAACATAACAATTAGTTATTCAAAAACAAACAATGAATAAACATAGAAAACTCAAAACTGAACGTACTAAATATTATGTACACAAACAAATAGAAATGCTTCAAACATTCGATGAAAAGTTGTCGATGTAACTTAAATAGCGTCAATCAAAGCTTTCAATTCTAACTATAGTATTCGATGTGTCGTATCATCGAAAAAAAAAACTGTCGTACTAAAAGTATGTTGGCTGATCAACATAGAATTTGTATATCGGTGTTTGAGACGGTTAGGAACATCGATTTACTCTGGGGGAGTCATTGACAGTGGGGTTAGAGGAGGTTAAATATAATAATGGATGGTTTATAATAAGAAAATGGGAAGCCGTTCAGCCATATATGTATGTGTGAGTCTTCTATGTAAATTATAGTACTTATGGTACGGCATAACACAAGCCTATGGTTCTATATTTTCCTGTAGGTAAGTACTTACGTCTGTTTAAATAACTTTTTTTAAATATCTGTTTTTTTACGTAGAGTAAGAGTAACCTTTTTGTGATTAGTTATTTTTTTATTTTTTTTATTTTGTTAAACAACGTTAAGCGTGGTCAGTAGCCTAATGGGTGATCAAACCGGAGCCCTGAGCTCGCCTGTCTTTTTAAAAACTGAGAGCACGGCACTATCGACCTTTTTAGAACCACAAACTAATCGATTAGGCGGCACATCCCTAATTTCTTACCATCCCAGTATTTTAGCATACCTCAATTTGATTAGTAGCTCGTCACTGTGACTCATATTTCGGGGAAAGCGTTTTAAGTTGATTGGTTTTTCTTAGAAAAGGGGTAACTACATAGAATGCATGTGCGTGCTACTGACAACCCTCGAACGAATATGTGCCCTTTCATAGCC
Organism: Eudonia mercurella; assembly: GCA_963082485.1. NCBI lineage: Eukaryota > Metazoa > Arthropoda > Insecta > Lepidoptera > Crambidae > Eudonia > Eudonia mercurella. Next base: position 7,862,341 of record OY720043.1, read on the forward strand.
ATTTACAGGGTCTCTTAGGACGGCACTGCTTTAATACCACATTTTATACAAACATTATTTATACAAACATTTTATACAAACTCTCGTTTTCTGCACCTTGATTGATGAGTGCGATTTTAATGTAGTGCGAGTTTCGTTCGCCATTCGATTACGTTAACGAAAACGAGAATTTGTATGGCTAAATTTTAACTCTACTCGTATGTCGCCAGGAGGCGCTGCTTCAATGCCATACTAATTTTCTTTTTCGTAATCGTTTTCGAATGAATACGGATAGTAAACAAAACTCACACTAGGCACTCAACTACCACTAACTGTCAAATTTCATCAATGGACTTTAAGCTTTATGTCCTAGATATAAGGATGAACATTTATTGAAGACATTTGATAGTTTTGGATAAGTTAATGCGCACGTCTGTACTATTCGATCACATTACAGAATCTAACTTTTTAAACTATCATGGTCACTTACATTAGAATAAATATTATTAACGGGATTATTACCATGTTTTTTTGTTGTGTTTGAGTATCCGATATTTCGGCACAGTTGCATGCGCCATGATCACGGATGTACTGAAGTTATTGCGGGTGGGTGATTATGAGCAGACAAAACGATCTACCCTCTTCCTTAGTCGTTTTTTGCGCTCGATACTCGTACCACTGTTTCCTAAGTCACTATTCACTCGAACTTGTTCTCGACACACTGCACTGACCGTATCAGATCGCGAAACGGCACTTTTGTTCTTTTTGCGGTCTTTACATAACGTCAGTGAAGTTCTAACAGTGCGTAAGTCATTTTTGGCGCTTTTAAGATTTTGTCGTGATTCGATAAAGAACAAACGCGCGCTACGTTTCAACTAATCAGAAATCGTCCTTAATTTCTTCAAAGGGTTTACTGTAAGTACCTCTTCCAAAAATATATACTTCTAATGTTTGTTACTACACTTTAATACAGTTATTTCGCTCTCCTGTAAAGTAGCCATTTTTTACTTACGCACTGTTAGAACTTCACTGACGATAAGCTAATCACTGGATTCCAGATACGCGACAGTTTAAACCCATCTTCGCGATTGAAATTTTTACACATTACAGAAAACAAGAATACGTATTGCTATAACGCTTCTCGTTCATCATCAGCAAACAATTTTTCATATCTCTACTGCTGGGGTACGGGCCTTCTCTATCTCCATAGATATACATACGAGTATCCCTCTCAGGGTTTCTTAAACTTTCCACTTTCACAATTTAAACAACTCATCGGACCCCTTACAAAGATTATTTAAAGAAAAAAGAAAACTCTTTTATTCGTAGTTTTACTTACTACTAAGTTAATAGGGAGGATGCTGCTTGTGAGGTGCTGCGTGACGACGATGATGCGTCATCGTCACTGCGAGTGCGTGGCTTAGCCGAGAAATGCTGAGTTTACTGCACAATTTAATGTGTTAAGAGTTTACTGAGCTACTGCCGACGCCTGATACACGTGCTGCAGACCTCTAAGGGGTCCGTGGACCCCACTTTAAGAAACCCTGATAGGGAGAACGGGCGATAAACCCCCACGCGGGCCCAGTGCGGATTAGTGGTTGTAAACAACTGCTAATGCAGCCGGGACCAACGACTTTACTTGTCCTTCGAAGCACGCAGGAGCTTGAGGTGACAAATTTTTGGTCACCCATCCGATGACCGGCCTTTGCGATAGTTGCTTAACTTCAGCAATCGCAGACATTACACTCCTCGTACATTAGTTACATAGTATTTATTCCTAACATCGGATTGTGCGGAGGGTGCGCGCCGCCCGCCCTCATCTCCGCGCGGCCCCGCCCTACTATCTCATGTGCGGTAAATCTGTACGTAGTACGCTTACGGCCCGGCCATGACCGCTTTCTCTGAGCGACAGCAAGGTCTAAGCGACAAGCGACTTACACAAATATATCCTTATCTAAATATGTCGCCTAACATCAGTGTTAGTAGCATTGTTATTGTCCGACAGTTAGAGATAAGGTAGCCAGTTTCTCTGTAGTTGAGGATTCCGGGTGAAGTTCGCTAAACAAAATAAAACACAAGTAAATGGGTATAAAACGGCATCACTTGAACATCACTAAATCATATACAAAGTCGACATCTTCCCTAAAAGTAGTGCTTTTGCTTTTTACCACTAGAGGGCGGTATAGAGCATAGGCAAATGTTCTAGAATACTTTATTGGAAATTATTATATAGGCTGATTATTGGGTAAATATACAAAATACTTACGAAAATAAACTGTAATTACGTTCAGCCGTTTTATAACCGGCCAGTAAGCGTAGGTCAAAAAAGTTATCATTCAAACTGCATCAAACACTAAAATCTCTAAGTACGATTTCATCTGCATCTAAACGCTACACATTCATATAGGTGCTGTGCTGGTGCTGCTGCTGCGGCTGCAGAAAACCTCAAGCGGCGAAAGTATAATAACCTTATCGGTAATTATATTTTCGAGCCGTTTGGGGTTGAAACCCTCGGGCCGTGGGGTCCGAATGCTCATGTTTTGTTTAATGACATCTCCAAACGGCTGGTTGACACTTCCCATGACCCAAAGGCTGGCTTTTTCCTTGGCCAGAGACTAAGCATTGCCATGCAACGTGGCAATGCCGCCAGTCTCTTGGGTACTTTACCAGTCGACTGCGACGCGGAGGAATTTTTTGACGCCGTATTTTAGTTTTGTATTAGTTTTAGTTACTTTAGGTTATTATAATCTCAGATTTTAATTTTGTAATTTTCAATAATAAATAAAAGGTGCTACATTCATCTAACCTACCCCGAATAAATAGACCGGGGCAGTCCAAAAAAATACCGACCGTTTTAAATTATCCTTTAGTATGTGATTGTACTACAACTTACCAAATACGGAAATCAAGCGAAGTTGATAAAATGGCGAGTTTCATACACTGACCAGATAACCCAACTAACGAATTAAGGAATGTGACGAATTAAGGGTATTAGTGAAATTGACGAATTTCAAAACTGAAAAGTTGCCGAAAGTGATTAATTAACGAAACTGTCGAGTAGATAACTGACTCAAAATACTTACCTAGTTAGGCAGGTTTTACGGTTTTTCATTTAAATTGAAAAAAAAAGATCTTTGTCGAACAGGCTCACCTTGTAGCTTAACAGCAAAGCATTAGTATATTTCTAGAGACTAGAGACTAGAGGACACGTGCCTCCATTTTTATCTCCTCAAAAAATCTATAAACAAGTACGTTTTTTTCTAGCATTAGTTACGGCAATTAGAAGTGTTGTTACCCGTTTTAGTTCATAATTGTAATATTTGAAACGAAAAACTCATATTTTAATTATATTTATAATAAAGCTATAATTAGCTTCTAACAAGATGACCGCAGTGGTTAACGCGCCCGGTCTGCGAGTGCTGAGGTTAAGCAACTTTAGCAAGGGCTGGTCATCGGATGGGTGAATGAAAGTTTATCATCTCGAGCTCCTCCGTGCTTCGGAAGGCACGTAAAGCCGTTGGTCCCGGCTGCATTAGCAGTCGTTGACAACTACCAATCCGCACTGGGCCCGTGTGGTGGTTTATGACCCGTTATCTTTATCCATCCATAGGGAAGGCTCGTGCCCCAGCAATGGGGACATAAAATGAGCTGATGATGATGATGATGATGAAGATGACCGACATCTCCAAAGCGTTATTTCCAATGACACTGAACTTATATTAAAACTAAAGCTGCTTTTCTACAAAACAATGGCTAAAGTTAGACAACGTTGAAAACAGATGCTGTCACTTTTTAACTAATATTGTTAGACAGAGACACAATATTTTAAACACGTATTTAGCCATTGGTTATTTGGTTAACTTTAAACACTGTTTTGTTGTGAAAGGGGAGATGTCCATCTACCATCCAAATATTCTTAGCAACACATCGTGTCATAGTTAATTAACTACGTAAGATTAGAATAGCTACCACCATTTTATCTAAATATGTCACCATAACATCAATGTTTGTAGCATTGATGTGTTCCGGCAGCTAGAGATAAGATAGCCAGTGCCGCACTAGCTGAGGATCCTGGGTGAAGTGCGCTTCCATCCTTTGCTTTATCATCACTTTACATCAGGTAAGATCAAGGCACTGTGCTTACCCGTAAAATATTTAAAAAAACACTGTAACGGAAGGAGGCGAAAGGGAAAAGGTGGACTGTATTTAGAAATAAGAGGCAAGAAAAACGTACAATCTATCTTCTATACATATAATAAAGCTATAGAAGGTCGAAAGTCTGTACATGGAAGATATTCGAAAAAAAGTTGACTGGGGATACTTAGAATCGGTAACAGAACACGTTCCAACAGTTTTTAGAATTTTTGTCTGTTTATCTGTTTGTCTGTTTATTTGACCGCGCATCACGTGAAAATGGCTGAACGGATTTGGATAAAACTTTGCACATAGACAGACCATGACCCGGACTAAGATATAGGATAGTTTTTATCCCGGTAACAGGTTCCTGTGGGATAGTGTAGTTTTCGCGAACGGCGTCGCGGGCGACAACTAGTTATTAATAAAATAATAAGAAATTATAACATACCTAGTCGACCACATACCAACCACGATGACAATCAAAAGGAAAAAGCAAAACAGAAGAAAATGACAATTAGAAAAGTAGAAAAAGTATAAAACCTAAAAAGAAGTGTTTACACCGTAATAGTATTATTAAAAGACAACGTCTTTTTTCAAGCGCTATTTACCTAACTGAGATTGATAAATAAGGTGTCTGTCCATTATCCGAATATTCCGGTAGCTTAGCAACGCATCGTGTCGTATATCAACGTCAGGGTAGACGTTTATAGAGCAGGGGTGCGCGCCGCCCGCCCTGCATCCCGGCGTCCCGCCCGCCCACGCCCTTATTCAATAGAAAAGTGAAGCATTCATTGTTTATGCTTCCCGTTAGCGATTGTATAATTCTGCTGTTAACTTTAAATAAAACTATTAGGTTGGGGAAAATGTCTTTTCGCATATAGTATGTATGAACTTGGAATAAAATCTCTTTGGCTATACTATATTTGTATCTAGCTGGTTTTGGTATCATTAAAAGTTTAAATTTTAAAGAAGATAATTCCAAATTAAAATTAGGAAAATGTGTGATTTTCATATTTGGTTTTTCTTACTGTCAAGATGAGTGAAGAACCAACCTAATGAAGAAATTCGATACATTTAAAATTTTACTACAAAAAAGGTAAAAATGCAACGCAAGCCGCGAAAAAACCTAGTGGAAATTTTGATGTCAAAGATGCACGGCGCTCTGACGTGCATCTTTGACATAAAAAATCAGAAGCCCCAAAATTTCTATAGCAAGGGGATTATGTCCCTACCTACAAGATGGCAAAAAGTTGTCGAACAAAATGGCACCTACATACTTTAGTTAATTATAAATAAACTATATTAAAAAATATTTTGAATTTTCTTAAAAAATGCGAAGAAACTTTTTCTCCAACCTATATATATTGTGGTTTTATAAATATTTTTTACTATTATTAACGTAGTAATAAATATATAAATGACTAGCACTTTGCCCAACATTTTTCCTTACACTGTTTATCAAAATAAAATATAGCCTATGTCTACCTTGAAGGTTCATACTAAATATTGGTAAACGATTTTTTGAAATCGTCGGATTAGTAGTTTCGAAGCTTATCTCTTGTTTACATCCAAATTAATAACTGTAGAACTTTATGATATTTTATTGTTCTAAGGAAAATTGACATTAATTTTAAAATTAGATAACTAAACTTGCATTTAAATATTTTCATAAAACTCTTTTACACAGCAGAAAATCGAGCCTTGAAATTATCGCTATTTGTATAAAAAAAAACTTTCTGTATGAATTAAGGAAACACACTTTGCCTATATAACTCTAGTCTCATTAACAAATAACATAATAAGTAAGTATATGCATTTTTATAATTGTCAAAAACGTTTTCCTACATTTACAATTTTTAAACTTATTTCAATTTTTTTTTAATATTTTGGGGGTAAGCATTTGCCTTTCATCTCACCTGACGTTAAGTGATGATAAGAACGAAGGTGAAAGCGCACTTCACCCGGAATCCTCAACTACTGAGGAACTGGCTATCTTATCTCTAGCTACCGGAACACAACAATGTTACAAACATTGAAGTTATGGCGACATATTTAGATAAGATGGTGGTAGCTAGCCAGGCGAACAAACAAGCCCAACCACCAACCAAACCGAGTACACCAACATACCCCCCGCTGGGAATCGAACCCGGAACCTCTTTGTCTAAGCCGTGGTATTATCCACTATACCACAGAGGCGGTAAATTCTAAGAAATAAAACCTATTTCTATTTCTAAAATATTGATTTGTTTTTCAATTGGAAAAACATACAAGTGCACATACTTGTATATTCTGTGTCATCCGTGGAACGGGGAAGCAATCGAGCGCGCGTTAGTACTGATAACAGATTGTTGGGTTATTCTAATACTTTTGTTTTGTTTTTTTTTATTTCGTGCAATACATGTTTAAATTTTGGCGTTAAAGTTACTCGCGTCCGTAGGTTTACCCTTGAGACCCTACACGTGACCCCTGGGTGGTACTAAATGAGTGACGCTGTCTGAGTGGTAGAGCCACGCTAATTAAGAATAAACTCGTTGGTTTGTGCCTAAGGTTTGTGCGTTTGGGTTGTGAAATTCGTAATATTATATACATTTGTTTGCATGTTGTGTTTTTTGACAGTTTCAAAACATTACTCAATAACTCTTTTGATATTGTTATCCTAAGCCTATGCCTTTCCTACATAAAACTCTTTTCAGTACAAATACAATATATAAAATACAACAGCAAAAACACAACATGCAAAAGAATATATAAAAGGCGCAGGCGGGCGTATGGCGGGCGCGGTGCAGCGTTTCTAAGTGCGGCTCTCCCGGCCTGTAAACTTTTTTTTTATTTTTATTTTTTTTATTTATTTATCAACAAAAATATAATTTCAAATATCGGTTAGTAGTATCTTAAAGCCTATATTAGGTTTGTATAGATACTAAGTTCTCAATATAATAATAAGTAATTGAATTAGAAACAGTAACATAATAATATGACGGTAAAAGACAAAAAGAATGAATATGAACCGAATGGCGGCGTGGCGTAGTGACATTTATAAGTCTTTGTCTTAATAGAAGACTTTTTGGTTGTTGGCAAGGTTCATCAGAAATATAAGTAATATGATTAAAAAAGAAAAAGTCGTTCTCAAATTTTATAGACAACTTAAAAAAAACATTCTATGGATAAATCGTTTGATAGGTTATGGTGCCTCTTTCTTGAGAATAACCTTTTACATTTTTGTTTATTACTTACGAATAATTTGTAAAAAAAAGCGTTACGTAGATCAAATATGTAAAGTAATATAAAAAAACACCAGCTTCATACAAAAACACAAACTGTTGTAGAATAATCGCCTACAGATAAGGTAACGATGCCGCGCCTGCGCAATGCGGGTTCCGGCACTTCGGAAAACTGGCATATATGGTAAACAAACATATACATATATACGCATGTTTCTCTTATACATCTGCGTTGAAACATGTCACGGAATAGATAACGTTATTTATTACATACAAATCAAATTCAGCAAGATTTTGCATATGTAAAAAGTTAGGTATCTTTATATATAAAAATCTTGTGTGCGTGTGTATGTTATTGAACACCTTCGGGACCTATTTGGATGAAATTTTCTGTGTGTGTTCAAGTGGATTCGAGGATGGTTTAGATTTACAATTGGAACCGGTAGGTGGCGCTGCTATAGGGGTCCATCATGGGATACGGGTGTTCTTAAGAGGACGAATGATTTGTTTGTTTTGTTGTCATGGAAACTGTCAAAGCGGTACGAAGTCCGCCGGTCAGCTAGTAGCTTAGTACATTTTGTAATTAATGTTTTAAGTTAAGTAAATAATTTGAGACACTGTTAAGAAACTTTTGTACATTTCATTGCAACATACATATTTTTATTTTGCTCATGACGAGTGTAAATTTTGATCATCATCATCAGCCCACTAATATGCAAGTATTTTTGTAAGTTTTATTCTTTTTTTTATATTAAAAGGAGGCTAACGAGCAGGCGGGTCACCTGATGGAAAGTAATCACCGCCGCCCATGGACACCCGCAAAACCAAAGTAATCGCAGATGCGTTGCCGGCCTTGAAGGAGTTGGATCTTAAGGAGGAAGTAGGAATTGGGAGGCCCTGCAAAGGGTTCGAAACGTCAGGATAAACATTAAAAAGTAATATGAAAAATAAACGCGAGTAGATCCGTAAAAGTTGTTTCATTTCAATGTGTAGTGTTCGCGTAAACTTTAGAACACAATTTAAACTAGGTGAGTTGCAATTTTACTATACAAATTCTCCATACAAGTTTTTCAGTGAATAAGGCCCATCTCTCACCCCTCCCCCCTCCCAATTCTTACTTCCTCCTCAAGATCCAACTCCTTCCTCTAGGCCGGCAACGCATCTGTGATTACTTTGGTTTTGCGGGTGTCCATGGGCGGCAGCGATTACTTCCCATCAGGTGGCACTGCTCGTTTGCCTCCTTTTAAAATAAAAAAAATAAAAATCGCATTATGATTTTGCTTTTCTCAGTCTCCGATTTGTATTTTTCTTGTGCTGTTTCTTTCAGTAGGTATTGGGAATAGATTGGTTTCCCAAGATCCAAGCGCTGCCGCTGCCTAGTTAGGGGGGGGACCTCTGTTAATTTAATCTTTAGTGCAATAAAAATTATTTCTATTCTTATTCTATTAATATGCCATATAAATTTTGGCTGAATAAATCTCGCATTCAAAGTGCGAGATCGTAAAGTAACATTTAGGTGAAACGATACACAACAAAATATAATCATTAGGTACCAACACGAATAAAGATAAACATAGCTAATCTAACAGGTATCAATCGATCAAAACCGAATAAAAAGTCAATGAAGATATGAACTCTCAAGAGTTAAGTGTAATCCACAATTCGGGGCTGCCTTATCTTTTATCTATGTCCAGAAGAAAATTAGACCGTCTACAGATAATGTGAAATCTGTCAAATTTCTCCAATGAATATTGATCCTTTCAACTAAACAATAAAGTTCAAAATTGATTGTAGTTTGACAGTTTTGGGTAGGTTGATCTGCGGCCGACTGTACTTGTGGAATCGATTTTCTTCGAAAACATGACTTCTGACTTTTATCTTCGAACTGATAAAGTTCTTAAAGTGGATGTCGAAAAAATATTGAGTTATAATGAAATATCAAGTGATATATTAGGTATCTGAAGCACGAAAATTGAGTTTTTGAAGAAATGCCTTTGTCGAGTTTCTTGCCGGTTCTTCTCAGTACAAAGTCTTCCCCGTGTAGATATACGGACCGATGGCATATAAAGTCATTCATAAGAGATTTTTTTTGTAGCCTACAATGAATAAATTACTTTCAATTTTGAATGGCGATCTTGACCAAACATGATATGGCAAAAATACACAATGAAATGAAACAATATTTTTTATTTATTAAAGCTTGGAATATGAGTGAGATGGGAACACTCGTTATTGATATTGTATTTTTTTTACTAGTCTTCAATTAAAAACGCGCTATTTTATAATTATATCGGCAGATGACTCCACTCCACCTGAGTTAAGTGGAAATGGAGTCCAGACGCAAAGACAACTAATGCAGCGTGAAAACAACGCAGCTCAGTCAATGTCACCACTGTCAGTCTCAATGTCATAGAAAGGAGAGCTTGACCTTCTCCCCTGAAGATAAGTCATTTCTTATTCGGCCTTATCATCATAAGGCCGCAGTTCACCTAGAATCCTCAACCACTGAAGATTCCATCTTGCTTCTAGCTGAGGCTATTACCAATTTTGTAATTGCGTTAGATTTGAGAAGACTATGGTTAGAGCCAGGCGGGCTTAAAAGCTCTACCTACCACCTGTGTACTGTGAAAACCTGAGAGGCTTTATTTATAATAACGGGGGTTTATCGATAATAAAAATGAACTGAACGTTTAAGACTTCTATTAATTTTCAGCCAACAAAACATAGAATTACAATTGATATCTTCTCGTAGCCGCGGGCTGACATGGAATTCTCTCTTCCTTTGTCTTCGTCTCGAAGCCCTTCTTTTTCTTTCGTTCTATTTTTGAAATGCGCCACGTCGTCGCCTGCCATAGACACCGATCGGCGATCGAGCAAATAGGCTCGATCACCACAGTACACACGCCGGCACATCATTCTACCACAAACTGTCAAATTTCCTCAATACACTTTGAACTTTATTCCTATGTTATATGGTTGAACATTTATTGAAGATTTTTTTTTTTAAATTTAGTTTCTCAAAAAATGTTTACAATGGTATTTTATACAATACTCTGCCAAACCGTATAACGGTTTGTCGGCAGCGTTCTTGTGGGCACTTAGTACGTTTTATAGAAAAATATTAACAATAACTTACTAAATAATTAAAATTAACTTACAGAACTTATTGATCGATATTTTTAAGACACCATTTAACCATGTGCCTCTAGTTTGTCAAACTATGAACACGTCATACTTAGTCAAATAATGCCTTCGTCTTTAAGCAATTTCTTGTTATGTTATCTATCACATTTGGTCCGTAGTGGTTTCGGTAATGCGTTTACAGATTTGATTTGGATTTGACAGATTTGGATAGTCTGGTGGGTTACTCTTGAAACACAATTGCAATAATCAATTTCCAATCCCATATATAAAAAAATTAAATGGCACTCTTAAAAGCGATAATAGCGCTACATTGGAATTAAATTGCGTGGAAATTGAGTAAACAAATTATTATCGAAATGGGGCGTTCCGAAATTGCGAAACTTATCCCAATATCGATACATATTAATCGCATTGGAATTGTATTGAGATTGAGTTTGCGTCAAGAGTAGCCTACTTGATCTGTACTAGGGAATCTGAATAGGGCTCCTTTGGCTTACAGAGTAAGAGTAGATAGTGTTGATTAATTTCGGCGAGTTGGATTGAGCCACGTTAGCATAGTAGCACGGCGTGTCAAGGAGTGCTGGTTCGAATCTCGCTAGTGAAATTTTTTCAACACTTTTTTTTTCAAATCTGTGCTAGGTCTGAGATCATCGATGCTCTTTCTATCATACTACAGGAGATGGCTAAACTTATTAGAAATAATTATTTTCTAATCACCACTAATAGTACCTACACTATAGTGACTATAGTGTCGACACTCGACATGGTATGTGAGTAGAATTAGATCGCTTGCCACTTGAAACCTCTCTAGTCATAGTATATCAAAATGCTCAGTATTTGTAATGCGGAAAGAATTGTCTTGATATCGTATCTGATCTACGATAGCCTATTTAGACGTTGATATAATCCTAGTTAATATTAGGTATACAGGGTGTTTGGTATCTGTATGATCTCGAATATGGCAGATAGGGTACCGTGCATAAATAAATAAATGAAATAAAAATAAAAATAAAAATGTTTTATTTCAGACAATTATGTTAGTTAGCGTTAGTTACAATATTACCTTATAAATGCTATGTTAGTATACAAAAACATACAATTAATAAATGAAATTAAAATAAAAATAAAAATAAAATAAAAGAACCATTGACTGATTTAATTTTTTTTAAATATAATTTAATTGTAATTTAATTTTATTGAATTTGTTAATTTTACTAACATAGGCTAAGGTAATTATTGTAACTAACCCATATGAGCCATGATGCTTGAAAAATAAATATATTATTATTGACAAATGATTACAACAATAACTGCAGGTGGACCCCACATACCCGCTGCCGGTCTACCCATTCGCACGCTTAGTGACGTACAGAATTGCAGATCCGTAAACCTACCGAAGGCTGCAGAGACCTTCCTGTCAGCAATCATCCCCAAAATCCTATTGGCGTTCCCACGCAATCGCAGCATCAACGAGGCAGTCTTCTTCATAGAACTCCGGAAAGTTATGAATATATCTGAGAAGCACCATAAGCCCGAGATATTGAGTTTGAACCGTTTGAACGTTTATCGTCTTCAACATCATGGTTCAACGAAACAGAAATCGAAACATGTCAGGGTCGGACTGTAGCGCTAAACGCACTTAAAAATTAAAATGCAGTGTAAGAATTCAGTGCTTACGTCAGCCTTCCCGGTAGTATAATGGTCAGTGCAGCCGCCCGGATTGCGGAAAACCCAGGTTCGATTCCTGGCTGGGTCGGGTAGGCATTTAATTTTTTCACTGTATTTTATATATCAATATTTAATTCAGCTTCAGTGCAACAAGCAATTAGCACTTAAAAATAAAAAATATTTTTTTTTTCTTTTAGTTGTTTTTTATAACTCCGATGTTTTAAGCAGAAGCGGAGTCCAGATGCGAAGACAATTATTTAGCTGCTAGTTCGTCCTGTATTTCCAAGTAAGCCAATACCATAAAATAAAGAATTGTTTTTTAATACTTACTTATTCTTTGCCAATACTCATCAATTGTAGTGTTGACTTGATTTTTACAATTAAGGAAGCAAACTTAGCAGTGGGACGATATTATTATGATAAGCTAAGATACATTTTAATGCCATTGTTGCAGACCCTTTTAAAAACCTTTTTAATACCTTTCTTTGTTCTTATTTTTATATATTTTTTTAATACTGACATTTTTATAGTGTTTTTGTTTGCTTGGCTGTCGTCTTTATCATAGTATCGTGTGGTGAAATTAGAGTGTATTTAGTTGTAATACTGTGATATAAAATATAGTTAAATGCCACTTTCTTTCCTGTTTTTTGATCATTTTTAGTTAGTCTCCTTTAGTTCCTCTCATTAATCTTTGTCGTTTTCATCCATTCAATTGTTTAAATAATAGCAGATGTTATATTATTAGAACTTTTTGAATGTCATTCTTAAGTTTAGGCTTAGATAGCTAGCTCCCTAAAGAGTCATCATCATCATCATCATCATCAGCTCATTTATGTCCCCACTGCTGGAGCACGAGCCTTCCCTATGGATGGATAGGGAGAACGGGCCATGAACCACCACGCGGGCCCAGTGCGGATTGGTGGTTGTTAACGACTGCTAATGCAGCCGGGACCAACGGCTTAACGTGCCTTCCGAAGCACGGAGGCGCTCAAGGTGATAAATTTTTGGTCACCCATCCGATGACCGGCCTTTGCGTAAGTTGCTTAACCTCAGCACTCGCAGACCGGGCGCGTTAACCACTGCGCCATCGAGCTCCTAAAGAGTGGATCTCTCCTAATATAGGTGCTTAACTTAAAAAGAGACTATTGAAATACCTACCTACCTGTAGGTGGCACCATCATCATTATCTCAGTTATAAGACGTCTACTGCTGGACAAAGGTCACCCAGGGATCTCCACAACGCCTGGTTTTGTGCTGTTCGCATCTAGTGCCTACCCGCAACCTTCACCACATGGTCGTTCCACCTCGAGGTCTGCCTATACTCGTAGGTATGTTGATCTATGATGATAGTAGTAAGATAAGTAAGTAGTAGAAGGAACTCTTAACGACAGCTCCTGATAACAATCAGTACCAACTATATCTTCGGTGAGCAGCACCGATTCGCCTCCGATAAGTACACCAAGTCCCTGCTGAGTGCTGGACAAACAGACTGATTAACGGTGCGGCGAATTATTGAGCCATTATCTTGATAAGGACCCAACCCAGTTTCGGATATCGGCGGCGCGTGATTGCCGAGAACCGATGATTCGTCACTGCTACAGGTGCAGGCGCTGTGATTCACGTCTCCTACAATTACCTTAAAATAGTTATGTGTTTAAATTGATTACTAGTTTTATGCTACTAGTAACTAAATTAAAAACTAATTTAATAGTAGGTATTAGTATTTAAACTTAATACTAGTTTAAACTACTAGTATTAAAATTGAATACTAGTATTTAAAATAAATACTAATTTAATACTATTATCATTTAAATTAAATACAAGTTTTGGTCACTGGTTCCGCATGAAATTCGGTCTGTGCTAGTAATTGAATGGTCTTCTCTCCTATGTATTCCTCCTCCTGTTGATTAGGTACATCAAATAAAAGTAGACGAAAAGTGTTGATTTGAATCCACACCTTCTGACATAACGGGTCAGGTGGATTTACGACTATGCTATCGTGGCTCTGGCCAACCCATCCACACTCTTTTTTTAAACAAATAAAATAAATTCGTGGTGTCATCGATCGATTTGATCTAACTTGTTAATTTCAAAGACAGTAAAAAGAGATCTGGGTGCCAAGTGCGAGTTTCATTCGAAAAACGAGAATGTGTATGGTAAAAGTTTAACTCTTCTCGTATGTCGCCAGGAGGCGCTGCTTCAATGCCATACTAATTTTAGTTTTTGTAAACGAAATCGAATGAATACGGATAGTTAACAAAACTCACACTAGGCACCCTGAATATGAATTTTATTCACCATACAAACATGTTAACGAGTCTGAATTTGTATGGCATTGAAGCAATACCTCACAGTGACAAATGAAGTGAAGTGACTTTGCGTTAAAGAGATCGAATAGGAAACAACACTCGCACTCAGTCAGAAGGTACATTGACACAATTTGTTTACAGATACCGAAAGATTCGATAGATTTTCCGCATGCGATTCACAACGCACCAAGATTTCCAGTAGAAAGAGTTGAGATCCCGAACAATGGCTGCCACAGCGGAACCTATTAGCCTGTCACCGATCTCCAAACAACAATATCCCGCTACCTTTCGCCGAAGCCATTCAATGGACGAGAGTTCATTCAGTCCGATCGGGCATAACGGTGCCGTTCGTCTAATACCACCCACCCGAACGAAAATGAGCTACCATCGATCATAAGCCGTCCACAAATCTGCATAGGATAACCTTAAAACAGCGGGGGGAGGAAGGTCGAGCTTCGCTGGTCGATGATCGAGCTCTATGAAAATGATTGCCACTTTCTCTAGATCCGCGACGTGTGTTGATGTTTCTTTGCCATTGGCTGGTGATGTATGAGGAGGCAGGTGGGCCGGTAATTCTACGTAAGCTGGGCACGTGAGAGCGTGTTTGAATTCAGCTCTCGTACACCGGCTACCGCGAAGCTATGCCATGTGGACCTTACTACGTATTTGGATTTAACAAATCCATAGGTATTCTGTGGTGATGGGCATGGCGATATTTACATAACTGTTGGAGCGTGTTGAGATGTATATTTGCTTTCAAATATTGCTTGTTGCTGTACAAATAGATTTAAGTTTTTTTATCAAGATTTTTAGTGGATATGTCCTTTTGGGGAGTGTCTCATATAACCCACTTAACATCCCAGAACATTGCATATCACCTGAGCAAAGAAAGGCCCAGCAGTAGACGAAGTGGGACTCTGAACAATGATAATGATGATGAGGATGATGATGAGTAAATATACCTATATATACCTATATATATATTCGTAAATAAATTTGTTGCTGTATTTTTCCTAGCTGATACATTTAAATGGATGAATAAACTACAGATTAAATTGTTTTCCAAATGATTCGACGATAATGAACAGAGATAATATAACTTGTTATTTTATCAATGTTAAAATCTTTTAGTCACTCCTTCTAACGTATCAAAGTACGCATGACAGATCATATTTGGATGGAACATACGAGAAACAAAAAGTTTATTTATTCACATTACACTTCAGTATATTTTTGTATTGTTGCTATGCTGACTGTTGAGCATATGGCCTTCCTGATGCGGCACCAAGGGTGTTGCCAACCCCAAAGTTTATTTCTTATGCTTCTATAGGTACCTTCTAGGCATTTTTTTTGAAAGAATTTGCTCTCGGCATTTTCAGCTTCACCGAGCTTTTTGGGGGCGGCGACAAACGGCGACGATAGTTCCTCAAGCCGTGTGAAACGAATCACCGTCAGAGGTTTTCTAGAGGGAACGGCATCACGCACTAGTGCGTGTACCCGTGCCCTACTAGATTCTCCGAGGGGTTCAGATAGGATCAAAACTAGGTAAGATTACACCGTAGGCTACATCAGTTACCACCAGGTGAGATAGTAGTCAAATGCAAACCTAGGTAATCAACAAAAAAAAATTTCCCTTTAGATTAGTGAATAATTTTTTGTCGAACAACCATACAATTGAACTCCCTCCCAGTGCTCGTATTTCCTCCTTCCAACACCATGGGGTCCTTATCTTATCTTATCTTAGTAGGGCCTGCTGAGGTTTCCCTCTCGCAGTAAGACTCCGACCCATGGGGATCTTTTGTGCAACCCCATCCTTTCACTCTTCTTCCTCTGTAAAGATAGATGCCATAAGTTTGGCAACGTCTTTAAGAGCGAAGAGCCCTCACTTACCACTGCGTCCGCACTGTTAAGTGGACTCTCTTCCCTCCCATTTTCTTTTGGTTCATTACCTACCTGTAACCACATTAGAATATAAAGAGTGCTTCAAACTTATCATCTCGCCAAGCTTGCGTAACAAATTCTCTCGCCTTTTAAAAAATAAATCTAAAATGTCAGTAGAGGAAGTGTAAAAAGCCGAGAGCACGGAAGCGGCGGCCGTTGGCACCAGCGCGCGCGCCGCGTACTGATGGCGCTGGGATGGTAATGGTGAACGGAGATTCGTGACTGCGCACGGCGGAGATGTGGCGTGGGATCACAGAGCATAATAGCTGCATATAGGTGTCAATGCAAATGAAACCTTCTTTTAGCGCTGTTATTTTATCTTTTGTTTTGTTTTAGTATGAAGTTAAACCTCTTTTTAGCGCGATTATTTTGTCAATTGTTTCTGCCTAAAGATGTTGGTTATGGAGCTGATTACGAAGATGAAAAACACAATTTTTTCTATTTAAAATAATATTTAATGTTTTTATCGCGTCTATTTTACCTATTTATTGTTTTAGCTGGATATTTTGTACAAAGTGGGATCAGAGACGATAGAATGGTATTGTGAGTGGTACTGGTTTGTTTGAAGAGTGTTTGCTGATGCCTCAGGTGGCGTTTTCAGCGTCACCTTTTCAGGGTTCAGATCAGGGGGCGGAACAACCCAAGGGCGCTCGGGTTGAGCGGGTCGTGGGGATGGGGAGAAGCGCCCAGGTATATATGTCTGTACCTGGTATAGAGTGCATGTGAACCGGGTCGTCGTACCCTTGTTCTACGAGTACGGTGTCTTGGGCCTGCGAGTGTGCATGTTGTGTATCATGACAATGTGTATTGACATTTAGAGGATCGGGCGGAGACGGTTCTGGCTTCGTGGCTTAAATAAAGCAGGCATTTTTAAATAGCTCTTTATTACGCATATGTAAGAAGCAAATTGGAATATAATTCGGTAATTTGGGATCCCCATGAAGCCAAATATAAGCTTATGGTGGAAAAAGTACAAAAAAAGTTTGCGCGTTACATTTACAAAAAGATATATGGATATTACCCATATCTATATCCGTCCCTTTTCATAGCCGGCATGGTGGGTATTAACACTTTGGAGCTCAGGCGAAAATGTGCTCTTCTTTTACATTATTTCCAACTCTTCAATATTAAGATAGATAATCCTGAAGCCTTGTCAAAGTGTTCTTTTTTCGTGCCGAATAAGTTGGCGCGGCTGCGCACGCGGCGTCTATTGGCGGTCCAGTTGGTTCGCACGCGAACGGCAAAATATGCACCCACTGCCCAAGCTTTGGGTCTATTCAACGCTCTGATCGCTCAACAACCAGATGTTGATATTTTTTGTGTATCTATTAATTTATTTATAAATAGTGTTATACGTTTTTTAGAAATTAAGTAGTTATCTGTCTACGCAAAATGTAATTGGCCTACTGCACGCTTTGGTGTAACTGTAAGTGTAATGGGCAATTCAGATTTAAATAAATAAATAAATAAATAAATAGCCAAAATTTATACGTATTTTTTTATCATAGGACATTTAATTTAACAACGAAAAGAAACACAAAAAAAAAACTGAAAAATAATTAGAAAATTATTTTAATAATCCTCTATTTTTTTATATTTAATGGGGCAGCGGTTAGCCTTTATCTCACCCGATGTAGGTGTGGTGACACTGACACTTCATTCGAAATCTTCAACTTAGTAATTGTGACTCATGTACAGTAAGTATGGAGTAAAACATGCCAAAATGATTTTTTTATACTGCATATTTTTTCAATTGTTTCACTGAACCGCTCTACGAAAACAAACAAATCAATTCGAGCATTAAAAACTTCATGGACTTCTAAATGGGTATATTTAGAAATTCCAAAGTTAAATACGGTCATGCCGATACCGGTACCTACAGATAACCAATTGAAGGGTGCTCTGGAGAATGAACTGTATTACAAAGACATAGAGTCGAAATATAGTAAGGTGATGATGAATATACTGAAGTGTGATTTGAATACTTGGTCAAGCACGACGCATAGTGCAATAGTAAACAGTATTATTACTCGTATTATAGGAAAAGTTTTAAACATTATTACATTAGGGTGCCTAGTGTGAGTTTCATTTGACATTCGATCACGTTAACGAAAACGAAAATTAGTATGGCATTTGAGCAGCGCCTTCTGACGAGATACAAGAAGAATTTGAAAAAAGACAAAGTGTTGAAAAAATTCCACGAGCGGGATTTGAACCCGCACCTGAACTTTTAAACTGAAGCGAAATGTTACTCGGGTAATGTGAACTATGCTATCGTGTATCACCTGACTCTCGCATCGCAGTGCACCTGACCCGGCATGTCATGGGGTGTCTGGGGAGTCTTTTTTTGAAGAGTCAAGTCAAAAAAGAATAAGTAAAAGCTCAAGCCTCTCTGAGTTTTTAGTCTTCTTAAAATATACTCCAGTCTTGCCAAAGAGAACTCGAAACTGAGTCTTTTAAAAAAAGAACTCGCGACTGAGTCATTTGTTTCAAAGAGCTCTGAACTGGATTCCCAAACGTACTCGTACAATGTATAAGATCAATGAACGTCCATTTAGAATGGAATTCGCATTAGCGCCTTGTAAATGGAGCACAAAATCCTGTGCTTCATGCTCACTTTTGCTTTTAGTCACGCGATTGTCAAGTACCTACGTTTTCATAAACATGAACTTTAAATTCATGGTCATAAATTACTTTTTTCATTGTCTGACAGATCAGTTAAAGTCATGTCATGTGCCATGTTCATGCTTTTCTGTATAGCGCGCTAGGTCTAGGTAGATTGGGCTGCAGTCCTCTACTTTATAGTTCACGACTCAAAGAACTCAAAGGTTTCATGATTTGAGTCTTTTTGATTGGACTGCAGTCCTGCTGTATAGTTCACGACTCATAAGACTTGAAAGAACTTAAAGGACTCAAAGAGCTCAAAGGACTGAAAAAAAAACGAAAGGACTTAGAATAAATCTAACGACTTAAGAAATTTTAGGACTGAAAGAACTGAAAAGACTCAAAAGAACTCTCAAGACTCAGGACTCGGAAGACTAATTAGTCGTGATATCTGCAAAAAGAACTCATAGTCGCAAAATGAGGACTAAAAGACTCAGTTCTTTTACAACAGGTTAGACCACAATATGAAGTAACTTTACCACTTATCCGTTCACTATGCACGGGATGAGAACCCGCGATCCGCACCGCGATCGACGGTTAGTATGGAGATAACATCTCCGAAATCTAATTCGTATGCTTTCTTATGAGCATATATTATTATTCGGTACCGACTCATTTTGCGAGCGTGCACGTATTAACAAGTGTTGCGTATTCAATTTTTTTAGTATCTTACTGGCAATCATTTACCCTTATATCACCTGATGTTAATTGATGATAAAGCGTAAGGTGGAAGCGCACTTCAACCAGAATACTCAACTACTGAGGCACTGGCTATCTTATCTCTAGCTGCCGGAACACAACAATGCTTTAAACATTGATGTTATGGCGACATATTTAAATAAGATGGTGGTAGCTAGCCAGTCACGCAAACAAGCTAGGGCTTGTAGGCCACCAAACTAGAAATCGAATCCGGGACTTCTGGCTTTAAACCGGTGGTCTTAACACTAGACCAGAGGCGATTAAATGTCTATAACCATTTTAACTTGAACGATTTCTGTCGAGGTGTATCTTTAAAGGAGGTCAAGATAAAATGGCCACACCACACGTATAGTCGGCGACAAAATGGTTCAAGTATCAAAAATAATTTAAGATTTTAGAAAAATTTACCTCATCATTATCATCATCTCAGAAAAAAACGTCTACTGCTGCTGTGTGGAGCTCGATGGCGCAGTGGTTAACGCACCCGGTCTACGAATGCTAAGGTTAAGCAACTTTAGCAAAGGCCGGTCATCGGATGGGAGACCAAAAATGTATCATCTCGAGCTCCTCCGTGCTTTGGAAGGCACGTAAAACCGTTGGTCCCAGCTGCAGTAGCAATCGTTAACAACCACCAATCCGCACTGGGCCCGCGCTTTATGGCCCGTTCTCCATGAGGAAGGCTCGTGCCCCAGCAGTGGGGACATAAAATGAGCTGATGATGATGATGATGATGACGTCTGCTGCTGGAGAAAGGCCTTCCCCAAGGATCTCCACAACGACCGGTTTTTTACTGCTCGCATCCAGCGGCTACCCGCGGACCTTCACCAGATCGTCGATCCACCTAGTTGGAGGCCTGCCTACACTGCTTCTTCCGATGTGCGGTTGACTCAAGAACTAACCTGATTTTGATTGATTCTGAGAAGCTCTACAATAAAAACCCATAAACTTGTGGTATTTTTTGATTTTTCAAACTTTTGCTAGTGTTTGATTTTCTAAAGTCTAATTAAATCGTGAGATTTTAAAACAACAAAAACGCCACTTTTTTAGAAATCGAGTTTATGAACGCAACTTTTTTTAGGCCTATTTACATATTTGCCTTAAAAAGCACACATGTCTTCTGACGTTTTATACTTTAAACGAGGTATTGATTTTTTTATATTAGTAATAAAATATATTTTTTAATTAATAATAATATTTTTTTGTATCTACTGAAAAATTATAGCTCCATGACATATGTTGTTATAAAATTACACGATTCAATTGCAGTTTACTATTCTTATGCAACCTTTAATTCAGCAGAGAAAAAAAACAAGAAGGTACTCTTACAAAACTAGAAACAGTGTTTCTTATTCAATGAAGCTTTGAGCCCTGCGTCTCCAATCAGTAAACAGATAACATCGATAAAAGTTTTATGTGCCTCGATGAAAATCAATATTGACCGTAAGATTTATTTAAATCTAGTTCCCAGGATTACGAGAACAGAACACGAGTGAGTTTGTTCCACTGTGGTCTTTACAATACAACCTCTTTGGATAAAAAAACTAACTACATAACTAAAAACATAAGCTTTTAATAGTTATTTCGTATTTTGTTTCTGAAACTCTAATTTGAAATGAAGTTTACATGATGGAAAACCAAACAGGGAATATCTACTTCAAGCTACTACGAGTATCTCTGTTTCTTAGTAAGACTCTAATTATTTAAACAACTAACGCATAGGCAATGATGACCTTTAAGTTGAAAATGACAATGAATACGCAATTATTAAGACAATTATTTCTCTATAGCAATAAATTTACTTAGATAAATAATGACCGAAGGAAGGGCCGAAGGACACTGTGGCCAGAATCCTCATCTACTGAAGAGCCTTCTATCTTACCTTTAAGTGATGGAACAAAATAAGGTATAGTTAGTTACTATACTAACCAATGCTAGTCGTAAAAAGACCAATACAAATAAAAGACCAGACGATATACTTAGATAATATGGTATTAGTTAGCCGGAGACTTAGGCATTATCACCAACTTAGTAAAACATGTACCCAGTCTAGGAACCAAGCCCTTGACCTATGGCTCAGGCTGGTGGTTAACCACCACACCAGACCACACAGACGGTGTCTTGGTAGCTCAAATAAAAGTATTATTCCAAACATTTTAAATTATTTTTTGTATTATTTTTAGTTATTAGTCGAATGCCAAAGCCGTAAGTGGAGCAAACCTGTAGTCGGAGTAAACACCGGGTTCTCGGTACAGCACAGTGCTTCATTGTGTCGCATCTCTTATCATTAACGGGAGTAGCCGATGAGAATATTGGCTCGCTAAGGCGAATTCTCAGGAGGGATAACAGATTACTGGTCGTTGTGAAAAAAATGTGGACAAGCTGAGAAAAGCACTTAGTGCCTTGAATAAAATTTTTTGTAATAAAAAAAATAAAAATTGTTGGTTTATCAAAAAAAAGATAGATAAACAAAATTTGGTAATAATTGTGGTTGAATTATAAGATTCCATTCGAAACTTAAGGAAATTAAGCCCATCAATGCGTAAGCTACAAGCTATTTTGATTGAGTACTTTTACATAAATGTGGATAAAAATGTCATCATCATCATCATCATCATCGGCCTATCTTAGTCCACTGCTGGATATAGGCCTCCCCTAATATATGGATGAATTGTATAATTATTCACATAATGTTAATATCGTTTATATATACAACAAAAAGAAACATAACTTAACTTAAAAAAAACAGAAACATTATTAGAAAATTATAAACTAAAGACCTATAAATAAAAGATGTCCTCCAGCTGTGGGCTCATGGGAACGGTCCCAAGAATGCTGGCAACATTATCCCTATGGATTGCCAAGCTAATACGCTGGCAGAGGTAACTGATAGCCTTCTTGCTTTCTTATATTTATGATAATGATGTTACCTATTAAATATTTATAAAATACAGTGAAAAATTAAATGCCTAACGGACCCAGCCAGGAATCGAACCTGGGTCTTCCGCAATCCTGGTGGCTGCACTGACCATTATGCTACCGGGGAGGCTGACGTAAGCACTGAATTTTTACACTGCTTTTAAATTTTTTTAGTGCTTTTAGCGGCACAGTGCCATCTATCCAACGGTTATTGTAACCGATGGCTGTGCAAATTCATCTTTACAGATGAAATACCACAAATTTGATAGCACAACGCTATAGTAAAATTTTCTTTTTTAAGTGCTATTATTTTATAAATATTTATTTCAGCTTCAGTGCAGCAATTAGCACTTAAAAATAAAAAGTAAAATGTTACCTATTTTTAATATCGACACTTATCATCAAGTGTGATGAAAGTCAAGAGCGCTTCCTTATTGTGGAATTAAAAACAATATAATTGAGACAAATACGGAACCCTAAAAAAATGCTGAAGACAATGAGACAGAGTGAATCATATTCCCACACTGATGATTGTTTGTCAATTTAGTGAGTCCTTAATAAGCCCGGCTATGCCAGTGCAGTTTTACGACTTACGGTTAAAGTTGTATTTTAAACGGTTAGGTGGAAGAACCGACATCTTACGTTTTTTACTTTTACTTTTATAAAACAATCCATAGTAGAAGAAATAACACCGAATTCTAAACCGAAAAAAATTGGATTCTGTCTTAATTCTCAAATGTATGTATGTAATTGACGTAAGTAACAATATAAAAAGGTATACAGTAAAAGTTTTAATTAAATCACTTAAATTGTAGTAAGAAGCTCTTATTCTTACACAACTAAAAGTATCTCTCATAGGTTATACGAGTATTATTGGTTATTTGTCATGGAAAAGATTTCCAGGCCTTTCCATTGTCCAAAATATCAATTGAACGACGTCCAATCGACCACAATTTTCCGTTGCACTCGAAAGGTATATTCTGTCTTGGAAACGACGTTCTCATGCTCTCTCAAAACGCTATTAGAAGCAGGTGATATTTCAATCAAAAAATCTCTGTAAATCTCACGTTTATAGAGTGGAGTAACCTATTTCTATTTCCGCAAAGTCTTTGATACCGTGTGCATTCGCTTGTACTTCAATAACTTGAGGTACTAGTGTGGCATTGAACATAATAATAAATGGCCCAAGATGGAACCTTGTGGGACACCTATCTATTTAATCTTACCTGGCAAATAGATAGGTGTCCCACAAGGTTCCATCTTGGGCCAATTATTATTTTTGAATATCAATAACCTAAATAAATAAGAGTTATTTATTTAGGTTATTTAGAATGATATAGATACTTACTTTGAAATCGATTGTTTTATTAAAGGTACGTTGATATTTATACCCGCTGCAGTGGTTTAATACCGGGATCAACTGAGATCAAAAAGATACATAGTGGTCTGTCACACCACTAACCCGAGGTCAATAATGTATTTTCAAATGGTTTCATTCGAAACATACCATCGTCCAGAATAAGTCCGAGCCGATTTCACTGCCCCCGCGCCCATTGTATGCGGATTCTGCGTATCGAGAGATCACGAGTACGACGCCCGAATACTAATAGCCGCTCTCTGGGTGACGGGCGGCCAATGAATCAGGTTCCTTATAAATTCGATGGTAATGTCCCAGATTCAGCAGTGTTTTGAGAAGCTATTGATTCATCCTTTTTGGTTATTGAATCATAGCTCTTGGGAGGTTGTAGTTGTGTTGTTCATAGATTCTTAAATTGGCTTTCTACACGCTTCAACTATGCTTTAAGTGTAGTGAACATCGTGTATTCAAAGATATTTAAATGATTCTTTGTTTGTCCCGTGAACGTTTTAATTTTTGCACAAAAGATTTCGTAGAGTTGAAGTGCTACTGGGTGAGGGTAACCTCGGCAGGCCTCACTAAGATAAAATATAAAAAAATAAGTTTCCATACAATTCATCCGATTGCCAGCTTTGGTAATTAGTTCAACGAACGGTCGCGAAGGTTTCTGAGTAGGTATAACCACACGGAATACGGCCGCTAGTATTTAAATAAATAAAACACTACAGCCTCAAGTGTGGTCATAAAGTAGACCTCAAACCTCCATAGCAAATTTAATCACCGAACCCGGCAAGTAGATAAATAAGAACCATAAAATTAACGACGCCCTCATCCGTATCTCGTACACAAAGAACATTGTCAACCGCCAACTAATATATTCAAACGGAAATGCTAAAAAGATAACAACCAGTTTCTTCCATCGACTTTAATGGTTCGCGAGACATCGGCACCGCCAGATAGAGGGGAGGGGCAGATGTGGAGGGCACTTGCGTTTTTTCCTCCCGTCTCGGAGCCACTGGCCCGTGAAGACATCGAGGGACACGTATCCTGCCTTGGTCCTAATGAAATAAATTACCAACCAAACAAAAGCGTAACGTCCAACACACAAACGAGTTTAAACCAAACAGTATTTAAGCTTGAAGCAATAAAGTTGGAATTCTATTGAGGTTTCAATCAAGGAGGATGGATTCATAACCTTTTACGATGGCACCAGAGTAATACGCACACATGTGTGACGCGTGAGAAAACCTCCGTGGACGCAGATGCCTGAATAAATAATGCGAGAGAAGCTAGGAGTATATAGTAGTTAGCCGGTCGAATGCTCCTGATTCATTTAGATAATGCGGTTGCGTAGCGATTCAGATACATCGGTGCATGAACTTGCTCTTGCAATAATTTAGATAGCGCCGTTCGTTGGACATGCCAGCGTGAATGCGTAATCTTTGATGATGATAGATAATGTTCTGTGGAAAAATGGAGTAACCTTTTGATTTGTTATAGGGGGAATTTCAGTGACTGTATCTTAAAGAAAATATAAGAGTAACTTTACCGCATCGGTGGCCGAGTGGCATAGCGCTTGGCCTTCCCAGATCGAGCAAAGGGCGTTTCGGATTTTTCGATGCAGCCCGGGTTTGTGACACTAACCCGCATTTGACAAGCGTGGTGATTAGGCCAATACCCATCGAGTCTCAGTGGTCAAGTTCCGAAATTTTGGGAAAATTTGCAGAAATGAGGCTCTTTGCGCATGCGACTGAGAAATATCGAAGAATCAAAGACAACAAAGGAAATGGTGATAACTAATCCAGAACAAATAATTCGCTATTTTAATGCAATATATCTTGAAAGACCAACACCTCAGTCTCCCTGTGACCACGGACCCTGCAAAGGGTTCAAAACGTCAGGATAAATATTAAAACGTAATATTGTAAAATAAACACGAATAGATCCGTAAAAGTTGTTTCATTTCAATGTGTAGTGTTCGCGTAAACTTTAGAAAGCAAATATATCTGCTGCCAGATAGATTTGTATCTACTGGTTTTAAGACTTATATGATAACAACGAATATTAGTGACTTTCTCCTAAGAAACAGTAAAAATCAGACTGATGCCAACTACGAGTAAAATACTACCTACTTACAAGCTATACCTACAAAGAGTATAGTCACACCACACCTATCAAGTTTTTACAACACTCAAAAGGAGTGCTCCAACAAATATTGTAATTATTTTGACTGAGGAACTAAAATACATTACTTGTTTCATTGTGAATATTTTGTTACATACACTTACGTATGACGTATACTGTGAGGTATAAATACTTTTTGAGCGCACAAAGCCACAGGATAACCGTTGGAAGACAGACGTTGGAATGGAACATGCGCCGGCGCAAGATGCAGTTCCGCTTGGCTAGCTCGGGGGTCCCAAAGCGGACGCTTTGGAAAGAAAAATTTATCATTATGTGATGTTATATGTTACAAATCTAAATGCTAGTTATGTTGCTTATTTGTTTATTTATGTATTTATTTATTTATTTATTGTACTTATGTATACAGTATCGGATAGCTTGGTATTTGTAAAAGATGTTTTTTAAATTGATTTAATGCCTTGGTGTAGCATGAAACGCCATATCATCGGGGATAGTTCAAATAAGTAGTATTGGTGGATTCCGCAAAAACTTTCTTAAATATGGATAAAGCCAAACAGCAAAAGTGCTTTTGTCTTAATATGATTCACATAGTTTTTATAGAAAAAACTTCATAGGAGTCATAACAATTACTATGTTCTAATTGGTACGTAAAACCACCAAGTAAATAATTAAATAATCAGTGTTCAATCCTCCCCATACGCTTAAAAAAATCCAGATGTTTGACGCTTACGCGGTATTCACAAAATACTACTTACGCGCTTTTGAACTAACCCCGACGGTATCACAAGACCGGTCGTTGTGGAGATCTTTGAGCGATGCCTTTGTGCAGCAGTAATCGTCTCTCGGCTAAAATGTTGGAGATGATGATGAATGATGAATGTGCTTTGCACATTAACGTGAAGTATTCGTGAAATTAGTGATAGCAAACGAAACATAACTCTAAGACGGATGCGCTTTGCGGTTCATGTCAGTGAACGCTGGTGTCCTTCAGGGGTCCGTTCTATTCCCCACGCTGTTTCTTCTGCATATCAATGATAATGTCAGTGCAACGTCACCTTTCCATATTCTTGTAAAAATTCCGCGTGAGATCTCAATAAACTCGCACATCTTTACTGAAACTCTAGGGTTTTGGGGGTAGGGATATTATTTATTATTCAATCTATATGGGGTTGCACAAAAGATCCCGATGGGTCGAAGTGCTACTAATAGAAAGAAACCTCGACAGGCCCCAATAGGATCAGATAAGATTCAGCATAGTTCTCATTAGCCTATACTAATTTACTGCTTATAAAAATATTAACCGTCTTACAATTAAACAAAGGATAAGGATCGAATAGATTTTTTTTCCCTTTTGTTGATGACTTCGTGCGATTAGCACATTTAGCCAGTGTCAAAGTAATTTTTCTAACAAGTAATAAATAAATAAACAATATTTCTTTTCTGTATGATGATGATGAATGATAATAGAAATGAGAAGTAAGAAATGATATACCCCCAACCCCTCGAGTATAGATGTGGGGCTTTACTAAGTCCTCGGGCGCACTTCTTGAGAGAATTTGAAAAGTGACGTTGCACTGTTTTGTTCCATTTGCCAACACTCATGCACGCTCACGAACACTTAACGGTTAATAATCCACCATTATTTCACATTAATATTCAACATAACACAAATTTTAGAAAATAAAACAAAACCGCAGACATGACTCTTCACTTTCCCGCCAAGAAGCTCGTTCGTATAGTTATTCCGTGTTTTGTCTCTTTACTCCAATTTGAAATGACGTTTACAGGACAGGAATAAAACACGGAATAACTATTCGGATCTTATTCTTTTTTTATTTGTAAGGCTCTGATACTTTACTTTACTCTACTCTTTCTTTTCGTAGCTTTGACATTGACTAACGTACAAACCATTGTAAGCTTTAAGAAAGGAAATGTTGAATAAGCGACATTAAGGCGAAGGGTAGGGCACACTAGCGCCACCAATTGATAATTTGACAATTACTAACGGACCGAATCTTTTTTTAAACATTGCGTACGTCCGACAACAGGAAAGCATACATAGTATTTATTTAATAATTGTGCACTACTTTTTGTTGCGTGGTTTATTCACAAAACGGACTGTCGCATTTATTCACAAACAATGGCCACTGTTGGTGTTAGCGAATGAATACAAAAACAAACCTAAAAGTAGTGCACAATTATTAAATAATAGATGTTTGCCTAGTGTCGGAAGGTCCGCAATGTTTGAAAAAAAATCCAGTTTAGCAGTTATCAAATTAAATTAAGCGGTGCTAGTGTGCCTTACCCTTCGCCCTAAGAAGCTATACGATTTTATTTCTAAAAATCCAAACTTTAAACTATTCTCTCGTAAAGTTAATATCACTTAGTCAATATTTCGTTTCAAGCGTCGAAATATATAATGTTCGTAGTAAGGGCCATAAGCTATCATACGTACACAGTAGTAGGGGCTTTATACCACGTCGTTCAAGTTCACATGCTCAAGGGCATGGTTGGCAGCCTCAGGCGAGATGAGGTTACGCGTCGCTGGTTACAGGCCCAGGTCCTTCGGGGCACTGCAAGACCGAAACTTTTTTTTTTAAAAAGAGATGGGTGTTGACTACTGATGGCTTTATAGCGTAACTGGACTTTTAGGGGCGGCAAGAAACTAAAGATTAAGGGTTAGGTTTAGGTTTAAAGACATTCCCATAAAAACAATGCAGTTCATTTATAATGAGATTAATATAAAAAAACTTAGTATTGGGTCGTTACCTATGAAATTGACGTTTTTTCTCACTTATTAATAGGTTCTTATTAGTTGGATGGATGGTCTTGGTAGGATTACTTCTAAAAGTCAATACCGGTTGTTAATATTATTATACACCTTTAATTAGGACTATGTTACTCAGGCTTCGGTAATAACTCTCCCCGACTTCCTGTCACACTGTTACACATACTTCCGTCCCATTTCACGACATCACTCCCACACATTGCTTATATAGAAAGCAGGCGGAAAGATGTTACACATCAAAAATATAAAATTATTTATTAGATCACCAGCAAGATTACATTAGAGCGAGGTACACACGCCCGCACATCAGAATCACCACCAACCTGCCTGTTGGTGAGCGGGATGTGACGTAAGGTGGTACATGCTTAGACAGGAAGAAGGTGTATTCAATTCAGTATCACAACAACATTGAAGAAACAAATAAAACATTTTTAATTTAATATGACAGAAAATAGGAAAGTTCACCGGCGAGATGGCTCGACGATGTAACGAGGACCGTAGGTTGCATGTAGCCCAGACTAGACAAGGGTGAAAGGCACAAGCCTTTGCCCAGCAGTGTGTCTAGAGGGACTGATGATGATGATGATGATGACATTGAAAAACATCTCAGCAAATGCCATAGCCTTTTAGTAATGCCATTACTCTGAAATGAAACAACTTTTACGGATCTACTCGCGTTTATTTTGCCCTAACATGCCCTAGAGGGGCCCAACCATACATCAGATTTAATAAACCACAAATACTCGTTAGAGAACAACGATTCATCCCTAGGATGATACGCGAGGCTATTAAAATTAAAAAAACATCCTAATTTCAATAAAGAAGATGGTTGGAATCCACCAGCCTGAATCCCATCATACAAAATATTAAATCCCAATGTGCTCGCTTAAGAAATAAATACAGTCTCCCAAACTAGTTCATTTATAATTTCTGGTTGCCATAGTGGCGTGACAAGGGGAATATTCAAATTATATACAAACAGCGCTCGTCGTGCGTTTTAAGCGACTAATGGCGGTTTGCTAATTATAAAATGGGTTAAGCCTGCATCGTTGGTAGCAAAAACGGAACGCACTGCGGATATACGTTTAGTTTTTATTTACGTGCAGACTGCATGCAGTATACTTATTTTATTACATTAAGATTACAAACTTAAAGGTGAAAGTTTAATATAATATTTAAAAAAAAATAAGTTATTGAAGTAAAGCCTAATTAACGTTTAAAGATATACCTATTTATTTATTTATTTATAATTTATGTAGCACAAAGGAATAAGAAAGGAGAACATAGTAAGAATAGTAAGAAAAGAAAAAACTGTCAGCATGGTTTTCGTAAGGCTCGTTCTGTAACTTCTAATCTTGTGGCTCATGTAGACTATGTGTATGCCGAAATGGATGCTGGCAAGCAGGTGGACACAGCCTACTTTGACTTTAAAAAAGCATTCGACCTAGTTGATAATGATATCCTTCTGCAAAAGTTGGCAATAATGGGATTTACACTAGAACTGCTTAGGTTTTTTTCCAGCTACCTGCGGGATCGGTGTCAGTTCGTACGGGTTGATGGTTTTGAGTCTGCTACCTACTTTACAAGATCCGGTATAAGTCAAGGTAGTACGCTGGGACCTATGCTCTTCCTTATCTTAATTAACGATCTGCCTAATTGTGTTGGTTCTTCGAAGTGTCTTCTGTTTGCAGACGATCTTAAATTGTCTTTGGGAGTTAATACTGAGTATGATTCCGAAGCCCTGCAGGCTGATATCTGCGCTGTGGCTGAATGGAGTGGGATTAATCGTCTTCCATTTAATACTGAGAAATGTAAAACAATAACGTATACTCGAAAACGAAATCCTTTGGACAAAGATTATAATCTGCATAATGTACCTATGGAAAGGGTTAGTGACATTCGTGATCTGGGATTAATAATGGACTCTCAATTGGACTTCCATAAACATGTGATGGCAATATGTAAGGCTGCCAATAAAACCTTAGGCTTTATAATGAGAATTTCTGCACAGTTTGACGATCCGAGAGTTGCAACGGTGATTTACAATGCTTATGTTCGCAGCAAACTTGAGTTCGGTGCAATTGTTTGGGATCCACATGAAGATAAGTACTGTCTTATGGTGGAGAGGGTGCAGAGGAAGTATGCTCGTTGGCTGTACAAGAAAAAATACGGTCACTACCCGTTCTTGTATCCGTCTATGTTCGTGTTAGGTATGGTGGATATGAATACCCTCAAATTTAGGAGAGTCATACAGCTCCTTATGTTCTATCTGGCTATTATACACAATAAAGTAGACAGCCCAACCATACTTGGTGAAGTGGGGCTCTTAGCTCCCAAGCGTCTGTGTTGGGACGAGGGGGGGACTGTGGCGCCGCGGCGACGGCCGCGCCTGCTTCGGCAGCCTCCTGCACGGACCACGTATGCTGCTCATGCACCCACCACCCGTGCTTTACGCTCTATCGGAGATATGCTCGCTCATGACTATAGTATAGACCTGTTTGCCGACAGTTTTAGCTTATTACTTAGGAAAGCCCTTGTATATGTAAATATAAAAATTAATGTGTAAATTAGTAAGTTATTTCTCTTTCATATGACATTCTTAATCACCTTTATTATTATATTAATTATTTTAAAATTTTTATTTATTGTATTGACATTGATTGATATTTTATAATTTTAATTAATTGTGTACTTATTTGTTTTCTCGTTTTTATTTGAAATTTATTAACCGTGACATTTTGTAGTACTATTGACATTGTTTTAATCTAATAACTTGGACTAACATAATTTTAATTTGCTATTATTGTTAATATTAGTTTTTAACAAATTGTATTTATAATTTAAACATACTGGCGTTTTGGGCAACTGTAAGTCGGTATGTACCTAAATGTATGAATGAATAAATGATTAAATGAATAAATAAATGAATGGCTAAGTGACGTTTCGGACACATTATATTCGGACATAGTGTCCGAATTGTCACTATTTAATTTTAGAAGGACAAGTACAGGGGCGCTGCTTATTTCCTTAGAGCATTAAACCAACGCTCTAAGCTAATGTGAAATATCACATTGAAATATCTTCCAGCAGGCCTGTAGAAGGAGAAGACACAACAAAAAATAGAAAAAGTGTGCACAAAACAGACAAACAAAGTATTTATGGCTAGACATACCTACAGTAAAATAGATACGACCTATTTAATTTTACTTTTTATTTTTTTAAATGCTAATTGCTGTATTGAAGCTGAATTAAATAATTATAAAATACAGTGAAAAAATTAAAAACCTACCCGACCCAGCCCAGATTGCGATTTTTTTCACTGTAAGTATTTTATTAATATTTATATACCTACTACCGCTGTACCGCTTTGAAAGTTTCCATGACAAAAAAACAAACAAAACGTTGACATTTTCCATGACAACAAAACAAACAAATCATTCGTCCGCTTAAGAACACCCGTATCCCATGATGGACCCCTATAGCAGCGCCACCTACCGTGTCCAATTGTAAATCTAAACCATTCTCGAATCCACTTGAACACACACAGAAAATCTCATTAAAATCGGTCCAGCCGTTTAGAAGGAGTTCAATTTCATACACACGCACAGAAGATTTATATATATAAAGATTTAATCTTTATAAGCCTATTAACATCTCACTACTAGGCAAATATTCAATCATCTGCCCACAGATCAAGAAGCCTCAGTAAATTTAAGTTGTTTTAAAATTAAATTAAAAAGATGGCTTATAGATAAAGCGTTCTACAGTTTGACTGAATATTTCGGTACAAAAACAGCATAGTGGCTGTTTCTACGTAACATGTACCTACCTACAAAAAATTGCATGCCCGACTAGGGTAAATTGTTTGTTCCCATTATTATGCTCAACACCTGCTATGTATCTTACACAATTTTACGGCAATAAAAATTTATCTTATCTTATAATATCTTAAAAGCCTACATCATTGAAATCAAGTTATCGCTACAATTGATGGAAATTGGCTTATTTAAATCGGGGTTGATGATCACATCAGTCCCGGGTTATGCATCGACAAATCCGCAACACGCTTTACTCACCTGAGAATTGAACCCAGGACATCCAGATCAAGCCGAGAGCTTTCAGCCAGCGACTTTATATAGATGTTTTAATTTATTCATTGAAATATACTTACCTAACTTATTAAGTTACAACTGTTTACAAAAAAGTTACTTAAACCTTAAGTGCCTTACAAATAAATAAAGAATAAGCTCCGAATAGTTATTCCGTGTTTTGTCTCTTTTACTCTTATTTGGAATGACGTTTACATGACGGGAACAAAACACGGAATAACTATTCCGAGCTTATTCTTTGTTTATTTATAAGGTACTAAAGGTAAAGGTAACAATTGAACTGAACAGGAAAAAATAATCTACATCGGAATCTTATTACACAATTCGAACTCCGCCACGACCATAAAGAACATCGTCGTAGCAACTACGAACTCTGAATACATAATCAATTTTATGCTGAAACCTACGCCATGCTATTTACGGGTCGCAACGAACGAAACCAAACGAAAAATAAACAAAAACAAATTGGAAAAACAAACATCGAGATGAACGGCCGGCGATTGGTGGACGCGACGTTGCCGCTCCGCCATCCCGCCGAGATGCGCATAACGCCGTCTCTCTCGCTCTTCAGCTAACTTACATAGCGCTCGCACTGTCTAGACATGTCCGCAGGATCGTTTCGCTTCAAGACGCAACAGAGATAATTTTATCCGAAAGCTTTGAACTTCGAACGTGAGTTTTTTTTTAAATCTCCATCGCAGCGCCAATGGCATGAAAGCGGCCAGTAAATCTAATCGTTCGCTTTTTATCGTTGCAATAAGGTTATTTTATGATCACATTGCCGGAATAACGTAACGAGAGCGTTATTTATCGTTATGTGCGGCCAACGATATGTTTTCGTTATCTGATGCCTCTCAGGGCGAGGAGGTCAAGGTTGTCCATTGTTCGTAGCAGAGATCAAAGCTCCGTGTGATTTTACTCTAGAGTCAACGAACGATGAAACGTTTATGCTATTTACGCTACTTTCACGATTATGCCTACGTAATCAATAGTCACCATAACATTTAAATGTGGGTGTAACGTGAAACGAGCAACAGTTTTGATACTGTATAATTGGCAAACGATATTTTAGATGATACATGATATATGATGATGATATTACCCTACTGCTGTGATTAGGCAGTGGCGTCACGTTAAGTGACTAACAAGCCTTTCAGCAAATAGGACTGTTTCTTATGAGTAAGGCGTTTTGCGAATGTGTCAATGTCGCTTTAACCTTATCGAGTCAACGCATGCAACTTTAAAAGTTCATAATTTCTATTTCAAATTGTTTTACTATCATCGGTATTTTTTTGTATTGTATTTATTTACCTCTTTGACTCTTTAATCTTTACTATAATAAAGAATTAATGTACAGGAAAGTTCAATATTCTCCTCTGCCTTCAGTGACATCACGCGAATGGCCTAGACGCCTCCTTTAAATATCATTATCGCGTGAAGGTATTAATCGTTCAATACTCTTTGGATTACAACGCCTCAACTTCGTATTAAAAAATATCCTGTGCTACAAGTATTCGTGCTGGATAATCCAGTGCCCTGTTACTACCTAGACACAATGGGAATGTTCACAACAACAACCCATAACTCCAGAACATTAGACAAAAAAATGATGTCACGTGACAGTTTTTTTTAAATTTAGTTTGATGGCTTCGTGCGATTAGCACATTTAGCCAGTGTCAGTAATTTTTCTTACAAGTAATACATAAATAAACAATATCTCCTTCCTGTATGATGATGATGAATGATAATAGAAATGAGAAGTGAGAAACGATATACCCCCCAACCCCTCGAGTATCTCAGTAAAGATGTGGCTTTACTAAGTCCTCGGGCGGACTTCTTGAGAGAATTTGAAAAGTGACGTTGCACTATTTTGTTTCATTTGCCAACACTTATGCACACTCACGAACGCTTAACGGTTAATAATCCACCATTATTTCACATTAATATTCGACATAACACAAAGTTTAGTAAATAAAACCGAAGACATGACTCTTCACTTTCCCGCTAAGAAGTCGACCTATTTTTTATTTGACCTAAGCATGAATTTCTGTAACCTAAAAAAAGTTATTAATAAACCCTGAGTTGACGGATCAAAATAGTGACGTCATAGTTCACCATTTCTATACAGTTTCTATAACAAATCGTCTTGACTGTTAAAAAGTTTCTCTATTGACTCGGACAACTACTCGTACCAATTATTTTAACATGTCGACACAATTATTGTGAGAGTTCTTAGTTTATCATAGGTGCAAGCATATATGATCGCGAATAAAGATAATTAAAATAATATTGACTAGCGACTAGTTAAATTATTAAATAGTGTTTTACCTAAGGAACCAAATTGTCAAAAAACAGTACATTTATTACAACGGAGATTTCGTGAACTATTCAAATACGTGTGTTATTTCGTCAACACATAAATTAATATAAAGTTTAGCAGTTACGAGAGACAGTGCAAAGCGCTGTACCTTACCTACAGATACCTCTCTCTGTTTGAAGGAGAGAAACTCTGAGAGATTGATTATCAGTCCACTGCTGGACATGTGCCTCTCCTAATGCATGCGACTGAGCTCTATCCTCGGCTATTCTATCCAACTGCTGCCAAGAGGCCTTGGCGTATATTTTCGCTCCACCGCACCGGAGGGCGTCCTACACTACGTTTATGCAGAGAAACATCTGTCTTATGTCAATCACTAAGATCATCGGTCTTTAATCAGATGTTTTGATTCCTATATGTGTTTAAAGCATATTGTTGTTTAAACAATTTTGACATATTTTTTTTAAATTTTGCATTCACATGCTATATAGTTACAAGATAAATCTCCTCGCCTCGGTAGCTCAGGAGTCAGAACTTTGGACCGGTTATCCAAAGGTCGGGGGTTTGATTCCTACTCAAGCTTCGTGAGGCTGGTTAATTTTTTCTGGGTCCATATTGGGTTGCATGAATTAAAGAGGCATATTTTAAGGCTGCATAACGTTTTTTGGGATTCTCTTCGTTTCGCATAACGTTCGTTCATTCATAATAATGATATATCAGCATCAAATGTTCATGCATAAATGTTTTTACAATAACGATTAGGCACTAATCATAACATTTATTGGCATCTCACCATATGGCATGGCAAAAAATATATTATTTTTGTATGGTGCTAGATTTGTGTTGTCTAATAAAAAAAATAACCTTGAAATTCAAGACAATCGTTACGCTGCGCTTCGCGACCTACAGGAGTAGGGCAGTTAGTATTTCTGTTGTCTAATAAATAAAAATAAAACACCAAGTATTATACTTTAAAAATTTTTGACATATAGCAATTATGTTCTTTACATTTATGCTACTTAAAATTATGATAAAAACAATTATAGTAAGTTAAAATTATGCAAATGAAACCATTATGGGTTTAAAACACTCTGCTTATCATAATTTATGCGAGAAAACTTTATGCTGAAACTGTTATGCCATACTACATTATGACATTATGACGAAAGAGATTATGCGACGGAAAAGGCTCCCTTTTTTTCTAGTAAAATTAATCTTGTTATTATGACATACACGTACAGTTGCTCAGTATTTGAGGGTTCCGGGTAAAGTGAGACGATATCATCACTTATCACCAGGTGAAACGAAAGCCACTCGTTTCCCAGCTTTTGTAGAATAAAAAAATAACGTATTTTAGTAAGCCACTAAAAACAGAAGCAATAAACAACTGCATGCGCAATATTTTACGCACAAAGGCAATAATTCTTTAGTCTTTAAACTCTAAATGAAAAGTAATCAATTTAAAAAATAACGGTCAGTTGCAATTCAACTGTCTTGGAGAAAGGGATGTAGTTTAGTCGCGTGCGCGTTGGAGGGTCGCGGCGCAGACTTGAAATGATATAGATCTGGCATGAGTTATTATTTGTTCTTTTAGATATTAATTTATAAGAGGGTTTATGAAACAAAAGTTTTATAAGTTTTATCGGTAGGTAGATTTATGCATAGTTTTGTACAGCGTTGTCCTTCATTCCTTCATGTTAACGCCGCAGCTGACTTTGTACTTGAGAGTGACACGCGTGTCATGAAATGACACTCAATAACTTACTAGACAAAGTCTTGGAAATCGGAAAGAATTCGTATGTGAAATTGATATTTAAAATGATCTGTTTCAATCTCAATAAATAAACTTTGAACTCTTGATTACAATGTCTAGTTACATCGAATTTCATTCATCGCTCCAGCCGATTCGTGGAAATTTAGTTAGGTACAATCTTTCAAACCTTTTGCATTGATATTGAATGATGATGTCAACCTTGCTGATTTTGGCTATACGGTGACTCGCTTCTGTGATTTGAGTAATTTGAGATAACTCTTAAATAACTCAAACCACTTAGATGGCGTGCTCTTACATGGCTGATATATCTACCCAATTTTTGCAGTAAATATACGTGTACAGTAAGGGGACGTCAGGGCGACATTTGTGATATTGTTAATTACATATCCGTTCAATAAGATTTTGATTACTCAAGCAAGGTCATCATTTTCCTCCTCTTTCATGCATCGTCGCCGTTTAGCCGACATTCTTTATTATCCGACTGTCACTTCTACATCTTCCTAAGGCTACGGAGACAGGTGCGCGGGCGCAGCACCTTTGAGAAAAAATGGCGTCGGGCGACCCTTTCACGTGTCACGATCGGCAGCACGATCGGATACATCGGCCCGTTAATTGTACAGAAATAATACGAGCTGGCCATTAAAAATTGTCTATTGTTCCCTCTGCTTCACGATCTGGATGAATAATTTCTGAATATAAAGTGTTCCTTTATTAAATACGTTCTCAATTCAAATGTCGAGCCCGATTCTAGAATTCTATTTATCTACGTGTAAGTACTTATTGCATTACTAGTTAAAGCTATACACAGGATTAATTCAAATAACGGTGCCTTTAGAGGTTTTGAGGCTGCTGAAACAAGATAATGGACGATTTAAAAAAATATTGTAATAGCAGGTTTCTGTAGTGGAAGAAGGCCAAGCGCTTCTTCTCTGTGGTAACTTGAGGTTAAGACTGCTGATGCGTTGTTTTCACGCTGCACTAGTTGACTTTGCGTCTTCGTTTCCACTTAACATCATCAAGGTGGAGTGAAGTCATTTGCCGTGCATTAAAAAATCTCCCGTAATCTTTCTAATCTTATCTTATTTTATCTTAGCATGGCTTGTCGAGGTTTCCCCTCTTCCAGTAACTATTCGATCTATGAGGATATTCTGTTCAAAATGGCTGCCATAAGTTTGGCAATGCCTTTGAGAGCGACGAGCCTGAAGTTATATGGTTTCGGATAGGCTGATTACTATCAGCCTATCCGAAACCATATAACTTCTGGCCTACTGGTCACGTGGGGTAGTGGCATTGGTGTTCAATAGAGACCAGTGATTGACAGTTTTCTTACTTTAATCATTAGAAATAGGGGTTAACCCTTAAAATGCAACATTACATTATATTATGTAATCAAAATTAAAATATATTTAATATACTATTATATTTATATTATAATAAATATTTAGAATATACTCTGTAAATAAAACATGTTTTTTTTAAATACTATAATATTAAATTTTACTTAAATTTAACATCATAGAAAAGGAAGCTTTGACGAAAACCTCTTTGGATACGAGAATGCAGCTTTTTTTTGAAAAATAAATAAAAATCTTTAATTTTATTTTAATGATGTAAATTGACACAGATTTGTAATTATAAAAAAAATTGTAAAGTGAAAAAATAATATGAAAGAAACAAAATGAAAATAAATTATTAAGGAGAGCAATTTTTCAAGATATTTAGTATTTTTTTTAATAAAAAAAGGGCAGTGCCAAAAAAAAAAATTTTTTTTTCCAAGTGTTGGAATCACATAGTATCCATTAAAAAAGCTTTTTATGATAAACAAAAAATCACGCAATTAAGGGTTAACAACTGATTTGTGTCTAGCGACAATTGAATACAGGTCACCTTCTTCCTGACTGTCATCCCGTATTTCTATGAAATTCTATAAGTATAGGGTCCTTACCTATGAAATTGATGTTTTCTTCTCACTTATTAATAGGTGTATTACTTCTAAAAGTCAATAGGTACCGGTTGTAATATTATTATACACCTTTAATTATGACTATGTTACTTAGGCTTTAGTAATAACAATGATTATTCATTTTGGGTCTTTATCGCCCAATTTTATTTTTAAATTTACTTCTAATTTTGTTCGCGGAATTGACCTCTTGTTTCATTGTAGCTTTGAAGGGATTTAATTTTTTTTTTTAATGTCGGTATATTTAGCTAGTGAAAAAAACACATTACACTACAATTTTATAGTGTTAACATAAATAGATGCTAAGAAAATTTAAAAAAAACGTTAGTATGAAAAATATAAACTTATAAAAAATCTTCATACAAAACGTCAATTTCATAGGTAAGGACTAAGACCTAATATAATTTTTTGGCGACTAAAACTGTGTCGAACACTGCAATCAAACCCTTGTTGTGTTAAACAGTGTTGAAAGTTAAACAATGACTAAATAGGTTACGTGTTTAAAATATTGTGTCTCTGTCTAAAGTATTAGCTAAAAAGTGACAGCATCTGTTTTAAGCACAGTCTTACTATAGCTATCGTTTTGTGGTAAAGCAGAAAGTGTCGAACACAGAGTGCCAAGTGTGAGCTTTTTCTACTATCCGTAGTAATTCGATTACGTTAGTACGTAAAAAATTTCTCTCCTCGTATGTCGCCAGAGCGCTGCTTCAATGCCATACTAATTCTCGTTTTCGTTAACGTGATCGAATAGCGAATGAAACTCACACTATAGGCATGGTGCCACTACGATAGTCCTTACGATTCGGAGAATTCGGACAACGGAAAGGCCCTACCACGGTTGAACGGTTAAAACTCGTAACTGTATCGATCACAGCACAAAATAAGGAGATTATGGAGAAGGCAAGCTTGATACAAACGTTTTTCTTTTTTTGGGGATGGAGTCTGCTGAGTCTCAAAGCCTATTTTCAGCTTCACCGGGCTTTTTTGGAGGCGGCGAGAAACTTAAAGGGTTCCTCAAGCCGTGTGAAACAAATCACCTTCGGAGGTTTTCTAGAGGGAACGGCATCGCGCACTAGTGCTCGTCCCCGTGCTCTACTAGATTCTCCGAAGGGTTCGGATCGGATCGGCGACCATAGAAACGCGCTCAAGTAACGCGCACATAGATATAAAGAAAGAAGAAAGAAAAAAAATTTTATTTAATTCATAAGATTAAATAAAAAATACATCACGCATATTACGCAAATTTAGAGGTTCCAGAACCAAAAAGGCAACCGCTCAGCATGTGTCATCATGACCTAAGGAGATCCCCAGGCCACAACGCTGGTAGTCTGCGGAAGCCGTAACTAAAATAAAATAAAATAAACTAAAACTAATATGAAAAGAGTTGGCACCAGAGACGCAAAAAAAACATTGGCAATTCTGAAATACATAAGCTTATAAATACTCAACTCGTGTGTGTCAGGGTGTGTGTGTAGATGAGAGGGGGTGTGTGTGTGCGTAGAAAAACACAAGTAACATATAATAACTGTTTATCGCGTAGTACGACTTTTTATTTACTGGAAATTTGCTCATCGAAAAGAAATTTTTTGAGACGACATTTAAAAACACCAATAGAAAACCTCTCACCTGCACAGAATCTCGCAACAGCTGCTGAACTGTTCCCAAATCGGTGTCCAAGGGGACTATGAGTGAATAGCTTTAGCGCTGTCTATATTGAGCTTACCTTCTGGGTCATCCTTATAGTGTGATCACAGCGAACTCGGAAGTGTGCGTCGAATACTGAACTCGAATTGCTGGGCTCGCGTGATATTTAGACCGCATGTGGCGTGGTAAGACTGCCATAAACGTCAAATTACCTCAATAGACTTTGAAGTTTATATGTATGGCATATGGTTGAACATTCAATGAAGACATTTGAGAGTTTTGGATAGGTTGATGTGCAGGAGTCTGTACTGAACGTCCGTTGCATGCATTAGTAAGTATTGTGGTATTGGTAATAATTATCATGTTTTGTTTCAGTAAATTGTTAGTTTGCTATATTTGAAAAAAGACAAAGTGTTGAAGAAATTCCACGAGCGGGATTTGTACCCGCACTCCATGACATGCCGGGTCAGGTGTACCACCAATTATGCTATCGTGGCTCAATCCAACTCGCTGAAATTAATCAACACTGTATACTTTTACTCTGTAAGCCAAAAGAGCCCTATTCAATGTCGACAATTACTTACGTTATCAACATCCGGTTTTAATATTTTTACAAATATTGAAAGATCAGTTAAGAATTAGGCAAGCTATATTTATGATTATTTAGATATAATTTTACGCAAATATTGTATAATTGATTAATTGATGTAATTTGTTCGCAACAATATTGGCGTGAAATTATATGTAAATAATTAGTTTGCTCTATGTTTAAAATGTGCAGTTTAGATAGAAATAGCTATAATACGATTGCATTTCAAAATATTTAAATAACATCGGCAGTGAAAACGTTCAGTAAAAAAGGCGGTTTTCCTAAAAAATCATATTTAATTTACAATAATTAAATATGATTTTTTTTTGGAAAACCGCCTGTCCGTTTTTAATGAGATAAAGATAAGATAATATAAAAATCGTTAGAACATCCATCTCAGACCTAAAGTTCAATCAGCCGAGTTCGATTTTCTAGATTATAATATGATTATTATACTATACTGATATGGTTAGGTAGGGCTTGTTTGAAGTCCGCCTAGTAAAAACTCGCCTCTCCTCGCCTTGCCTAGCCAGGCTTCGAGTAAGCTAGTGATGGTAGCTAGCCAGCTACTATCATACTATCTTTTTTTATCTATCGCCATAACAACAAAATGGTTAGAGATAATCACATTAAAACGGTTAAAAGAAGAGGTGAGGTGAGGACCTCTATACTAGGTAATCTAAAAAAACTTAAAAAAAAGCGTCAAACAAAAAAGATTTTTACAATAAAATTAAAAATAAAATGTAACGTAAGCACCCACACTCACGTTCATTGCTCAAATAACTTAAATAATCCATTGTGTCATAACAGACAGGCACCTGTAGTGGGGTGGCCAAATCAGGGGGTTCCGACATGTACCATATGCCTCCGATCAGTGCCCCGATGTGGTAAATCATACGGAAAAATTAATAGCACCCCTGCGTTATATTCATTCGCGTGGTTTATTGTAAGATAGCTTTGTGTTTAATAATGTTTGTATAGATAGATTAACAACCCGTTTAAAAATGGATAAGTCAAAATATTTTATTGAAAAGCTTTTTTTTATAAATTATATAAATTAAAATTTTACGTATCCATTTACAAAAGTTGTCCCAAAAAGCCCTTAGGGTGTTATCTAAGTACCACAAAAGTTAATATTAACATTTTGTAAAAATAAGTAAGTAGTATAAAAAGATAATACATTTAAGAAAGAAAAAAATATTTTATGTTATTTTAAGTGATAATGGCGCGCAAGGAGAAGTAACAGATTTGCTATAGTCAAAGAGTATGTGGAGAAGGAGAGTAGAAAGCTATTACTTTATGCGTAACTAGCTGACCCGGCGGACTTCATACCACATTTTTTTTAAATATACTTAGCCTTTGTTACACAGCGCTAATGTAGCATTCTAATGGTGAAAGAATTTTTTAAATCGGTAGTTTGTGAGTTTATTCGTTGTAATCATAAAACATACAAAAATACAAAGGTTTCCTCTTTATAATATTAGTATAGATAGGTATGCGTTCTCAAACGGCCCTACAGCCGAAATTATAAATTAAAATAAAATTATTGTGTTCAACACAGAAAGCCCAGAATTCGACCAGTTTTCGTATATAAAAATAATATAGATTTCATTGAATTTTTACTAGAGAGTCGCTTAGAATCAAAAGCGGCCATCTCACTTTTTAACACTTCTGAGATAATAATGCAAAAAAATCAATAATTTTAAATTCAACTGATTCTTTTGACATATCATAATCAAATACGGCCATGTTTCTTGCAAAAAGTAAATCAACGTTTAGATTTAAAGACGGCCTTCTTCCGTGTGGTTCGAAACTAAAATGGCGTTAGTGCGCGCTCAACCAATCACAGCAGTGAATTCGGCAAAAGAAAATGCAAAAAATGGCCATCTTTCCGTAGCTTGGCGTCAAAAACGGAAATCTTTGCAAAACTAAGTGTCATTTTCATTTGTTGGTATCAAAGTCGGCCTTACTGATGTTTTAGGAGCAAATAACGTGACTGTTTTATTATTTTTGCCAATAAAACTGATTTTGAATCCCAATCGCTATCGTTATTAGTCACTATGCTCTCGAAAATATTGCTAATGCTTTTTAAAACTTTTTTTTCGCTTTACCAAAAATGGTTAAAAGTGAGATGGCCGGTTTTGGTTCTAAGCGACTCTATGACAGCTAGGAAGCAGGTCTATATTAAATTGTTACTTAAGTCAAAATTTAACGCCTCGGTGACTGAGTGGCAAGGCACTCGGCCCGGTAACCAAAGGTCCCGGGTTCAATTCCCAGGTTAGTGTGTGGGCCAAGTGTGTTTCGGATTTTTCGATGCATAGTCCGGGTTTGTAATCACCAACCCGCATTTGGCAAGAGTGGTGATTAAGCCATCACCCATCAATTGTAGTGATGACTTGATTTCAATGATGGAGGCCTTGCCAAGCAGTGGGACAGTATATAGGCTAATTACTTACTTAAGTCAAAAATCAGTCCTTGACCCCTAATTTGAATGATTAACGAGAAAAGTGTTAATTACAGGTCCCTGTTGAATACTGAGTCTAATTCACAAAATCGAGAGTACCAACATAGACGGTCGCTGTATCGAAAACGTTCCATCGACGGGTCACTGTACCGAGAGTACACTATATCGATGGTACGCTGCATCGACTCTCCGCCCGATCCTCTAAATGTCACTACACATTTACAGAATACACTAAACATGCACACTAGCTTACGTCCAAGACACCGTACTCGTAGAACAAGGGTACGAAGAACCGGTTCACACGCGCTCTATACCAGGTACCGACATGTACCTGGGCGCTTCTCTCCTCCTCCACGGCCCGGTCTACCCGAGCCGAGGTCCGAGCCTTTAGAGGCGCCCTCGGGTGGTCCCGCTCCCCTTCGGAGAATCTAGTAGGGCACGGGGACGCGCACTACTGCGCGATGCCGTTCCTTCTAGAAAACCTCCGAAGGTGATTCGTTTCACACGGGTGGCGAGGAACGTAAAGGGTCCCTTTACGTTCCTCGCCACCCCCAAAAAAGCCCGGTGAAGCTGAAACAGCCGTCTGAGGCAATCAGCAATCTCTCTCAAATAATAAAAAAGCTACATCGACAGTGCACCATATCGACGGTACGCTGCATCGACAGTACGCCATATCGACGGTACTCTGTATAGTAATAAAAAATACTTAGCATGTATGAAGGTCTTAGAGCA
Organism: Eudonia mercurella; assembly: GCA_963082485.1. Taxonomy (NCBI): domain Eukaryota; kingdom Metazoa; phylum Arthropoda; class Insecta; order Lepidoptera; family Crambidae; genus Eudonia; species Eudonia mercurella. Next base: position 7,906,898 of record OY720043.1, read on the forward strand.
TTAAACCAAATTAATGCTCTAAGATGTAAGGGATCACATTTTTTTTCTTTATTCACGTAACTAATTAAAGTGCAGCCAGTATTCGTTCCACATTTAAAAAACAAAAAAAAAAAGAATAAAGAGACATTCCCTATTACCATAGCGACGTATCCCTCAGGAAGGGTTCCGCGCAGGAAATGAGGTTTTTATCCCACCCCTGGCCATGGGCCGGAAGCGCCCAGCTATCCGACAGGTATCTGGTTTTAATTATACCACCGGGTTTCGATTTACCGTGCGCAAATATACTTACTTTACGCATTACGCATTGGAACATTTTATGTAAAGAATGCGAAAAAAAAGTGCTCGATGTAAAATAAAATATAGCCAATATCCACCCTAAAAGTATATTATTAAAATATAGGTGATTTTTATTTTTGAACGTATGAGTAGTTTTGGAGATTACCTCTCATATTTAAGGCGAAGGGTAAGGCACACTAGCGCCGCTAATGGATTTAATTTGATAACTGCTAAACTGGATTTTTTTTCAAACATTGCGGACCTTCCGACACTAGGCAAACATCTATTATTTAATAATTATGCACTACTTTTAGGTTTGTTTATGTATTCATTCGCTAACACCAAAAGTGGCCATTGTTTGTGAATAAATGCGATAGCCCGTTTTGTGAATAAACCACGCAACAAAAAGTAGTACACAATTATTAAATAAATACTCTGGATGCTTTCCTGTTGTCGGACAGTACGCAATGTTTAAAAAAAAATTAATTTAGCAGTTATCAAATTAAATCCATTATCCGGTCAGTTAGTAATTGTCAAATTATCAATTGGTGGCGCTAGTGTGCCTTACTTACCCTTCGCCTTAAAAACTTTAACTCCTTATAATATTATTAAGATTAAGATATTTTGATAAGAATATTACGTACGTACGTACTATAGATAAAATGTGTATCTTAATTTGAATTCATATTGCTTTTTATTTTATTTTTTATTTTTCTTTATTTGGGAAACAAACATTATACCTAAGGAAACAAACAGCATTTTAAATACATTTGAATAGATACAACTATAAAATGTTACACTTGCCAAAGAAGTTTCCACTTAACAAGTTATACTTATATTCAATAGTGTTGAGCAAACAATTACACCTAAGTATGTGCAATGAAGAAAACTTAATCAAAAACAAAGTGTGTGTCAATTTTAAACTTATAAATTCAATGAAATGAGACGCTAATTTTAAGCTTCATAAATTGGATGAATCTTTAATCAACGATTTAAGTTTTGACAGTTGAAGATTCAGTTTCACCATTCAATGTTAGTTAGTTAACACCCTTGTTAAATCATTTAACAGACGGTTAAGCTTATTGAGTGCCCCACCATGTTTTAACGAATGTTAAATATCCGTAATTAAATTCAACGTTATATTCTTTCATAGCTTTACGGATAAAACAATTTTCTGCATAATTTGTGTATGAGTGTATTTAGTGGAAAGTTAAGATTAACAGGTTCCTACAGCCACTACAGTATTTTTATTCTATAATTTTAAATTAGTTTTATTAATATATAGTGTTGTTACACCTTAAAGTGTATCTGTGTATATACATTGGCACATTTCTTTTACTTTAATAATTATCATAAAATGTACAAATAGTAATAAAATTTAGTTACAAGACCAGCAGAAGTTGCAGTTACCACTCACAGAAGTAAAACAGCTCCTTAATACATAAACGTACCGCATGTACATAATGTATTACAATACATAATAAGCCTATCCGATCACATAAACTCGACCTCAAACATAATATTTAAAGTGTTAAAACTCTAAAACAAAAGCAATTCTTCGTGCACGCTCAATTGTTTTGGCGAGGACTCGTGTCAAAGGTTATACAAGTTGGCGCCACGAATAAATATTTTTTTCAGTTTCAATAACAACTCTGTATGAAGGTACTGGTTGCATGGAAATCGGAGGTCGGGGCGGGCATTCGATTTTTAAATACCACCGATGTTTTTTTAAATTCGCATATGGAACCTTTTTGCAACGTGAATTTAATTACGAATGGAATATTTGAACTTTAAAAGCTTTTGAACAATTGAAAACTTAAATTAGTTGTCTTCACGTAGAAAACCTTTTGGTATCAAATGTCAACTGAAAAACTTAACTATAATTACGAGAAATTCTAAAGAAGTCGACGCAAGGAGGCGACTCTAGTTTAAATACACAAAGAAGTTTTAACCTGCCGCAAAAAAATAAAAACAGCCTACTAAAACCTAACCTCATTCCTCACCATAACAAATGAAGTAACAACTCTAGATTATCTCCGCCATATTTCAACGGTTAAAGTGTTACACATTTCCCCGTTAACTTTTACAAAAACAAAGTCATTAATTCTGCCCCATACGTCATCCGTTGACAATTCCCAAAACAAGAGGGCTCAAGGCGAAAACATGTTATTTCATAAAGCACTTTGAATTAAATATACCCTTTGTTTCGTATTAAAGCTGCGTGAAAAGGGATGTTTCCTCGTAACAAAATAATTAAGGTTTAACTTAAAAATTGTCGTCTTCAGCTTGTGTAGAGATTGTTAAACATTTAAAGCAAGCCTTATATTGTGGTGATAAGGAATATAAGGAAAGTAAGGTACAGGAAACTAGAGATGCGCCGAATATTCGGTAATTATTCGGTATTCGGTATGTTCGGCGTATTTTTCCATGTTCGTATTCGGCCGAACATTCGGTTCAATTGCCGAATAATTACCGAATATAAAACTTGCACAATTTTAAGTACCATAGTTGATTCATTCATTATTATCAATTAATCATAAAAACACATTATTAAATTAATTTTTATGAGATTATTTATTTTTAAAAATAATAATTGAATAATAATATACATATTTTTTAATATAAAATTCATCCATTCATTTAACTAACATTGATTACTTTTTGTGTTTAAAATCTCAAGTATGATTTACTTACTTCAATTATTATTATGATGATTTTCATGATAAACAACGCCACATAACTTACTTTGACCTACCAGGCTTGCTTGGCTAAGCAAAGCGCGCGAAAATGAACCGAATTATTCGGCCGAATATTCGGTTCGTCTTATTGTAAACCAAACATTCGGCCGAATATTCGTATTCAGCCAAACCAATATTCGGCCCATCTCTACAGGAAACCCTGGATTTTATAAAAAAAATATTAAAGTAAGTGGGGTAGTGGCACCAGTCAGTGTTCAACAGGACCCTATTAGGGGTCAGCAACTGTTTTCGTTCCCTGTGTGGTGCCGGGGGCAAAAAATTGCACCACTCCATCTCTTCCCGTGAGTGTCGTAAAAGCCGACTGAGGGACCATTCCAGAGGATGGGCAGCAGCATCTCTCTGAGGTTAACTCTCAATCAACTTCCTGCGATCGCCAACCCGCCTGCCAAGTGTGGCGATTATGGCAAATCCCCTCATGTATCCTTGGGGGAGGCTTTTGTCCAGCAGTGGATGTCTTTTGGCTGAGATGATGATGATGAACTGATTTCAGTCTTAGCAACAATTGATTACAGACCACCGGCTTCCTTGCTGTCATCTGTCATGCCTTAAATTTCATCCCGTAAAATCTAAATGAAAATCAATGATATTTTTTCGGGTGGGTTGTTACAGTACCTAGCCTCAGCTAGAGCGCCGACGACGGTGTCATACGCTTGGCAAAAATAAGCCTGCGGTGTCGGAACATACCTTTTTAAAGTCAAGCCCTTACTTATACCTGGACAAACCCCAAATACTCCCTTAACCCATATATGCCCATTGGGTCAAAAACGACCACCCAAATAGACGTTTAGTTTTTTTTTACGTAAACAAATAATCAAAATATAATCTGAAACCATATTTTACGCAGTGAATAGCAATACCATCGATAAATATTTATTATTTAACTGTCAGAAAAAAGTGCATTTAGTTGAGGGTATTTAAAGTTTTGTATTTTTTTGTTTTAGTGATTTAATACGTTCGCGCGCACAATAATGTAAGTTTTATATGTTATTTTTATGAGTGTTTATAATAAAACAGGAAATTTATTTAGTTCAATTGTTCCTTTACGCGATGTAGTCAAGATGAATTTACAATTTGTTCCCATGAGCCCACAGTTGGAAGACATCTTTTATTTAAAGACATTTAGTTTTTAATTTGTTTTTTTTTATTTCTTTGGTTTTTTTAAGTTCAGTTAAGTTGTTTTTTTTTTTTGTTTTAAGTATTGTTCTGTAATTAGTAATTAAATGTATTAAATATAAACAAAGATTATAAAAAAATATATAATATATTTGTTAGCTAAATCAAAGTAATAACTTTGACGGGTCGATAACGACCCGCTGGGCAAGAGTAATACCAATTTTGGGTTGCAAGACTTACATATATGATACAGAATGTGTACCCAAACACTACGTTTTCGGAATACTGTGACAATTTCTTTACGTCACCGACTTTGTTGAGTAATTTACAGGATAAAAATATCAAAATAACAGGTACTGCACGCCAAAACAGAACGGATAACTGCCCGCTAAAAAATGTAAAGACCTGTAAAAAACGTCCAAGAGGTTATTTATGATCATAGGCTCGATCAAAACGACAATATTTGCGCTGTAAGATGGCATGGCAATAATATTGTTACTGTTTTGTCTAACGAATATGGAGTAAATCCAATTCAAAAAGCACAGAGGTATTCTGACGCCGCGAAACGTAGGATTGATATTGATCAACCTCATTTTATCCATAAATACAATACATTTATGGGTGGCGTCGATCGCTTGGATGGTAACATTGGGGTATATCGTATAGCAATGAAAGGGAAGAAATGGTATATCCCTATATTATATTGGTTGATAGATGTTGTTGCGAGATCTTTTGGAGCTGCCGTTGATACCCTGGATTTTCGCCGATCTGTTGCAAGATCTTTACTAGTGAAGTATGGTACAACTAGGATAGAAGTTGGACCAGCAAAACCTCAACTTCACGTAGCGACCAGTGTTCATGTCAGGGTGAGGAGACATGCAGCAGATCACATAATTTTGACTGGTCAGGTTAGGCGTGGTCTGCAAAAACAAAGCCGTCAAAATATGTAAAAAGTGCAATGTCTATCTTCATAACAAATGTTTTGAAGCATTCCATGTTTAGTTTTTTTTTAATAAAATAGTCTCAATCACTCTTAGTACTGTTTTATTCTACCTATATATCTAAGCAATTTTTGAACTCGATGTGCCCAAGGGGTCGTTAGCGACCCACTGAAAAAAAGAGACTATCAGTTGTTAAAAAAAAATCAATTGGGAGAGCACCTGACCCGGTATGTCAGAACGGTGCAGGTTCAAACCCTGCTTGTGGAAATTTTTTCAACATTTGTGTTTTTGTAATTTGTTTCGCAACAAAATTTGCGTTAAAAATAATTTAAACATTTAAAAAAAATTCTGAAGTTACATTGACTAAAGGATAAAAATCTAAAAATGTACAAAAATCGGAGTTGCAAATAGTTATGGGCATATATGGGTTACATTCATCCCAATATTCACCTCTAGGATAATATGCGAGGCTGTAGGAATTTAGCACCTGCTAAGAATCTTATCTTATCTTCGCAAGGTGGCTGGCAAGAGCTGGATGAGAGTAGCCGCGGATCGTGCTCGGTGGCGTGCACTTGGAGAGGCCTATGTCCAGCAGTGGACTAGTATAGGCTGATGATGATGATGATGAAGAATCTCACAATACAGGTTATCTAATCACATACTGCGAAGACCAAAAGTTACTGTAACTTCATTATCCTATCTATTGGTACTATCATACATCCCACATACGAATATAATCTTTCTAGTTACAAAAAAAAAAACAAAAAAATTATGTCAAAACGCAAATTTTTTACTTAGTTTAGGCATTTTTAATCGAGGGTTTAAGCTACAAAAATTTGCTCTAGTCGCTATGCCATGGTTTCGTAAGTCTACACAGGGCGGGACACACTGAGAAGAACCGAAAAGAAAATTGCAAGGGCATTTAAACCTTTAACGGGCACAGCATGTTCAAATTTTTCATTGGTTTCCGACCTTATCTCAATTGTATAAAGTACAAAATATGGTGGCAATATATATGGCACTGCCTTATAAAGGGTTAAATCGTCATCGCTACCTTCATACAAGCTACTCGTATATGTGGTATACTATGCTATGCTATGTTCGGTGCTCTTCTGGGAAGCGAGCAGTGCGTTACCATGGCAACGCGCCGCATCAACACCCGCCCCGCGCCACGTGTGAATATCCAGGTGACCTGTAGGGGGGAGGCACACCTGGAGGAGAGATCAGGTGCCCTAATGTTGAATCTAGAAATACGATATTTCTAGGTTTTCTTTATCGCAACTCCAAAAAAAGGTATAGTCTAACAGCACACGTTTTCCCTCCTTCCTATGACATGGGGCCCTTCAAACGAGGCTTGAAGAGGCACCTTGTGGGCCGGTAAAGTGAGGGTGGCTGAAGCTGCGTTGTTTTTGCACTGCATCAGTTACCCTCGCGTCTGGACTCCATTTTCACTTAACATCAGTTGAAATGAATTATTTGCCATGCTAACTATAAAAAAAATATGTATTTAAAGATAGCGAAGCGTCGCGTCGGTAGCAGAAGGTAAAGATGATCGTGTTGAATGTAAGAAAACGAGGTTCAATCCGCCTTAACTCCGTTTGCCTACCGACGTAAACCCATGACTAGCACAAGCATGTTAGCTCCCTAGGTGGATTAACCTCTCATCTGCGGCAAGTACTGATCAGTGCCCTAAACAATAAATATTCTATTGTGTCTGTACACACAGCAGACGACAGGTAAACAGAATTGTTATTAATATAGAGCATTAATAATAATATTTAAAAAAATCGTAAGCTGAATTACTTACCTGTGTGAAATGTGGCAAGTTGTGAGTGTTTTTTTTATGTTACTAAACTGGCAAACGAATACGTGTCGCGTGATGGAAAGCTACGTAACCCCCATGGGTGAGGTAGATTTCCATTCCCAGCTTTCCAGCACCAAGTATCCCGTTTAATGTTGAAAGAAAAAATTACAGCGTGCACCAAAAAATGATTATTTTTCTTCTTTTTCCTTTTTTTATTATTTTTTTATTCCTTTCTGTTGAAGTAGAAGGCAAAGTGCTGGCAGACGGTAGAGACTGTTACATCTCTCATCATCATCGACGAGGTAAATTTTTTTCAATGGTTGTGGTATAAGTATTTGTTTCTTTAATTGACAGCCTTAGCTGATAGGTTCTTGTCTACGAAGTCGTAAAAACGTTATGTATTTAATGTAATGTGGAATCACATAATATGGATTTTGTGTTTTCCTTTATCAGAATAGCTGAAGAAGCTTCAGTAGTTGAAGATTTAGGTAAAGTAAACCTTTATCATTGATGTGAAGGCTTAGTATGAAGGCCCGTCTGTTTTTCAAAAACTGATTAAAAACATTCTTTCTTACTAAACACTAAACTAAACACTTTCGTTGAAGCGATCGTAAAGAGGTTGCCAGTCACACATCTGGAATGGCTCTCTGGATTCATAATCTAAAATTCATAATCTAAATACCGGCACGTGCCGATTTTTTAAAAATATAGCTATCGATTAAAAAATCTAACAACTAATACATCACTATTTCGGTTATTATGTTGGGAACCCTGTACGTCATGTACGTCATAATTTCAGCTTTGTGGTTGCTATTCAGTTTGAGTATGCGTTCATACAGAGCGATAATTTATTTTCTTTCTATGAAAGACCCGTTCTCTTAAGCGTAGTGTTAAATTCTCTTTGCGTATGACGAAGAATGTAAAACGGTGCTGAATCATTATTTGGCGTTTGCATTTCTTTTTTTTATTATGTAGAGCCAACAGCAATGCGACTAGTATTAATTCCTCTTCCATAGAGACGTTTGCATGTGCCGGGAATCACGAGACTACTGATCAATCTGAATTTTTAAGATATGTGTGAGGCAAGGTACCGGAATCCAGCCGAAATCTAAAATTCATAATCTAAAATTATGAATTTTAGATTATGAATCCAGAGAGCCATTCCGAATGTGAGAGGCCAGCCTTAATATTCCGATCCGGAATTCAGAACGCTCTTTAGTATCATTCTTACAGATCGATCTGAGAAATTCATAATCTGAAAAAATCTGAATGTGTGTAGAGCACACTGATATTGTATAGTATTCCGGTCTGAAATAATATGAATTCAGATCCAGAATCCCGAACCCAGAGAGCCATTCCGGATATGTGAGGCCAGCCTAACAGTCGGTATATTCTGGCAGAAGAAAAAAGTTATTGAAAACTTTCTTTCGTACTTGGTTGAGGCGATCGTAAAGAGGTTGCCTGCTGTTTAATAAAATGATATCCTCTCGGTGTAGCCCCGGCTAGCCGCTGCAGGTGTGTGCCGCCTTTATCTGCGCCACGTCAGCCGATGTCATACACAGATAATACATGTGCCTATTATGTGTTAATTGTTTACCTACTAGGTCTGACGGGGATAGAAATATGCTTGTTTAAGGTCACACTGTCGCTAAAATAAATGGGCACAAAATTGTTCACTGTACCCTAAAAGCTATAGGATACAGCTACACTGCTGCGGCACGAGCCTTTCCTATGGATGGATAAGGAGAACTAGCCATAAACCACCACACGGGTCCAGTGCAGATTGGTGCTTGTTAACGACTGCTAACAGCCGAGACCAACGGCTTTACGTGCCTTACGTGCCTCACGGAAGAACTCGAGATGATTAACTTTGGCCACCCATCCGATGACCGGCCATTGCGAGAGTTGCGTAACCTTAGCGATCGCAGACCGGGCGCGTTTACGACTGCGTCATACTGACCGCTATGCTACCGGGAAGGCTGACGTAGGCGCTGATTTTTTTTTAATGCTTCTAGCAGCAGATTGCCATCTCTCCAACGGTCATTGCAACCGATGGCCACGTAGATTCATCTTTACAGATGAAATACCACAAATTTGATAACACAAACGCTATAGTAAATTTTTACTTTTTTACTTGGGTCGGGTAGGCTTTAATTTTTTCACTGTATTTTATAAGTATTTAATTCAGCTTCAGTGCAGCAATTAGCACTTAAAATAAAAAAGTTAAAATTTTAATATATTTTTTATTTAATATGTTGTGATTGTCCTTTATATTTAGTGTGTTTATTTATGTGTTCTTTTATGATAGGGTATTTTCCAATATTTTGACACTGTAAGGGAGAAAAGATTCCTTGCCGGTTCTTCTTAGCACAAGGTCTCCCGCCCAGTGTAACTTACGAATCGATGGCATAGTGACATTCATAAGAATTATTTGTAGCCTAGAGGTAAACTGAATCAATGATTTTGAATTTGTTTTTTTTTTATATTTGAATTTGAACATTTTTGTTACAAACCTATAGGTTCGTAACAAGACACGCCTATTAAGCTCTTAAGCCCTTATAGGCTACAGTGACCGCTTTCCATCAGACATGCCGTCCAAAGGAAGGCACGCATACGTCGTTTTTTTTTTACCCACTATAGTGGTGACCTTCGTATAATCAGGAAAGAAGAAAAAAAAGAAACAAAAATTCCAGTAAGCAAGGTTTTATTAAGGATCTTCTTTTTCTAACTTCTCAATTCTCTTTTCTTAGCTTCTCAGTTACCTATCCATCGGCAGTAAGGAAAACGGTGCTTGTACGGTGAGCACTCCGTCACGTGAGAGACACGACACTATGCCCTCTACGTCCATCCCTGTCGGCAGATTGAACTTTTTGTTGTACTCTCGGTAGACCGTGCTTGAGGCCGACTTCTCGTCGTGGACAGCGGCTACTATCAAGACGTTGTCCTTGACCTTAACTGTAATCTGAATAAAGAAAACAATTTAAACAAAATTTTATTACAGCTACTACCGACTTCATCATTTGTCCATGAACGTGAGGAGCACATAAGGAGCACATAAGGAGATTTGGCCATAATTCATCACGCTGGCCCAATTAGGGTTGGTAGTAGGCCCAATACTATCTTACGAACACTACCGGGTTAAACTTACCGTAAGTAAGCACAGAGGAGCTCGGGACCCTTTAACTTGATCACCTGTCTGGAATTCTCTCATGAAGTCCGTGTAAGACTTTGTTAAATTCCAACACAGATTTTTGGGGAATATCTTTTACAATTCAAAATCAATTACACCTTTAACACCATTGATTAATAAACAAAAGCAATTACACTGGCTAATGTGCCAACTGCACCAAGTCATTTGATAAAAAAGCCTTACCTCATCCGGGCTAAACTGGCTAACATCATACTTTAGTTTCAACGTCTTCTCTTTCCCATCCCCAATCAGTAGAGGTGAGTTGGTAAGTTCCTCCAAGTTGGCGGCGGAGTCACTCGGAGAGGTAAGGGTGGACGGGGAGAATGCTATGTTGGTCGAGAACATCTGCGCGTATCGGCTCAGGTTGTCACTGAGGAAAAGATAACATCATTTAGTTATCTATAATCTGTGCTTCGGAAGGCAATAAAGCCGTGGTGGTTTATGGCCCGTTCTCCCATCCAGTAATGGCAGTGGGAACATAAAATAAGCTTATGATGGTAATTATTGGTTCGGAGTCATTATAGAGCAACATATCGGTATATTAAAGGAGATTTTCTCTGAAGGATCAAATCAGTGTAAACAAGGTCCTGATTCTTCAACTTCTGTCTGATCTAATTAAATTATGCCCGCCAATCGGCTAATCGGTAATCACACATCTTATCCAAATATGACATGTCATCATAGCATAATGTTAGTTAACATCATTGTTGTCTTCCGATAGTAAGAGATAAGATGGTCAGTTCTTCCGTAGTTAAAGATTCGGGTTGACTTTAATAATCGGTGGCACGAATTAGGAATTGATAAGGGTTGGTTTTTATAGGGGTAAGTTACCCCTTTCAATCGACCTCCCCCCCTCTTCCCCCGCAGAGATGCGTGGTTTTTTTACTCGTGTTTGAAGTTACGTAAATCCTTTCTGTTGGTTAAGATAAGTTAATTTTTTTTCCCGAGCGAAGCGCAGCTTAGCGAGGGTCAGTCACGAAAGGGGGAAGCGTCAAAAAAAACTATTACTTCTTCCCCTAAAAAACTTTAAATCAAATATTGAGCAAATCTAACTACTACTACTACTACTACTACTAAAGCAACCCCAAAGATTCCGAATACAGTACACTTGCACCACCAGCTTTTACATTATTTAACATCAGGTGAGGTAAAGGTTAAAAGTGCTTACTGTAAGAAAACAAAAAGCAGTATACACATTAACAACTCAGATCACCAACCTGAACCTCCTCATCTCATCGTCGAATCTTCTCATCTCTTCGGCGAACTGTTCCTTCATTGTGCAGAAGCCCTCATCGACAGTCGAGAGATCGGTCATATGCACTGGGACTTCGAAATTTTGGAGATAGCCGTTCGCTGGTGTGTTTGACGTTGACATGTTGGCACCGATTTTTTTTCTGGAGTTTTTGATGTTTTTGTGGAGATTATTATTTTTTGATTCGATTCTGTAGTGGATTACTTTGCTAACGTGACTGTGGCTATTGTTGGCTATTGTGTACACAATGATATTTCATGTAATATCATTTTGAAATTTTCACATGAAATTTTGAAATGACACCCTTATTGTTTGACGTGCAAATGATGGCTAAAGCAAAAGCTTTATGAAAAGAGAATTTAACACTATGGCTTTATGGGCTTAAAGACTTCCCGTAGTATTATACTCCTCTATGCTAAAGACTTTTTTTTTTTTGTTATTTTTCTTTTTGTTTGTGATTAGCACATTAAGCCAGTGTCAAAGTATTTTTTCTAACAAGTAATACATAAATAAACAATATTTCTTTTCTGTATGATGATGATGAATGATAATAGAAATGAGAAGTGAGAAATGATATACCCCCCAACTCCTCGAGTATCTCTGTAAAGATGTGGGGCTTTACTAAGTTTTCGGGCGGACTTCTTGAGAGAATTTGAAAAGTGACGTTGCACTGTTTTGTTTCATTTGCCAACACTCATGCACACTCACGGACACTTAACTGTTAATAATCCACCATTATTTCACATTAATATTCGATATAACACAAATTTTCTAAAATAAAACAAAACCGCAGACATAACTTCACTTTCCTATGGTTTCCTATATTGCGGCAAGTATTCTGTGTTGTAGATGTCAATTCTTACTCCATTGCGTAACTCACATGTTATATGGATTGGGATCCATTATATAATTAAAAGCATTTTAATGAATCTTTACGGTACCATAATTTACTTCACATTCTTTTCAACGACATTATTTTCCCAATTCCAATTTCAATATCGTATATACAAAAGTAATTATTAAAAGAACAATGAACCTAAAACTAAAAGCCTTAAAAAATATAATACAATAACTAAAATAAATTATTAAAAGGAGTCCCTTTAGGCAAGGTTCCGAAGATACTGGCAGCGTTCCCCCTTTGAATTGCTAGACTTATTCTTTGTCCGAGGTATTTGCCAGCTCTTCGGTCTCCTGTGATGTCGACTAACCTTTTTGCTATTTCCTTAAAAAGCCTTATAGCGCTAGGACCCCACGGACCAAGGGTCTCGACACCGAAAGGGACAAAATCATATTCGGAGCCTAGACCCCTGTATTTGCATGCTTTAGTTTTTTCAGCCGCTTCACAAGCCGCACCAGCTCTGTTGTTGGTTCCATGTAGATGGGAAGGGGCCAGCGTGTCTGAACAGGTTGCATCCCATACCAGCACCCGGCCCATCTTCCATGGAATCAAACTCATACCGTCCGGTCTCTTGCCATCGTCTCTTGCAATACCAGTCGGCTCAAGTAGACTTGGCACGTTGACGGTGGCAAGGGACCGGCGTATGATATCGTTAAGTGCGGCATGTCTCGAGAAGCGGCCTGCACTTTTTTGGCATGACAGTCCGTGATGTCCTAGCTTGTCGACATCACTGCCACAGGGACATTTATGTGGAGCGCAGACCGGAACCCCAAGCCGTAGACAGGTTGCGATTCGGAGCGTGTCAGGCTCAAGAAATGTTCCTGTATTTGACGAATGGTACGCGTGAAGCCAGTAGCCGGCCTCATACGTACCCACGGCCAAAAACCTAGCACGCGCCGAACCTGTACTACAGCTCAAAAGATTGTCATAAGACAATTTACAGTATACATATGTCGTCCCAGCTCCTCTGTGAATTTGGAGAAACTGGAAAATTTTGACCTAGACATGCAATTAAGAAAGCATGTATGTATGTTTGCAATGAATAAATTCAAAACTACTGGACCGATTAAAACATTCTTTCACTATTAGAATGTTACATTACCGCTAGGTAACATAGGATATATTTAAAAAAAATTTAAATAAAATACTAAAAACGACAATTTAATTTTCCAATACAAAATGATTTGTTTGTTTTGTTGTCATGGAAACCATTGATAGAAATTTAAAATCAATGATGGAAACTGTCAAAGCGATACGGAGTCCGCCGGGTTAGCTAGTAATTAATAAAATACAACCAGATCGAAACAGTGATAGAACAACAATCAACAATTTTCCTTTTGACAAGTGAAAATATTTAAACACATATTCTAGATATCTATTACTTTTAACTCATAAGCTGAATGCCAACCAGTAACTACCATAGACATAAAATTCTCCCAAATCTATATTCCAACATCCCCTCTGAATTTTATGTTTATTACAATTAGAATAACAATTGTTATAACTCCTTTAAAACTCCTTTAAAACCCAACTTAACTAACCTAATACTAACTACAAAAAATAAAATTTTGAATTAATTAACCTAAATACCTTACATAACTAACTTAAAGTTAAAATTTCAAATTAATTCTCAAACAACCTTATATCTTAATAAACCTACATAACTCATCACATCACAGAATGTCTTTTATGTATCACTCACTATACTGTTTAAGTCTCAAAAACTTTGTTCTGTCCAGTGGTTTACTTAGTATATCTGCCAAGTTTACTCAATCTATCTGTCAATTGGTGCGAGTCGGACACGCGCACGAAGGGTTCCATACTTTATAACGTTTAAAAAAAAACTTACTAGGTCTCGTTCAAACCAATTTTTGGTGGAAGTTTGCATGGTAATGTACATCATATACTTTTTTAGTTTTATCATTCTCTTATTTTAGAAGTTACAGGGGGGGACACATTTTACCACTTTGGAAGTGTCTCTCGCGTAAACTATTCAGTTTAGAAAAAAAATATATTAGCAACCTTAATATCATTTTTGAAGACCTATCCATAGATGCCCACACGCATGGGTTTAATGAAAAAAAAAATTTGTATTTCAGTTCTAAGTATGGGGAACCCCCAAAATTTATTGTTTTTTCTATTTTTGTGGAAAAATCTTAATGCGGTTCATAATCTACTTACCAAGTTTCAACAGTATAGTCCTTATAGTTTCGGAAAAAAGTGGCTGTGACATACGGACCGACAGACATGACGAATCCACGACGATCCATGACGAACCCTAAAAACACCCATCCGGTACCCCGGTAATATTAAAGTTGCTTAACATTCAAGATCGCAACCCCAATGCGATAGCAACTGCGATTTTTTGAAGAGAGTTTGCTGATGGCCTCAGACACGGCCTTTTCGCGTCACCGATCTTTTTTGGAGGAGACGAGAAAGTTATAAGGTTCCTCAAGTCATGTGCTCGAAACAACGTCAGAGGTTTTCTAGAGGTAATGGCATCATGCCAGCGTTCCTTACAAGATTCTCCGAGAGGTTTGGATCGGGTCGGGTAGCTACTGCGAGCTCATAGAATATCGGTAGGTATGATTGTGTCTTTGAAGTATGAGTAGATATTTAATCATCATCATCATCAGCTCATTTTGTGTCACCACTGCTGGGGTACGAGCGTTCCCTATGGATGGATAGGGAGAACGGGCGGGATATTTAATAAAAGGCACAAACCTAACTATAGTCTTACAAGAAATATGCATCAATATTGTAAGGATTTCATGTCACTAATGATAAACATAATGCCATCAATTTTTTACTTTTTATTTTCAAGTGTTGATTGCTACATATTATATAAATATTTAATAATGCCATCATTTAATTTGAACTTCTTATCGCAAGATTATAATAATACTTACGTGTAATAGACTATAACTCATCAAAAACAAAAAAGCTATTAACAAGACCAAAATAAATCATTACGCAATAAAACACACATTAATTTCGCGCTCAATTAAATTGGGGTACAATAAAATCATCAGATCATCATCGCGCCACAGATTAGAAAATCAGATTGGCATGTGACCTTTCCCGCCAACATCTGTACGCCATTATCAAATGTTGCCAGATAAATAATGCGCCCCCCGAGATGTGGTATTTACGCGCCCCTCAGATTGTCCCTCCCTGTCGGTGCTATGGCGACGGAGACCTAAACATAGAGCCCTATTAATCCCGGAGTGAGGGCGTGTCGAATGCGCAGGGTAACTACGTATTGAGAAGGAATTTAGAAACGTAATAATTGTGTTTTTGTTTGATTAACCTGTCATCTGCTGTGAATACAGACACAATACAGAATAGAATAGAAAATAATAAAATTTATTTTAGTTGTTTATGGCAGATGAGAGGTTAATAATATATGTATATATTTTTTTTATATATTTATTTATCTATTTTTTTTTGTTATTTATTCATCTTAGCTTAAGGGTATCTTTACAGTTTGACATAACATAAAATTAACAACGCCTATTTTGTAAATTCGTGGAATAATAATATTATAATGAGCTAGCTGACCCGGCGGACTTCGTACCGCTTTGACAGTTTCTATCATTGAGTTAAATATGTATCAATGGTTTCCATGACAACAAAACAATCAAATCATTTTGTAATGGAAAATTAAATTGTCTTTTTAGTATTTTATTTAATATTATTTTTTTAATATAACCTACATAGGTTATATTAAAAAAATAATGAGTAACATTACTCAACGCTAATGTATAGCATTCTAATGGTAAAAGAATTTTTTAAATCGGTCTAGTAGTTTTTGAGTTTATTCGTTGCAAACATACATACATACATACAAAAATACAAAGATTTCCTCTTTATAATATTAGTATAGATATATAATATATTCATTTCAAAATATAATTAATGGTTGAATACAAGTTTATTTGGCAGTGGATGAGCCTCGCACGAGTAATAAGGCGTGTTAAAGGAGGGCTGAAATGATGATGATGATGATGATGATGATGATACAACAACATAAAAATGAAGCATTTAAAAAAAAGCCAATCAGGTCCCCGCTTAGTTCAAGCCGCAGCACATAGACATTGTTATGTGGTTTTGTCGCCTCAGTGGCTGACTGAGAAAGCGGTCGGTATAAAATCCGGAGGTCCTAGGTTTAATTACCCTAGCTCGTGTCTTAGATTTTTCGACGTAAAGACCGGGTTTGTAATCATCATATTTGACAGGGATAAAATGTAGCTTTTCTCCATCTTCGGACCTTAAACTATTTCTAAGTTTAAAAAAAACACGTTGATTCGTCACCTTGTTTTGATGTGAAACAATCTTTCTGAGATATTATATTAATAACGACATTATTCTGGCCATTTTGTTATCCCATACATTTTCTAAATTGTGGTAACACGAAACGGTGCGAGGGCGCGAATCACCACCAAAGTGGCGGGAAAGCTGCCCGTTTGACAGATCATTTTTTATTTTGTCAGAAAATTTGGCATTTGATTCGGGGTTGCAATGCCTGCCAGGTGGTCAGGAAGTGAATTAGACCCATTGTTACATGAAACAGTTTTTATTGACATAGGGTTTACAGCTTGATTTTGAACCCTATTTTTTATGGTTACCGCTTGATTCTACTATGGTACATTTTTAGGAATTTAGCTTTTCAGAGTTCAGTCAGGAAGTTTGAAAGAAAAGTCAAAAAGTTAATGATCTTAATAATACAGATTTCTCCAGTCTCTCCATCTTCCTTTCAGAAGTCTACCTCAAACTTCTTCTCTCTTTAACGCCCTCCAGAAGAATTGGTGTAGTAGGTATTCCCCCTGCCCGATCCTCTAAATGCCCCCCTGCCCAATCTTCTAAATGTTTACAGAATACACCAAACATGCACACTAGCTTAGGTCCAAGACACTGTACTCGTAGAACAAGGGTACGAAGAACCGCTTCACACGCGCTCTATATGTACCTGGGCGCTTCTCCCCTTCTCCACGGCCCGGTCTACCCGAGCCGAGGTCCGAGCCTTTAGAGGCGCCCTCGGGTGGTTCCGCTCCCCGATCCGATCCGAACCCTTCGGAGAATCTAGTAGGGCACGGGGACGCGCACTAGTGCGCGATGCCGTTCCCTCTAGAAAACCTCCGAAGGTGATTCCTTTCACACGGCTTGAGGGACCCTTTACGTTCCTCGCCGCCCCAAAAAAAGCCCGGTGAAGCTGAATATGCCGTCTGAGGCCATCAGCAATCTCTCTCCAAAAAAAAAAAGTAGGTATTCTCTCACTGCGAAATCGCCATATTTTCAATATTACAGTATCTGTGTTCTTATGATTAGGCATGGGTTTAAGGCCCATAAAGGACCCGTTTCATTTTCCAGTTCCAGTTCATATTCGATTTATTTGATGTAAAGGATTGGTCTAAATCCGCAACACCACTATGTTATCTAAGTCTGTCATGAATACAACGTTAACAGCGTTTCAGACAGCCAGTTCCTCAGTAGAAAAAGCTTCTGAGTGAACGGTTTTCAAGTTTGGCATTATTCTTCCTTTCTGTCAAATGACGTGTATCGACGAATTTATACTAATATAATAAGGCTCCTCCGAGCTTCGGAAGGCACGTAAAGCCGTTGGTCCCGGCTGCATTAGCAGTCGTTAACAACCACCAATCCGCACTGGGCCCGCGTGGTGGTTCATGGTCCGTTCTCCCTATCCATCCATAGGGAAGGCTCGTGCCCCAGCAGTGGGGACATAAAATGAGCTGATGCTGATGATGAAGGCTAAAAAGTTTGCTTTTTGTTTGAACGCGCTTATGTCTAGAACAACCAGTCGAATTTGAAAAGTTATTTTTGCGTTTGATAGCCTAATTTATGTGGAAGGTTTAATTAGGAGCCAAGCAAAAAAAATCAGAACAACGTGATGTTCGGGCGACGCGATGCGACGCGGTGGGTCGGGGTATAGCTAGTATATTATACACTTAAGAACTTGTATCAGTATTGAGGATTGTTTGAATGGTTAATGACCAATGTTAATAACCAATGTACAGATAAAGACCAAGCGCTACCGTTTTTGAATTTCGCATTCCCAACTTCCGCGTAAACAAATTGCTACTTCAATGTACGAGAAAAAAAACACATGAAACGCTGAATGTTTACGTTGTCATGCCTACCGGACGGTACATATTGGCATAACGCGCAACTATTGACACGGCAAACAAACAGAGCTGGCAACACTCCTGCCGTGTATCAACGACCAGCGCCATAATCGAATTTGGGAGGGCGCCACCGTCGCTACACCATCGGCCATTACGTCAAATTTCCCCTGGCGCACTCACTTTCCGATACATTGTGTGGTTAGTTCGTTTTTTCGCCGCTAGCTCTGGATAATTTGGTTAGTTTTTACAGTCGTCGGCGCGTAATGATGTTTGCCCGCTCTCCCCCGAGATAGCGTTGCGTTTTACGGGTATTACGGCCGTATTAGGGCCGTCTTTCGCCACGTGACTTTTTCATTAGCCACAGATAATATTTTAGGCCTTTTAATTTTTCTAATCGAGATACGAGGTGAGGGTTTCGTAGTCAAATGTACAATACAGTCAACAAAAAAGTAATTGAATAATTATTATTAACCGACTTCAAAAGGAGGAGGTTCTCAATTCGGTTGTATGTTTTTTTTTAATGTTTGTTACCTCAGAACTCCGTCTTTTTTACACCGATTTGGAAAATTCTTTTTTTTGTCATAGCAAGTAATTAACCAAACAGCGGCTTGCCAATTGTTTAATGTTATTATGACACGCTACTAATCAATCAATTGGCTAAGATCAAAGTGAAAATATAAATAAATAAAATTTCAAAAAACATCAAAAAACAATTCTTTTAGCCCAAAAGAATACTAATATAATAAAAGGTTATTACTACTTACAAGTAACATATTCAGTGTTGAAACAAGAGTAAGGTAATTGAACATTAAAAGAAACACCCTTTTTACTTAACAGCCGGCTGATTGTTGATTGTAGTGTGCAATTAGTTCCGTAAGCAAATAATAAATAGAACTTTTTCCAACTTAACGAAAGAAAGTGTTGAGTTTTTATTATTGAAAGTTATCGCTTTTGATTAGGTATTCTAGTTAAAAACATGGTTATAATTCCGTTAATAATTATTATTCTTATTAACTGGATGCATTATTAAAATTGAATTAATATAAAATAATGTATAGGATGTATTTTTGTTTTTTACTAACTTAAGTTATGTTTCAATGTTACACTTATGGATTTTATCGAAATATTTTTTTTATTATTATTTATTTTGAATCATCTACTGTATATTTATCATCTCTTTGGGATCCACAATAAATATTATCCTAATTTGCAAAATTGTTTTCTTGTTTCCCTTTACGGGATTAAATTGTGAATTTAACTCGCACCCGTGTTATGTAAAATATTCATTATTATAGAAATATAAATAAAAATTTAAAAACCATTTATTCAGTATCGCAAAATAACACATTCATACAAATAAAACATTCTTATTAAATAGTATGTGATACTGAAAGGGCCTCTTCTCAGCATTATGTCATAGCTCTTTAGGTAATACCATGACGCTGGTCTTCCGAAGATCATCATCATCATTTCATACCATTTCATGCCATCTTCATACTGAAGTTAACCTCAAGCGGCGAAAGTATAATAACCTTATCGGTAATTATATTTTCGAGCCGTTTGGGGTTGAAACCCTCGGGCCGTGGGGTCCGAATGCTCATGTTTTGTTTAATGACATCTCCAAACGGCTGGTTGACACTTCCCATGACCCAAAGGCTGGCTTTTTCCTTGGCCAGAGACTAAGCATTGCCATTCAACGTGGAAATGCCGCCAGTCTCTTGGGTACTTTACCAGTCGACTGCGATGCGGAGGAATTTTTTGACGCCGTATTTTAGTTTTGTATTAGTTTTAGTTACTTTAGGTTATTATGATCTCAGATTTTAATTTTGTAATTTTCAATAATAAAAAAAACCCCATTTTTAATTACCGATAACTGAGTCCAGTCCACTTTTTGATGTCGTCTAGCCATTTGTGTCGCGGACGTCCCGAAATTTTGCCTTCGAGGATTAGCCGTAAGAATCCTCTTTGCATGTGTTCGAAAAAGGCGACCTTGCGTCTCACGACTGTAAACATCGGCTCTCTTCTGCAGTTGGCCTTCTCAAGTACCTTGGCGTTTGAGGTCAAACTAGTCCATAGTATCTTGAACATCTTGCGTAGAGTCCACATCTCAAAGAAGAAAGAAGATACCCAGATTAAAACTAATCTAAACGAAAACTAAAAGTAGAAATTACATGAACTAAATATTTGAACTTTGTTGTAACAAAATCTCCGTCATCCAACACGGGTTTTAATGAAATGATGTTTTATGATATCATACTGCGGCACAGGGCGGGCGTCACGAGATGGGCCCCATCCAATTGCAAGACAATCAGTAAATTGGTCTGCGCAAACACACCGTAGGTACAAGGGTGATTCGATGTTACCATCAGTTCTCACTTAATTTTCGCTTTTGACTTTGTGAGTTGTAATTATGAATATGGGTATTGTGTTACGCAAATTTTGTTGCGAACAAAATACAATTAGAAAAAGTGTTGAAAAAATTTCCACGAACGGAATTCACCGGGTCAGAAGCACTTTGGCCACGATAACGGTATCGTGGCCTGAGTGCTCCTGACCCGGTGAATCCCGCTTTCAACTAAGGAGTTGGAAGCGCACCTGACCTGCTTTGTCAGAGGCTGCGGGTTCGAATCCTGCTTGTGGAAATGTGTGTAACGTTGAAATTTTTAACACTTTTAAAGTTTATTAATTGTTTTTTTTTAACCGCCTATAGTCGCGCGTAGCTCAGATGTGTGGCTCGTGTGTATGGAAACGCAATACCGCAAACAATTAGCGCCTTAAACTCACAACAAACAATGCAATGTTATTACAAGGGAAAATTTTGAACCCGATATATATTTTTTTTTAAGTTAAGTTCTGTATTTAAGCTTGTTTAGAATAATAATAAGGATTTTGTTTGTGTGTATTAATGAAATTTAACAAACAAGAAACTTTAATCAATCACTGATCACACTTCAGCTCTTTTAAGGTTAATAAATCACTTTTTTAACTACAGTCAGCTATATCTAATCAATAGACACAAGGTTGAAAAATAAACAATCTTTTATCTCTATTATTTGACTAATTATATTTTACAGATAACCTTGCTTGAAGGAAGTGATCTTTAAACTATTTAAACTATCGTACCATGACTTTAAATCTTTATTTATAACTAGTTTAAGAATCAAATGACGAAAACACAAAAATATATATTTGCAAAAATATTTAAAAAATATATAAGAGACAACACCACATACATTGTTCTGATACCAATATAAGTAGCTAAAGCACTCGTTTTATGGAAATCAGAAACAACGGCGGTACCACAACCACCCAGACCCGACACAATATCGGAAAGTTCGTTTTCGACATTGACCCGACCGGGAACGAACCCGGGACCTCAGAGTTAGCGCCACCCAACGTCCGGCGTGCAAGCCACTCGGCTACGGAGGTCGTTCGGCATCGTAAATCGTATATATGTGTTTTCTAAATATAAATAAATGATTAATAACTGAAATGGCGAAAATGCATAAGTATCGGAAGTTAATTAAATAATAAAAACCGGCCAAGTGCGAGTCGGACTCGCGCACGAAGGGTTCCGTACTATATGACGGATTGAAAAAAAAACTACTTACTAGATCTCGTTCAAACCAATTTTCGGTGGAAGTTTGCATGGTAATGTACATCATATTTTTTTTTTAGTTTTGTCATTCTCTTATTTTAGAAGTTTCAGGGGGGGACACACATTTTACCACTTCGGAAGTGTCTCTCGCGTAAACTATTCAGTTTAGAAAAAAAAAATATTAGAAACCATTTTTGAAGACCTATCCATAGATAACCCCCCCACACGTATGGGTTTGATGAAAAAAAGAATTTGAGTTTTAGTTCTAAGTATGGGGATCCCCCAAAATTTATTGTTTTTTTTTCTATTTTTGTGTGAAAATCTTAATGCGGTTCACAGAATACATCTACTTACCAAGTTTCAACAGTAAAGTTCTTATAGTTTCGGAAAAAAGTGGCTGTGACATACGGACGGACAGACAGACAGACAGACATGACGAATCCATAAGGGTTCCGTTTTTTGCCATTTGGCTACGGAACCCTAAAAATCAGGAAAGGAATTTAATGCTACTTCCGTGCTTCAAAGGCATGTAAAGCCATAGGTCTCGGCTGCTAATGTAGCAGTTGCTAACAACCACCTATCTACACTGGGCCCGCGTGGTGGTAGAAGTGTCAAGTTCGTTTAGCTCGTTCTCTCGGTGGAGTTTCCCTACCAGTGGAAACGAAAATGAGCTGATGATGATGATAATGTCGACGCTACGTCCACGGCCGCATTATCACTTACCAACAAATAAGATTGCGTTCAAATACTCACCTGTAATAAATATTTAATAAAAACATTGGTAGGGCCTATAGTTGCTGCGGCCAGGGTTGGCAAACTATGATTCGTCACGCGACGCCCGTGAGATCCATATCGCATCCCGCCGGGATCACGTGTGGGATGGCGCAACCCTGATATTAAATGGAACAAAAATAGGGATGAAAGGTCATTAGCTGATTATTAAATTCGATGGAAGAGCTTTTTTGTTATTTATCGGGTTACAAGCGCAGTTTAAAGTGCACAGTTTTATTAGTTATGCGGTCTGCGAGTGCTGAGGTTGAGCAACTTTCGCAAAGGCCGGTCATCGGATGGGTGACTAAAAATTTATCATCTCGAGCTCCTCCGAGCATCAGAAGGCACGTAAAGCCGTTGGTCTCGGGCCCGCGTGGTGGTTTATGGCCCGTTCTCCCTATCCATTCATAGGGAAGGCTCGTGCCCCAGCAGTGGGGACATAAAATTGAGCTGATGATCATGATTACGGTGCTAATTACAGCTATTTTAAAAGTGAGTTTCGATTTCCGGTCTTTTCTTGTATCACTGATAATATTTTTATTTGATTTTTTTATCAGATCTTCGAGGAAACGGCTGGCGCAGTTGACGCGTCGCCTGATAGGTCCCCATATGAAAATATTTTGAGCTGCTTAGCACTGGAAGGTACGTAAAGCTGTTAATTCAGTAGTATCACTTTTTCCTCAAGGCCGGCAACGCATCTGCGAGTACTTTGGTTTTGCGGGTGTCCATGGGCGGCGGTGATTACTTTCCATCAGGTGACCCGCCTGCTCGTTTGCCTCCTTTTAATATTAAAAAAAAAGTACGTGTATGGTAATTAATAGTAATTATGTTTTGGAATGGTATTTTCATTTATTTATTATTAATAACAACGGTAACCCCATTTACAGTAATAGTGCAAAGGATAATCAAAAAAATAAATAAGTAACAAATCACAAACAGTTACACATCTTTCTCGCAATCGCCAGCATTTTTTTTTGGTATATTATGGTATATTATATTATGGAGCCCACTCACTGGTGCTTCGTTTTAATCTGCTAATGATCATGACTATATCAATAATATTTTATTGCAAGAATACAAAAATCTGTCTTAAAATGATAAACTTCAAGTCATTCATCACAATCAGTTGCCGATGAAACCAAAACTAATATCCTGCTGACTGTACCACCCCTGCTTCCCCAAAAGGTGTGGCGGCAAATAATTCGGCTACATTAACGAGATGCGATTCACCCCGGCCTCCCTTGCGCACGCGTCGGCTAATGGACGATATTATCTGGAGTTAAATAGTTGTTGCTGAGGTACCCACCAATGATAGATGAAGTGTGTAAATTGTAAATGTAAATTTTACTTTTATTTTTAAGTGCTAATTGCTGCACTGAAGCTGAATTAAATATTTATAAAATATAATAATTAGCACTTAAAAATAAAAAGTAAAAATTACTCAAATTTGTGGTATTTACCTTTGGATAGATAGCACTGCGCCGCGCCGCAATAAGCACTCAAAAATTAAAAAGCAGTGACAAAATTCAGCGCTTACGTCAGCCTTCCCGGTAGCATAGCGGTCAGTGCAGCCGCCCGGATGGCGGAAGACCCAGGTTCGATTCCTGACTGGTCGGGTGAGCGTTTAATTTTTTCACTGTATTTTATAAATATATTATAAATATTTGTAATATGTAATTGTACAGACGCCTGCAAACCTATCACTGTCAAATTAAATGTTCAATCATATTCCTTACACATAAAGTTCAAAGTCTATTGAAGAAATTTGACAGTGTCTGGTAGTCTAATGTGAAGGCGTGTGTACTGTAGTGATCGGGACTCCTTACTCCGGGCAGCTCTATGGCACATGCATGACGTCATCTGAATTTGAAATAAAGAAGATAATAAATCAAGAAGGAAACAAATGAAGAGGATTGGATTCGGTGTCAGCCCGCCGAGAAGCTAGGGCTGAATTGTAAACTAATACGATTTGATAATCATGATACGCGGGCCGAGACGTGGTCGCTCACTATGGACCTTATCAGAAGGCTCAAGGTCACTCAAAGAGCATTGGAGAGGGCTATGCTCGGGGTTTCTCTGCGAGATCGAATCAGAAATGAGGAGATCCGCAGAAGAACAAAGGTAACCGACATAGCCCGAAAAGTTGCTAAGCTCAAGTGGCAGTGGGCAGGGCACATTGCTCGCAGTACTGATGGCCGCTGGGGCGGAACAGTCCTCGAGTGGCGACCGCGTACCGGAAAGCGCAGTGTGGGCAGGCCTCCAACAAGGTGGACCGACGATCTGGTGAAGGTCGCGGGAAGCCGCTGGATGCGAGCAGCACAAAACCGGTCGTTGTGGAGATCCTTGAGTGAGGCTTTTGTGTAGCAGTGGACGTCGTTTGGCTGAGATGATGACGATTTGATAATACATAAATTCAAAGTTACATTCGTTTTGTTATTATTTACCCCCGGTCATAATAATTGGTGGAGACGCCGGGTATAATAATTGGTGGAGGCGCGAGAGTTTCATCCGAGTTTCCGGCCGCCAGAGATAAGATAGCCAGTGCCTCAGTAGTTGAGGATTCCGGGTTCACCAGGACTTCAGTTACACCTTCGGCCCTACCATCATTTTTTTTCCTTTAGTTGATGGCTTCGTGCGATTAGCACATTTAGCCAGTGTCAAAGAAATTTTTCTTACAAGTAATACAAATTTAAATAAACAATATATCCATCTTGTATGATGATGATAAATGATAATAGAAATGAGAAGTGAGAAATGATATACCCCCCAACCCCTCGTGTATCTCAGTAAAGATGCAGAGCTTTACTAAGTCCTCGGGCTGACTTCTTGAGAGAATTTGAAAAGTGACGTTGCACTGTTTTGTTTCATTTGCCAACACTCATGCACATTCACGAACACTTAACGGTTAATAATCCACAATTATTTCACATTAATATTCGACATAACACAAATTTTAGAAAATAAAACAAAACCGCAGACATGACTCTTCATTTTCCCGCCAAGAAGTCCTTATCATCATTTAACATCAGGTGAGATGAAGGCCTAGTCTTAACCCGATAAAAAAAAGAGTTCTGTTTGTAATAACACGTGTTTTTTTTTTCATTTTTACTTAACTTAATTTACCGTAAAGTTCTAAGTTTACTTCTACCAAAAGTATGTACACACGCCTGCAAATCAACTTATCCAAAACTGTCAAATTTCTTCAATACATTGTCAACTATATTCCTTAGTCATAAAGTTCAAAGTCGATTAAGGAAATTTGACAGACAGAGGAAGGTTGATGCGCAGGTGTCTGTACTTGAAATTGGCTAAATGCGTTTACCGCGAAGCCATTTATTAAGATTAGTTTATTAGATTGATACTGGGAGGATCCACCCAAGTAATGTGTGATAGGACTACAAAACAGTGTTTACAGCTGAGATTATTTACGTTTTTAATACTCTAAGGTTTACAGTTTAACAATGGCTAAATATGTGTTTAAAAGACATTGTGTCTTTGCCTAAAAATATTAACAAAACAGTGACAGCGTCTGTTTTAAGCAGTGTCTTAGCCATCGTTTTGTGGTAAAGCAGTAAAACTTTTTGGGCATAAGTTGTTGAGTCATGACGTTGACAAGTTGTGCTATGCAAATTAGGCTTAACAAGTTATATGAAAAAAAACGTAACTACATACATTTTTGTTAGCATTTTTCGCGTATATAAGCTTCGTAATAAAGCGAACTCTCGACTTCTTCTAAATGTAACTAGGGTTTATTCTAATGTTCCATTTTTACAAACGAAACAGTTTATCTGGAGTCTCTCCCCTGCCGGGACAGGGGAGTAACGCGGTGAGTTTAATCAGACCATTAAATCACACTTTTTATTATAGGGTATCGAAAATCAATATGTTCGTATCCCTTTCGACAATGATATTGAAATATTTTCGTCATGAATGTAAATAAAACGTCTGGCTTACTTCTTCTTTTTTTTGTTGATGGCTTTGTGCGATTAGCATATTTAGCCAGGGTCAAAGTAATTTTTCTTACAGATAATACATAAATAAACAATATTTCTTTCCTGTATGATGATGATGAATGATAATAGAAATGAGAAGTGAGAAATTATATACCCCCCAACCCCACGAGTATCTCAGTAAAGATGTGGAGCTTTACTAAGTCCTCGGGCGGACTTCTTTAGAGAATTTGAAAAGTGATGTTGCAAAGTTTTGTTTCATTTGCCAACACTCATGCACACTCACGAACACTTAACGGTTAATAATCCACCATTATTTTACATTAATATTCGACATAACACAAATTTTAGAAAATAAAACAAAACCGCAGGTACTTTCCCGCCAAGAAGTCGCTCTGGCTTACTTTACCCGTGACTTTACACTTTTTTTGACAGTGGAAAACTCGTCGCCTGAGTACTTCAGATCCGCCTCCCTGCTCAGGCCCGAGGGTCTCGACAGGGATTCGGGAGAAGTAAGCGCCAAAAGTGACTTTACCCTGGCCGAAAAAGTTACTTTACCCTGGCTATTGTCATGCAGCAGGTTTTCCTTACTGTTTTCTAAACCTATACATATAAAATGCTTTGTCCTGAATGACTGATGAATCAACGCACAGCCTAAACCGCTGATTGTACGACGCTTGGAGGGTGTGTTCTTTGTATGACGTAGGCATCCGATAAGAAATGAAAAAGTGGGGCAAAGTTTGTATGGGACAACGTGATTCCTTAGTCCAATCTACTTCAAATTTTGCATAAACATTTTTTAACAGAATTGATTGAAGACGTGTTTCATATTTTATTGAAATTCATCCCTTAACGGGGTTAAAAAGGGGGAGAAAGTTATTTTCGCGGTGATTTGCTTCGAAGTTGATATCAATACTCCTCAGTGCTTTTGATTTAAATTACATTTTATTTTGACACATGTGTGTAAACTCAATCCGATTTTATTCAAAAAAGGTTGAATCAATATCTAAAGAAAATATTGATTTCGCTGATAAGCTCAAAAGTTTTTAGGAGAGAGTTTGCTGTTATCTGTAAACGGCCTTCGCAGCGTCACCGGACGTCAGAAGGTTTCTAGAAGGAATGGCATCACGCAAGCGTGCTCCCGCACTCTACTAGATTCTCCAAGTAGTTTGGATAGGATCGGGATGGCCTTTACAGGGTTACAATAGTGGTGTACGTTATAAGCAGATGTGTGTCTAAATCAGAGTTTATACCATAACTATTCTAACTAATAGTAACCTAACTTAATATGCGAAAGTGAGTTTGTTTGTTTGTTTGTTACGCACATACAGTCACAGTTACAGTTTGCCTGTATTATCCCATTGTTGGGCAAAAGTCAAATTAAGAAAGATAATTCGTATGGCATTGAAGAAGCATCAAATCAAACACACACTATATGTATACCTGTACCTAGTGAGTATAGAACGTTCACACACATTCTATACTCAGCTCAGGGTTGTCGCCATCCAATCGGAGTTTTAATAGACACCCGAAAAATTTAGCAAACCATCTTCGCGAGTGATAATCACGTGTTGATGGTACGACGGTGACGCAACGGCGCGCGCGCCGGCCGTGTAATGCGCGTAATTAGGTAATGTACCTACACATTACACTCATTAACGTTAAGGTGTGTGCACACTCGACTTCTAATATACTCACTTACTTACTCCGACTGCTCAGCGACCCAAAGTGAGTCACTCCGACACAAGATGACGCCACTGCTTCCTGTTTTGCGCGATCTTTTGCCAGTCGCTGGTTCCAGGAGCTCATGTAGATCCTTGGCGACTTGGTCCATGTAGAGGTACTTGGGGCGTCCAACTGGTCGACTGGTCGACTTCTCATATGCACATCTTAACCTTTTCAGGGGTCTAAGTAAGTAAGTAAGTAAGTATAAATAGTGTCCCACTGCTAGGCAATGGCCTTCATCATTGAAATCAAGTCATCGCTACAATTGATGGGTAATGGCTTAATCACCACGCTTGCCAAATGGGGGTTGGTGATTACAAACCCGGGCTATGCACCGAAAGATCCTAAACATACTTTACCCGACCTGGGAATTGAACCGAGAGCTTCGAGTATCGGGCCGAGCGCTTTGCCATTCAGCCACCGAGGGTTAGGTTCAGGGGTCTATTAGGAAGTAACGTCTCAATTAGGGAATCTCGCATCAAAGTCTTAATTGGATCGAAGTCGTCAATGTTTTGATGATCCCATAGTTTCAATAGCCTGATTTTGAGATTAAGACACTCAGATGTCATGAAAAGTAAACTAGGGCGAAGACACCGTACTCGTAAAACAAGAGTAATGTAGACCCGGTTCAAACGCGCGCCATACCAGGTACAAACCTGTGTCTGGGCGCTTTTCCCCACCCACACGTCTGGTCAACACGTCTGGTCCTGGCCTTTAGAGGCGCCCTCGAGCTATCCTGCTCTCGATTCCGATCCTAATGCCTCCGAAAATCTAGTTATTATTTTTCTGTGGTCTAAATACTAGTCTAATACGAGGACATGCTTTTGTGGTAGCTTAGAATCTCTTCCATTTCTGAAATTTTTGAAAAGAGTATTTAAGTGTGTGTGTCAAATACATGGTAGTATGTGTAATGTTTGTTTTATTGATTTAATGTATTTTTATGCATAATTAAAAAATATATTATCATTCTGTAATCCGTCTCTATATAAACTATAAGTGTGCGAAATTTCATACTCCTCCGTCCGCGCAATTTTCGTAAAAAGGGGTACAAAGGTTTTGCTTTACATATTAATATATAGATTCTTTAATCTAGGAAGTTTGATGGCGCAATGGTTATTGGCCCGATCTGTGAGTGCGGAGGTTGAGCGACTTTCACAAAGGCCGGTGGGTGACCAAAAATGTATCATTCCGAGCTCCTCCATGCTTCGGAAGTTTTATTATATTCGATGTATACTGAATGCTCTCAGTCCTCGGTGATGATAGAAGAACCATTCATAGTGCGCGCGGTACGATCGACTGCCGCGATATCGTCGATATTTTCGACTAGAACATGGTAAAGCTGTTGGGCCCGGCTGCATTAGCAGTCGTTAACAACCACCAATCCGCACTGGGCCCGCGTGGCGAGTTAAGGCCCGTTCTCCCTATCCATCCATAAGGAATGCTCGTGTCCCAGCAGTGAGGACATAAAAAAGAGCTGATGATAATGATGATGATTTATTCTAGAACTTCTTAACATTAACATATTCAGCTAGTACTTAATCTGGGAAAATCCTGTGTTTTAAGTAGTAATTTTGAACTGGTCGCCAATAATAAGTAAGACGTGGTACTACTAATTACACGTGCTTAATAGCCGTGTTGTGTAAATGTGTCTTTAAGTAAACTAATAAAATTAGAAGTATCTAAACATCTGGGTCAATATAAATGGAGAGGAGTAGCGGCGAGGACGTGGGCTTATGTCGCGGTTTAACATGAAATCAGACTTTGTTACGAAAGTCTGAAGTATGAAGATCTGCTGGTGATAGTTTATTTCATTAAAGGTTGACGAAGTGGTCAATACAGATAGAATAAATTAAATTCACAACAGACTTAAGTCGAAGAAAATTGTAATTAAAATCAATTTTGGAACGATAGATAGCTTCTTTTCCAATTCATGTATTTTGACATTGGGCTATATCTATATGTATATTGTTGTGTCAAAAGAATGAAATGAAATAAAACCATAACAACTCTTAATTTTTATTTGTTAACACAGACTTAATAGTAATCAATCACCACTTTGAGAATTCATACAAAGAAGTTAGAAAATAAGTAGGTTCGTCGCAGGGCTTGTTTGTCCACTTTCCCGGCTGCCATCTTACCTAAACCTGTCGCCATAACGACAATGTTAGTAGTATTTTTGTGGTCCGAAAGTAAGAGAAAAGATAGCCAGCTCCTCGGTAGTTGAGGATCCTGATTAAGGTGCGCTGCCACATATCGTTACTATCATCACAGTGAGATAAATGTCAAACACTTCTTCGTTATGGATTAAAAACCTCGATCCGATCCGAGCCCCTTGAAGAATTTAGTAGGTAACAGGAACACGCAACAGTAAGTGATGCCATTACCTCTAGAAAGCCTCTGGCGGTGTTTCGTTTTACACGGCTTGAGGAACCCTTTAAGTTTCTCGCAGCCCCCAAAAACGTCAAGTGACGCTTAAAATGCCGCCAGAGGCAATCAGCAAACACTCTCCCAAGAAAACAAAACATTGAAAATTTAGAACTTACATGGAACCTCTTAATTCCCATATTGACCGCGTTACAGTTACAACAGCTCATTAAAATATTATGATGTATGAGACCGTTGATCGTTTGGAGGTCGTGAGTACAGTGCGAGAGAGTTTTCTTAACTTCGCTCATAGTTTTACTGTACTAGCGAATTTCGTAAATTATTTCATAATTATTTTGCTACAACTTTTTAAACTATCATGGTCAGTAGCATAGAGTAATTATTACCGGAGTTACTGCTTGTTTGTTGTCAGAATG
Source organism: Eudonia mercurella (assembly GCA_963082485.1). NCBI lineage: Eukaryota > Metazoa > Arthropoda > Insecta > Lepidoptera > Crambidae > Eudonia > Eudonia mercurella. The sequence goes on from OY720043.1 coordinate 7,938,119, forward strand.
TCAGTATATAGGTGATCATGGCGCATGCAACTGTACCGAAATACTGAATCACAACAAAAATATATTCCTTCCTTTCTTTTTTTTTGGAGAGAATTTGCTGATTGCCTTAGACAGCATTTTCAGCTTCGCCGGGCTTTTTTGGGGGCGGCAAGAAACTTAAAGGGTTCCTCAAGCCGTGTGAAACGAATCACCTTCGGAGGTTTTCTAGAGGGAACGGCATCACGCAGTAGTGAGTGTCCCCGTGCCCAACTAGATTCTTCGAAGGGTTCGGATCGGATAGGGGCAACAACCCGTTAAAAAATACTCAAATTTTGATATACCTACCATAAATTGAGGTGTAACTTTGCTTATTTCTATACTACTTTGTCTATTTATGTTCTACCGTTAGTGTTTTTTTTTTGTGTTTATCCCACAACTAAGCTCAGTTAACCTACAAATTTGCAGCTGAAAGCTTAACAAAAGATTGTTGTTGTAACCTTAAATAGATCTTATTTTACTGTATATTTTTATATACTTACCCAGGACCTAACATTTCGTGATCACATAGTCACTTGCTGTAAAAAATCTTACAGGAACATAGGATTTGTGCTCCGCACGGTTAATAGCTTTACAATATAAAAGCTATTATCGCGGTGTATAATGCATTGGTAAGGAGTCATTTGGAGTGCAACGCAATGATTTGGGCTCCATATGAAATAAAATATGTAAATATGGTGGAACGAGTTCAAAATAAATTTGTTCGATATTTATATTTGCGACTGTACGGTGTGTACCCATTTTACCCTCTTATGTATCCAACATTATTTGTGTTAGGGATGGTGGAGTGTACCCCAGTCCAACTCCCAGTTCGTTGTAACGAACTGGGAGTTAGGAGAAATGTCACCGTAGTTGAATATATTTTTAAAATTATAAGAGATAAAATCCATAATGAAGAATTGTTAGAAAGAGTGGCGCTATCGCCGTTCACCAACTTGCTAAACGAGGCGCGCCGCCGCTGACGCGCGCGCCCCGCACTGCTGTGCTCTGAGCGAATTCACAAGAATTGCTTTGTATACTGTGTCGTATGAAGTTTAAAGTATATTGTATTGTATTTTAATCATATATATTATAACTGCACTATTTAAAAAAAAAACAGTAAAGATAAGTAATTATAAAATAAATAAATAAAATAAATAAAAATATAATATTTTTAGTCACGACGCGACTGACATGTGAAATAATTTTACAAACGTCCTTTTCTTTAATAAAAAGAAGTAAAGTGTCGGCCTTGAGGAAGGAGTTGGATCTTGAGGAGGGAGTAGAAATTGGGGGGGGGGGGGGGGGTGAGAGATGGGATACGAGTATGTTCTCAATTTTTTCACAACATTTGATCGAATTTGATTTTTTAAAAGACTTTTTATGACGCCCGTTTTTTTTATCTTGGGCGTCTCTCTCCTGGCCGGCCGTTGCGGGAACTCAGTGTTTGCCATTCGCGATCCTGAGCCTTTCCCTTGGCAGAGAAGGGAAAATGTTAAAAAACGTGGAGCTTTTAGTAGCTGGCACTAGCTGGCCTCGGTGGCCGCGAGGCACGCTCGTTCTGATACCCGAAAGTTTCTTGTTCAATCCGTTCATAGCCCAAGTTTATGATCACCAACCCGCATTTGGCAAGCGTGGTGATTAAGCCATCACCCATCAATTGTAGTGATGACTTGATTTCAATGATGGAGGCCTTTGCCCAGCAGTGGGACAGTTATAGGCTATTTACTTTACTTTACTTTTAGTAGCTGGACGAAGGAAGGAACGAATCCCACATAACCCGGGGTCGACTCTATCTCAATGTACGCGCAAAGCTTTTTACCTAGTTTACAAAAAAACTGTTAGTGTTTTCATGTCTACCATTATTGTTTATTGTTAAGTCCTGCAGGTTGTAAGCGTGTTAATAACTAGGACAGTTAATTATAGCGTGGCTTGGTCACGACCGGGAACAATGCAGTCGTGGGCTCGTGCCACGCAACCAGAGAGTGTGACGGGAATATCATTTGAAGTCCTCGAACTATTATTGATTGAACTTAAAAAAAGGTAATAATTAGCATTTGTTTGGAGTAGCACAATGTAGCTTTAGTTATATAAAATTTAATAATTTATTATTAATTGAAAAAGACAAAGTGTTGAAAAAATTCCACGAGCGGAATTCGGACCCGCACCCCATGACGCACGCATAAGGTGCACTGCCAACTATGCTATCCTGGCTCAACCCACCTCGCCGAAATTAATCAACACTATCTACTCTTACTGCCGTACTCAGAGACGTCAATTAAGTTTTAATGATAATCAAGTCTCTTGCTGTCACTTTCTTATAATGTAGAAAGTAGAAGTAGTAGAAAAAGTAAAATAATATATACTTTCCTACTCTATAAATAGAGTAGGAAAGAGATTTAATTGTCATTAAAATTTAATTGACGTCTCTGAGTACGACAGTAACTCTGTAAGCCAAAGGAGACCTGCCCTATTGATGTCTTTTTTCAAATTGTAATTTGTTCGCAACAATATTTGCATAAAATTATATGTGAATAATCATAATTGTTTATTGTTTACATTACCTGCCCTATTCCCAATATTTTTTGGAGTCAGCTCATCATATCCTCTTCCATTCTCGTCGATCAGCCGTCATCTCCACAAGATGGACAAGTGGAACATTTACAAGCTGACGATGGAGAGCCTCGGGCTCCGTGCTTCGGAAGGCACGTAAAGCTGTTGGTCCCGGCTGCACTAGCAGTCGTTAACAACCACCGATCCGCTCTGGGCGTAGAGGTTTATGGCTCGCTCTACTGTGGTATTTCCATCTATAGGGAAGGCTTGTGCAGAGGACATAAACTGAGCCGATGATGTGCTGATGGTTATATAGAGACAAGTATTGAGGGGTCATTGTACGAAATTCTTTCTGCTCCACAACCGAACTTTAACACCGTACATTGACATCAATATAATGTAAGAACGCTACATGGAAAAGTTATGGCTAGTCGAGATCTTACGACCCTAAAAACAATAAACAATGCAAACATTTTCTAATAAAACTATTAGGCACATTGACCGCAAACAAAAGATTGTTATGTATGTAGGTACAGTCAACAGCAACAGTCGATGATGACTATTTAGTCAGATTTATTAAAAAAAATAACATAACAGACTTACTTACTTTACGTTGTTTGTTTTCTGTCTTACGGTAAGCACTTGACCTTTATCTGGTGGTAAGTGATGATAAGGCTGAAGGTGGAAGTGCACTTCACCCGGAATCCTCAACTGGCAGGCTAGGCACTGGCTATCTTATCTCTAGCTGCCGAATTACAACAATGCTACAAACATATATGTATAGCGACATATTTAGATAAGATGGTGGTAGCTAGCCATGCAGACAACAAGTCCTATCACCAAGTAAGTAAGTAAGTACTGTATTCCCTAACCGAAAGCATTTGGCGCTATTCTTGCGGCAAAAAATGTTTATATAATCTCTATAATTATGAAAAAAAAATCCAAATTGTAATTTGTTCGCAACAATATTTGCGTTAAATTATATGTAAATAATCATTCTATAATTATGTTATACTAGTTCAGTTTCTCATTTTTATGTGAATGTAAAATTCTTTTGAGAAAAAAAGTCTTAAACCTTACCTTACCTTAAACTTAAAGTAAACCGAGTACACAAACATGTACTCCCCGCTGGGAAACCAACCCGGGTCTGAGACCAGTGGGCTTAACCACTAGACAGGGGCTGTTAAAAATATCAAATGTTTAAGCTTATTATCATCGACTTCTGCTGTTGACTGTACAATAAAATAATTAATTCTATAAAAACATAAAACAAAGGGGCAAGTTCCTTTTACGCGTTGCTGATGGCCGCATTATTAATTTGATTGTCTCCGATGGCACTAGAGCTGGCCAAATATTGAGCGTATGATAAATCAAAGGTTTATACCGATCACTGATAGGCCGGGAGCCGAGTCGAAAATTATTGTGGAATTTCTTCTATTTGATTTATATGTCCATTTTTTTTAAATGTTTGTTATACACACTTCCGCACATCAGCATTACCACAAACTGTTAAATTTTCTCAATAGACTTTGAACTTTATGTGTAAGGCATATTTTGGATAAGTTGATGTGCAGGCATCTGTACATTCTATATTTCATTAACTTTACTGAAGCAAAGGAATTAGTATTTGAATCACAACTTTACAAAGACAGTACAGATTTCATTTTTAAGTAACCATACAGTTTACGAAAAAAGTTCTAGGAAAGAAATACATGGCTCGTCAACAAGAAATCATTATACATTGAAAGATTTTGTGTTTGACTCCCGTTTTATAATAATAAAGGATTCTTTACACGACTACAGCTCACTACGCTTCTCCGAAGTTGCTCACAAAGTAAGGCACAGACTAGAACCTGTTACTAATTTGAATATCATTTAAGATAGCACCAACATCTAGTAACTTAAACACAGTTTTCATGCAAACTTGGATGTTCCAAATTGAGAAACTTTATAAGAAAAATAGTGAGTGATTCAGACTCGTGTTGGCAAATAAACCAACAAAACAGTGGAACATGACTTTTCATATTCTCTCAAGAAGACCGCGTTAGGTCAAAATCAGAGCCTCAATTTTTGTAATTAACAATATTTTAATTAAAAGATTTAATACTTGCAAAAGTGTTTGTTTAGTAACTTCACAGTGACGTATTACCGCTGAATTGTAACGTAAATGACAAACTACTAGAAAAATTCAACGAGTCTTCTGGCGCCTCGGTATATCAGCGGTCAGAGCATTAGACCGGTTATCCAAAGGTCGTGGGATCGATTACCACCCGAGCTTCCTGAGGCTGGTCGATTTTCTCTAGTAAAATTTAATCTTGTAACTATACGTATATAGCATTGTGAATGCAAAATTAACATTAACACTAATAAATATTTATAAATTATAGTGAAAAAATTAAATGCCTACCCGACCCAGCCAGGAATCGAAGCGGTCTTCCGTAATCCGGGCGGCTGCACTGACCATTATGCTTAAGTGCAGCAAATTAGCACTTAAAAATAAAAAATAGAAATTATTAACACTATTATTATAATTAAAAACCTTACTTTTTATAATCAGTAATTAAATAATATACAACGTGTAACAAAAAGGTGTGGTCAAATTGAAAAGATCCGAAGTGTATCCCATCTAGAACTTGTATGTGTTGTTATTAAGACATAATTATTAACTTTAATTTTTCATGCAATGGTTAATGAAATATTCATATTTGTGAAGTGATGCGCGTCAGGCGCGCATACGCAAGCAGCAGTGGTCATAAATGTAAGGCTGCCTGTGACTTGTTTATTTTGATGTGACGTCACAAATTCATAATAGAAATATTTATTTTAAAATGGCGTAACAAATTAAAGTTAATAGTTATGTCTTAGTATCTCTGCATACAAGATCTAGATCGGATACACTTTGGATCTTTTTATTTTGACCACACCTTTCTGTTACACGTTGTATATTATATAATTTTAAAATATTTCTCTAACTGGACACTGGCCAAAAGTAAATACTGCACTAAGCCATTAGTTTAAAAAAAACAGTAATAAAGATGTTACCTCTTTTTTGGTAGACTTTTTAAACGAAACAGTAGTGACACATTAGCAGGTAGTAAAGTAGTATAGTGCGTTTCTCTAAATCTTGAGAGGATTTAATCTTTTATCGTTGAGTGTCGCATGCGCATCCAGCTATATAGATAAAAAGTGGTCTGTCCGTCACATACTCAGGAGATGAATGCAACATCCAGGCCGTATGAAACTTATGGATATGACACTTACTTAGGTGTATACCAAACTTTTTGATTGTAAAGAAATTTTTTTTTTTTTACAGTACGTGTTTCGTTAATTAACGCTTAATTTGGTACTAGAGGTTGAACAATCCAAACAGATCAGGATGGAAATGGAAATAATAAGAGTTAGAAAAAAGTCTACTGAATAACTTCTTACCATGTCGATGACTTTAAGATTGAAAAAAGACCAACTGCTTCCAATACATTTTTAATGAAATGCCATATAATATTTTGGCGAAGAAAACTGCGTTGAACACTGGGCTAAAGTGTCGAACACTGGTGCCAACTAGACAAGGATGATCTATCTGTCTTGGCAGTGGCAGTGGGCCATATTAGCCGCAGAACCGATAGGGTAAACGAGTTCCTGAATGGAGACCGCGTATCGGCAAACGTGTTGGACGCTTTCAGACTAGGTGGAACGACGATCTTCGCAAGGTGGCTGGCAAGAGCGCGATGAGAGTAGCCGCGGATCGTGCTCAGTAGCGAGCACTTAAAGAGGCCTATGTCTAGCAGTGGACGTGTGTTGGCTGATGATAATCTGTCTTGGTGGCCAAGCACATCCCCTTGTTACTTTCTCAGGTAAACAGTCGCGTGCTCACAAGATAACAGGGCATTCCGTCTGAGAGGCGCACGCGCCGATAAACTAAGAGTCTGGCACTCTGACCAGACTCCACTCAGACGGCCGATAACTCCATCAACCACACAATGTCAGTAAGTATTCTGTTGACAGCTCTTTTTAATGTCGCTAGTGTTTCGGAGTAAATACTCTTTTGTTGTATCGAGGAGCTTGATGGCGCAGTGGTTAACGCGCCCGGTCTGCGATTGCTAAGGTTAAGCAAAGCTTTCGTAAAGGCCGGTCATCGGATGGGTGATCAAAATTATATTATCTCGAGCTCCTCCGTGCTTCGGAAGGCACGTTAAGCCGTTGGTCCCGGCTGCATTAGCAGTCGTTAACAACCACGAATCCGCACTGGGCCCGCGTGGTGGTTTATGGCCCGTTCTCCATATCCATCCATAGGGAAGGCTCGTGCCCCAGCAGTGGGGACATAAAAATGAGCTGGCGATGACTCTTTTGTAAAATACTTTTTTATTTTATGTGAAAGTGCTTTTGTTTTTTCTTTTCGTCTTGTCGTTGTGTCATTAAGCCAATTTTTATTTGGTTTCCCTGATTTCATTTCTTCTTTAATCAATTTTACTTTATAAAAACACAAATGTTGAAGGAAGTGTTGAATAATTTCGGCAGACTGGTTAGAACCACGATAGCTCAATTGGAAGAGCACCTGACCCGGAATGTCAAAAGGGTGCAGGTTCAAATCCTGCTCGTGGAAATTTTTTCAACATTTGTGTTTTTATAATTTGTTCGCAACAAAATTTGCATTAAAAATTATTTGAACAATTTTACTTTGCTTTTTCTCAGTCCTTTGTATGCTCTACTATCCTATTTTTTCTACATGTCTCCGTTACATTAACATTAAACAACGAAGAGAAAAATTACGGTATTGCTTTTCTGACAATAGTCCCTGTTGCCTAACTCAATTTGCTAAATTTTTTTAATGACTTGTGATTTCAAGCTTTGTTAAAATTAGAGCTAGATAAATGAGTATTATAATAATCCACGCCATATCTTTGAAAGTCACAGTGGAGAGAGAAAAAGCCGCTAGAAACAAGCAAGCAAGGATTTTTGTTTCTTCCGTTACTTAATAAGTTAGTGCTACAAGGAGAGGGAAACCTCAGCAGGCCCATTGTGATAAGTTAGCAAATAAATACTTTATCTCATTTAGCGAAATAATAACTTCAGTCATAATTTTGTAAACAGGACATAATTCGAAATAACAATTAAATAATTCTAATTAAAAGGTAAAAAAAACACTTAATATATAACAATGAACCTAAAACTAAAAACCTTAAACAATATAATACAATAACTAAAATAAATTATTAAAAGGAGTCCCTTTAGGCAAGGTACCGAAGATACTGGCAGCGTTCCCCCTTTGAATTGCTAGACTAATTCTTTGTCCGAGGTAGCTGCCAGCTCTTCGGTCTCCTGTGATGTCGACTAACCTTTTTGCTATTTCCTTAAAAAGCCTTATAGCGCTAGGACCCCACGGACCAAGGGTCTCGACACCGAAAGGGACAAAATCATATTCGGAGCCTAGACCCCTGTATTTGCATGCTTTAGTTTTTTCAGCCGCTTCACAAGCCGCACCAGCTCTGTTGTTGGTTCCATGTAGATGGGAAGGGGCCAGCGTGTCTGAACAGGTTGCATCCCATACCAGCACCCGGCCCATCTTCCATGGAATCAAACTCATACCGTCCGGTCTCTTGCCATCGTCTCTTGCAATACCAGTCGGCTCAAGTAGACTTGGCACGTTGACGGTGGCAAGGGACCGGCGTATGATATCGTTACTTTATTACATTTGTAATTTTTATTTTATTTCATTATAAGCGGCAGCAATAAAACCACAAATTAATTACACATCAGAAATACATAACATGTTTGTGCTACACAAACTTTCACCTGCTTTCTTCACCGTCTGCAATAAAGACACAAATGAAACGTACATGAGCTATAATTCATAATTCCATCAAGCAGAATAAGTAATGAGACGGCCATGCGCCTCAGATTGAAATTGCGAGACCCGCACCGTGGGACACTCTCTCACTGCTATACCCCTAATTCTATTATCTGTCACCGTTGTAAGGATCACTCGGCTCGGCACAGATGACGGTTGTTTGTGGTTTTCCATTTGGTTGCGACAGATTCTACTCTATTAGGTACACTCTTACGGTAAAAACAATAACAATGTTTACTTAAAAAATCTTAAAAATCTTTATAAACAACAAGAAAAAAAATACTAAACGCTAGAAATTTTTCGTGTGAAGTCCCACATCATCATCATCTTCTTCTAACTAAATGAAGCAAAGATATTCTTAAAATAAACCATTTTTTATTACTTACAGATAAGATAAGATAAGATAAGATAAGATAAGATACATTTATTGCTGTATAAAACTTAGCCTAGATACAAAAAAACTTAAGCTAAGTATATCATTATTTTAGGGTATACAAAAAAATAATTATGTCATACATAAGCTAAGCAAAAAGATTGTCTGTGTCTTATGTACCTATCTATCTATAACATTTAGGTTAGCGCTTACTCAACATTAAAACATTTATCATAGTGTCAGTACAGTTAAGTTTGGGGCAAGAGGCAGACGAATTTGTGCTCGTATGGGCTGTTATTGAATATGAGTTTGGCATAGGTTGGCATAGCAAATTACAGGAAAAAGTCATGTATTTTGTTTTGTCTATGTTGATAATCTTACAACGTCAACTTCATTTAAGAAACTACTAGATTGAGATATCTAAGTATTAAATTGTCACTAATATCACAAATCAGTTGATCCCTTTTTTTCCGTAGCAAAAACGCAAGCAAGAAAAGGCTGGAAATCATGCAAAAACATTTGTATTTCTTTTCTTCGTTTTGTCTCACTTTCCATTACAAATCAGTATAGGTACTGCTCGCCATCGGAACAGGGCACACGCAACTTCCTGGAGCCAGTGTTCTCTCAAACTATTCGGTTCCAAAGGAGCTTTATTCCACGTACCATCAAACTGTGGAATGAGCTGCCATCCGAGGTTTTATCATTGAGCTAAGACATGGACTCTTTCAAAGGGGATGTAAAGAGGTTTTCTTCAGGTCGCCAACACAAAAGCAATATCTCTGATCTTACTGATGTCCATGGTGTAATGTGGAGACAATCGACTGTCACTGTCATTGTCACTATTTATTATTATTTACTGTTAACTCACCAACTCACCATCAGGCGGCCCGCCTGCTCGTTTGCAGACTGTTAATATCTTAGAATAATAATTAATATATAAAAACAAAGACTATCTAAGAATCATATTATATCACTTACAAAACATTTTACAATATCATATAAGTATAATATATTATTATATTATATAGTAAAATATACCAACACAATGATAACCACTATTTTTGTGTCGCTACCAGTGGACAACGCGCTCGTGGCCAGTAATATACTATGTTTGCGTAACCCCAATATGTCAGCATCTAGCTGTCGCATAATGACACCATTGTCCAGGTTCCAGCCACTGGGAACTGCAAGATGAATCGAAGGCACAGGTCGTTGACCAGGGCGACGTATTTAACTATACTAGTAAACGCCCAGTGGTAGAAATTCGACAGTCTTGCACAAAACTATTGAAAGATGGCTATCACCTTTTAGCTAATATTTTTAAACAGAGACACAATATTTTAAACACGTATTTAGACACTAGTGGTCCCGGCGCCGCCGCTTTTACAGTTTCCATTCATTCCCGTGGGAATATCGGGATAAAAAGTATCCTATGTGTTAATCCAGGTTATAAACTATCTGTATGCCGAATTTCTTCCAAATGTGTGTATATTTGTTGCTTCTTCACGCTGCAACGGATCCATCCATCCGTTGCAGCGTGAAGAAGCAACAAATATACACACATACACACAAACTTTCGCATGTATAATATTAGTGTGATGTGATAGTGTAATAATATGAACTTTGACTATGTCAAATCTCACACTCCTTCGTACGCGCAATGTGCTTAAAAAGAGTACAAAGTGTTTTTTTCGCGTTTTAAGATAAATTTTATCGTCGATAGCCCAATAAGGTACTTGGTAAAGAATTCGGGATGCGATACTACATCAGTTACATCACTATAGTTAATGTTTTTCATTAAATTTAGTTGACGTCAATCCTTTCCAAAGTGTCAGTGTCACTAATATAGTCTTGAGTAGGGCCTGCCCCCTGACTATGAGCTCTTATAGTAGCATCATTGCAGTTGTGGAAAAGAGACGCGATATTCGCCGCTACGCGCGTCTCGTTTTCACAACTGCAATAATACTGCAATAAGAACCCGTGAAACCTACTTCTGGTATCAGTCTCTCACAGATAGGATATAATTTTGTCATCCATATTTAACTTACAGTTATGTACCTTTTGTGATGAGAAAAATAAATAACATTTTTATTGATTTCCCATCCTGACATATGTCGCACAAACTTGGTCCTTAACCAACATCCAAAAGTCTAGGCTCAGGGTTTGCCAACGTGCTATGGAACGTAGCATATTAGGTGTCAAGCGAACGGATCGAATCCGAAACACCGAGCTGCGCTACCACACAGAAATCACAGATGTAGCTCTGAAAGTAGCTCCGCTGAAATGGGATTGGGCTGGCCACGTCTGCCGCATGCTAGAAGTGTCATGGGCCAAGTTGGCATCATTTTGGAAGCCAAACACAACACGGAGGCGCCGCGGTAGACCGAGAAGGAGATTGCGGGACGGACTGGAGGGAGGCCTTTGTCCAGCAGTGGAACAGTGAGGGTTAAAATATAATGGCCACCACGCGGGCCCAGTGCGTATTGGTGGTTGTTAACGACTGCTAGTGCAGCCGGGACCAACGGCTTTACGTGCCTTTCGAAGCACGGAGGAGCTCGAGATGATAAAGTTTAGGTCACCCATCCGATGACCGGCCTTTGCGAAGTTTGCTTAACCACAGCACTCGTAGACCCATCCCGTTAACCACTGCGCCATCGAGCTCCACTTAATCGAGGGTTAATAATATAATAAAAAAATTATCAACCATTAGATCACGTAACAAAACGACAATTTACAAAGCATTGAAGCAGTGACTTAAACAAGCAAGACGTATTCCAATTTCGCCTTACAAATCTAGCTATAGCAACCTGGACAGTGTTTTGTTAAAATATCTACGTGAAAATTGTTGTTATTTGCCTAAATAAAGGTGCGGCCACACGAAGGTCCGTCTATCTGTGTGAGAGGGCTCCCCCGAGAGGCGTGTAGCGTAATATTAAAAACAACGCCGACCCGCCATCGCCACCAGCGAGGAGGGTAGTGGGATCGTTACGCAATGGCCAGGGTGCTTAATGCGAGTTTTATTGAAAATAATTAAACATAATAAATTTTTATAAGATAAGTTAGTATCAGCATCGAGGAGCTGATGGCGCAGTGGTTAACGCGCCCGGTCTGCGATTGCTGAGGTTAAGCAACTTTCGCAAGGGCCGGTCATCGGATGGGTGAACAAAAATATCATCTCGAGCTCCTCCCTGCTTCGAAAGGCAAGTAAAGTGGTGCTGGCTGCATTAGCAGTCGTTAACAACCACCAACCTGCACTGGGCCCTCGTGGTGGTGCCCCAACAGTGGGGACATAAAAAAATGAGCCGATTATGAAGTTAGTATAATTTCTTTAGTTTGTGAGTAAAAATTTGCATGCTATATAAGGCAGAGTATACAAGGTTTCTCTAACAAAATGTAACAACTGATTATGTGTACATTAATTGCAAAAAAATATATCTATTCTATTCTAAAAAGTATTTAATTCAGGCTACACATTGTCACACATTGTTCCCCATTCCACATTATTATCAGTGGCTTAATTTTGACAATTGGATTTGAATCAAAGAGGGTGGTAGTGAAGTTATTATTCTGAGGCTATTGATGTAGACTATGGATAAATGACGAAAACTTACGTTTAGATAAGAACATTTAAAATTAAATTACGTGTTTTTATTATAAATTTAGAAGTAACATTAGAATATTATGATTTTATGTCAAGCTGTCGGTTTAATTAAAATGTAAAATATATTATTTATAGGACAATTATGTGTTTTACCTGTCACTCAGACTTAATTAGATTAATATCTGGCGTTTACTGTCAGTTAAAAGATATATGATTGAACAAAGAAGAGGGCACAACTAAGTCAAGGTTCTCTTTAGAGGAGTATTCTGGCTGAATAAAGCGCGCTTTAGTTTCAATGCTATCATGGCATGTAGTCTAGTTATATGAAGCCCAAGCAGTTATCCCTTTTCTTTTTGGTCTTGCCACATGAATAACAAATAACAGTCAATGGGGAGATCAGGCCAAATACTACCACACAAGCCCAATGCGGGTTGGTGCTTAGTTGGTAATAAAGAATATCATCTCATCCCCATAGTTTTTTTAAAAGTTCCGTATCAAGAGATGGATCTAATTTATACTCGCGAAAATTATCCAATTCGTAACGATCTTTCCACACCGGCGCGACGCCAGTAAGTCTCGCACGCACACACTGACACGCACGCACACAGACGCGACGAGATAACGTGTGACTCACCTGACGAAGGGTGTAGTAGGGTGGCAAGGAGGCGGCAGACAAATAGGACTTTGGCACTCCATATTGGTGGTACGATTATATCGTGTCTCCTTACTTACTTACTTAATACTTCGATGGCTTAGAGACCTAGAGAGGATCTTGGCCTTGGATCATAAACATGTATCCACTTTTGACTCTTTATTTCATTGTATAAAGAGTTGAACTGTTTACATGTTAATTCTCTTGACTGTACCAACCATTGGCATTGCTAGGTTCAAGCATTGCTCAGTGTTTTCTTAGCCATCAATTATAAAGTTCTCTCTCTCTTATCATCCAGGTGGTGTAGCGGTATTGTTGTGGTTGTAAAAACAAGACGCCTGTAGCGACGTATATACACGCGTCTCGTTATCACAACTGCAATGACATTGCAAAGGACCTCCTGAGTTTCTCGGTCGAAGGCTCACCCAAAAGCTGAACTGTTACTAGATTCAGTAGTTTAGTTTTGATAGTTTTAACGTCATTAAGTGCCTGTGGGAATTCTTGGCGGGAAAGTGAAGAGTCATGTCTGCGGTTTTGTTTTATTTTCGAAAATTTGTGTTATATCGAATATTAATGTGAAATAATGGTGGATTATTAACTGTTAAGTGTTCGTGAGTGTGCATGAGTGTTGGCAAATGAAACAAAACAGTGCAACGTCACTTTTCAAATTCTCTCAAGAAGTCCGCCCTAGGACTTAGTAAAGTCCCACATCTTTACTGAGATACTCGAGGGGTTTGGAGGGTGTATCATTTCTCACTTCTCATTTCTATTATCATTCATCATCATCATACAGAAAAGAAATATTGTTTATTTATGTATTACTTGTTAGAAAAATTACTTTGACACTGGCTAAATGTGCTAATCGCACGAAGCCATCAACAAAAACAAAAAAAAAACGTGCCTGTGAAGGCCTATATTGAATAAATGATTTGACTTTGTCTTTGACATTGCAGTAATACTGCTCTAAGAACTCATGATGAAGCCCCAGTTCATTATCATTCTGTATTTAACGACCTCCGTAGCCGAGTGGCTTGTGCGCCGTCGTTGGGCGGCGCTAACTCTGAGGTCCCGGGTTCGTTCCCGGTCAGGTCAATGTCGTAAACGAACTTTTCGATATTGTGTCGGGTCTGGGTGGTTGTGGTATCGTCGTTGTTCCTGATTTCCATGAAACGAGTGCTTTAACTACTTACCTTGGTATCAGAACAATGTATGTGATGTTGTCTCATATACTATATATATATATTTAAATCGTCCGCAAAGCTGGAAGAAGAAATGGGATTATCCCGAAAATCAGTGTAGGTGTGGAGCACACAGGTGTCCATGTTGCTTGCATATCGATTCGCCTCTCCCCCGAGAGGGGTAGCGCTTTGACGTGCACCTAAAAAGCCGGATAAATGCGGTTATGTTTCCGAGAACTCGGCCATTTTTAACGGAACCACAGACGGAACTCTTTTCTGTTTGCCGCCGTTGTATTCTGTGAAGGTGGACTCATAGAACAATTGGCTCGATTACTTTATGTTATGTTTTATTTTTAGATCCGGACATTTTTTTAGTAAATGTACAGGGTCTTGGCATAAAATTAAACATCTCCTTTCAATGAAAATCCATGTTATTTTTTGGTGACGTAAACTCTGGACACTCTGTCGGACACTGGGCTTAAATCCATTAACAATCCATATTGAGAAAAATGAATATTTTTCCTTCCTGCTCGCATTGCACTATCTTATCTTTTGCAAATACAATAAATTAATTTTAACGACTGGCTAACTAATTCATTCGTTCGGTAGTTATGATAAATTGGTTATAATAGCAATTAAGGAAAAGAGGTACTTAGGTGGTTTAATTTGCCGGCCTGCTAGTCATCGCTCCTTAGGGAAATAATCGGTAGAAGCTAATATGGTCAGTGAACAAAGAAAGGTTTTACCAAAAAAGTTATTAATACAAACGGTCTTACTCATCATTAGACTTTGGAAAATATCACCTTTTATGGAATTAATAGCCCTTGAAGTAGGCAAGTAGGCCTCCGTGCTTCGGAAGGCACGTAAAGCCGTTGGTCCCGGCTGCATTAGCAGTCGTTAACAACCAACAATCCGCACTGGGACCGCGTGGTGGTTTATGGCCCGTTCTCCCTCTCTATCCATAGGGAAGGCTCGTGCCCCAACAGTGGGGACATAAAATAAGCTGATGATGAAGTAGGCAATGCAAATGACTCTGCTCCCAGAGTACCTGGTGCGAGGTTCATTCGCCATTCGACCACGTTGATGAAAACAATAATTTGGAAAATTGCAACTCCCCTCTTTCAATCAGTCACCAGTAAGGTCACCAGCTTAGATAAGGTCACCAGGCACAGAATTTGTATGGCATTGCACAATCAAACGATGAACAAAACTTGGACTAGGTACTTGAGCGTAATCAAATTACCTAATTGCATCACTAACTAATAATAAATTTGAAGAGGGTTTTCGAAATAAGTTTCCACAAATACATCTTAAAATGCGAGCCGTAAAGAGTTTACGACTTAAAACTAACCCCTTCTTTTGACACAGCTTATTGTAAACATTGCAAAGACGCCATTCGATAAACCCTATTCATCTCCATACGTTACACCACTAATCCAGTCACACAATGCGACAATAGAAAAAAATACACACACGATAATTTGAAGGGTCAATACCTTTTGTCAGGTAACACCCAATCCGAGCTTTTTTTTTCAAACATCTTTTGTCCAGTCTTGGTCCATCTGACCCCTCCTCACATTACAGTGTTAAGGGTCAAGCAGAATGAATTCAGTGGTCAACGGGGTCCGAGAACATTATTATTTTCCTAAACATAGTAACCGAGGATGAACCCTCACTCTAAAGTCTTAAAGGTGAAAATTGAATATTTAACTGCTTGATTTTTACTGAAACTAATTTTGATGAACACATTTCCCAATAATGTATTATGTAGCTTAGAATAGCATGCAGAAGAATTTACATACCTATTTACTATTAGGTATATCTTGTGAGCGAAGACATACAAAGATTTCAAAGATGAATTTAATAGCTTGTGTGTCCTTGTGCCACCGTGTCAGACCCAGTGGTTCAGGGTTCGGTTTCCAGCGTACTTGATTTGGATGATGGTAGGACTGGTTCTCAGACCGCCTGACTAGCTACCACCGTATTATCGGGGTCAGTTACCATAAAAACTATGTTAGTAGCATCATTGTATTTAGACTTTTAGAGACGGCTAGGTGACGTTTCGGACACATTATATTCGGACATAGTGTCCGAATTGACACTTTTTAATTTATTTTTTTGAGGGTTAGAGACATAGCCAGCTCCTTTCTGTGTGTGGTGCGCGTTCGCCCTTATGATGAAACCAAGTGTTTTTTGTGAAATGAAAATAAAAACCAATACTTTCATAATTTTTATTACCATAATTAATCACTATGCACATTAGTACGAGTGGAACACAAAGATTCAATTTTTAGTAACATACCATTGACCCTGCCCCATATTTTGTATTATATACAGCGTGATTCGTTATGCTATTTTTCTCAGTTCGTAGGTTAATAAATCATCTCTGGCTTCTCATAATCAGCCCGTATCATACCATTGCTCGACATCACTGCTGGAGACCGCTTTACTGTTTCGAACATTCCATGTCGCGCACATAGAAATTGGTGACTCGTTTCTTTGTCGCACTTCCAAAAGATGGAATAGTTTACCAGCACAGGTTTTCCCTCCTTCCTATGACATGGGGTCCTTAAAACGAGGCGTGAAGAAAGAGAGTGAAAGTGACTGATGCTGCGTTGTTTTCACGCTGTACCGGTTGTCTTCGCGTCTAGACTCCATTTCCACTTAACGTCAGATGGAGTGCAGTCATTTGCCGTGTAAAGGTAAAAAATAAAAAACGTAAGGCTCTCTGTATGCACGCCAATGAGCTCGACCATTCACTTTTCTCGTCCAAACGAGGCATCGTTTGGCTGGCAAGCCACCATGCGCCTTTCGCCGCATTACCTACCCGGACACACTCTTACACTACTTTTTTTCTTATCTTACAAATAAGCTAACATGTCTGATAGACGCTTTCTAAGTTTATCAAATCGATTTACAAAATCTTTAAAATCGGCTTTAACGTTTCTAGAAGTTTCAATACCTTTGTTTCTAGAATCGGTTCTATAGTTAATGCGTTGCCGAAGATTAGGTTTCTCCTTAATTACATTATCAGTAGATGCTATCACTACAAATCTTTTCTGGCCTTCATTCTCGTATTTCGGTAAAATCATGCCTTTCTTTTTCAAAGCAATATCTTCAAATGTTTCACCTGACTTATCAAGTAACCTTATTTTACGTAAATATAATGATTTTAATCCCAGCAAAGATTTTTCAAGAAAAGAGTCATTGTGTTTTGCCTTATTCTTTGGTTCATCCCTTCCGTAGGTCAATATTACTTGTTTCAAATTGATTTGAGCACGATCTTTGAGTTCGAATTTCTTAAATATTAAGTCTTCGATATCTTCGACATCCTTTGAATGAACAATTTCATAGATTGGTATAAACACTTGAAGAAAATCATGTAAAGCATTGTTTTTTTCTAAGTCGTCTTTCTCGTCATCCAACTTCGAATCATCCCACAAAATAGTTTTGTTGTTGACTTTCGATGTCGCATTTCGTATCTTCCTTAGTGATTTCTCAGTTTTTTCACTGGCTGTCACTAATTCTAAAAAACCAGTAAATACAATCAATATGACCACCTCAGTTTGTAATTGTTTCATAACTGAATTGATCAGCCTAGAGTTTTTAATTAGAAACTATAATTAGAATTCGTTAACGGAACAAAACGTCTAATGTGATGATAAATCGAATCACAGCAGTTAATATCTTTGATTTTTCTCTATTTAATGGACGAATTGAAAGAATATTCTAAAAAATTGTTGGGGCGAAAAAGTATATCGTTACTAAATCACATAATACTACAATCTTATTACAATTAATTTATAACCACTTACAGGTAAGTTTGGTGATAAACTTGCACAAAATGATGTAATAAGCAAAAGACTCCACTGTCAACGGAAGCTTCGTTGTACAAAAGGCGTTTTTGGATGTTCATCTAAAAGATGTCCAGCTGCACTTTAACAAAGCGTTCGCAACCGTTACGTGCAAAGTTTTAATTGCGAATATTTGCATAAACGCTTAGGGAAGCGCAAGGGACACTGAAAGGATTCTATGATTGATTACGAGTGGTCACACTAGTTGAGGGTTAAAAGATGAATTTGCGAAGTTGGCGAATTCTTTTGAGTAACGTCTACGGTTATTTGCGTCTTCAATTTTAAATAATTTATTTAAAAAAAAAAAGATTATTTAGAACTTTGTTAAATGTAAGAAAATTTTGATATTAAATAAAAATAATAAGTAACCAAAGATAGCATTATTTCTTATAACGGGTAAGTCGTATGGTCGATGATATTTGTTAAAAAAAAGGAAATGAGTTTTAATATACATATACTCATCACAGTGGTGTGTTATCTCTTAATTTCCTAACATCTTTTCGCAAATGCAAGTAGGTGTATAGAGAAGGAGTCAATGCAGCACTTTAAGTGACTGTGACTCTCTGGCTAGGAAAAGAATGGGACTCCTTCGGTTTGCTTATCTGTCATCCTCAAAGACATTGCTAATCGTATGGCAATCATCTTCACTAAGGAAGAAGAGAGAAAAGATAGGGTTGCACAAAGATCCAAATAGGAAAAATTCAAAAAAATAGAGCTAATTTCTTCAGAACCCACTAAGATAAATTAAGACAATTTATGTAGCTGTAAAAAACAATAGAAATCATTTAACAAAACAGAGTTTAACATGCCACCATGAGCTACCGTGATTAGGAGCATCACCACAATCCCATTACCACCAGCATCCCTGTCTCACGTCGAAAAAACAAACATCCTAACACAATAAACGGCTAAATTACCATAAACAACGCTTTATCTAGTAACCGGTTAGAACCGGTTCTGTCAGGAAATTGTCAGTTCCTATAGTTCCGCGACACCGCTCAACAATCGCCCTTTTGTTTTTTTAACCGACCTTTTTTCTACTATCACGTTCGAACAAAAACGAAATGCCGCTTAAAACCTCATACATGGCATGTTGCCTAAGAATAATTAAATTTTTGCTGTAGTTAGCGGTGTATTGGATATCGAATAGACCGTTGACTCGTTTTTTGATAGTTTAATTATCTATGTGAATAAAAGTCTTGGATCTTTAAGACCGCACTGCAGTTGATGTGTTAGGTAGGGTTGCCAATTTTAAATTAACAAAATGTCTTGTAGTCAATTATGGAGCTTGCCATTGAGAAAAGCATAGAATATTTTTAAATTTTAATTTGCTTATAAACGCGTGGTATCGCTACGTGACGTCTTGTTACTTAATAATTTAATATTATTATTTTAAAGTAACAAAATGTTGCGATACTGATGACTTTTCTCTAATATGTGATATAATATGTGCACTGTTCAAAATGATTTATTATCTTAATACGTCGCCGTAATAACTATGGCTATTTTACTTCATAAAAATTTTTAAAAAAGTGTAAAAATAAACTATTCGGCTTAGGTACAATAATTGTACGTACCGACTCGTCTGAATGTGACTACTGAATGAATTGATGCGCGGGCTATAGACATTCTATTGAGAAAACCAGCAAAAAAATTAAACAAGGTATACCTACCTTAATATTTGAAGATTGCATACATACATACATACATACCATTCGTCTATTTATTAGTATATTTTTTGGAAATATTTTCAACATTTCTGTTTTTGTAATTTGTTCGCAACAAGCGTTAAAAAATTATTTGAACATTTTAATAAATAAATAATTTCCTGCAGGTAGCAACCCTAGGGAAGCGATTACAGAATCTTGGGTCAAGATGAATGGACGAAGGGTTGCAGTGAATATTATGATCCTAATAACGGAAGTGTTTGGCTAAATGCGCCATTGTCAGATGTTTAATTGGGTTTTGGCGAATCTTCCCATGGTATACGGTTGGACTATTATTATTGAGCCGGTGGTGTCAGCATGGTCATTGCAAGTGCAATATTTTTATAGATATCAAAGATATTGGCCTATGTCCAGCAGTGGACGTGTATAGGCTGATGACGATGATGATGAAAGATATAAAATAATACTTAGGTATTTGGTAATTTATTAAATGTGTTAATCATAATTCAAAAAGTAACGCTTTTTTAAAAACAATTGGATCCGACATGTCTTCTTATAAAAAACGTTAAAATTTAAACACATTAAAGTCAACGAAAAAAAAAAGAAAAAAAAACTGACTTTTAGAAATATTTAATAAAAACAGCTATTCAAAACAATATTCAAATTCAAATTCAAAAATTTTATTCTGCGTAGTAGCAGGCTTAGGTTTTTCGTTTAATTTTCAAACAGAAGGGTCTATAGTGTCTTTTGATCGCATATACATCGCATTTTGTGGTAGTAAAGATAAAATTTTATGACTCATCTTAGTTCTTAGTACCTATATTTAGTACATATATATTACTATATTTTATATTTTGCTTATTAAAAAAATAAATTTTAACAAGCAGTAACTATTACTATTATATTATATATTATTATTATTATTATTTATTATTTTATTTTTATTATTTTATTTTATTATATTTTTTAAGGTTTTTAGTTTTAGGTTCATTGTTCATTTTGAAATATATTAAACATTAACTAGATTATACTAGCTAATAATGTAAAATACTGTGATCTATATTAAATTAAATATATTACACATTGACATTCGTTTCTTATAATAATATAAAACATAAGAATAAATTGTAACTGTTTTTGATTAAATTTTAAATTTTAATTTTAAGGTATGAGTTTTATAGTATTTCAATAGTCTAATCTTAATGTACTTAAATATATATTGTGTATTTAATATTAATTGGTTATAGAAAAGTATTTGTATTGTATTCAAATCTAGATTTTTTTAAATAATTCAATATCTTTTTTACATTCATATTTTATTTTTATATTATTTATCTGTTCTTAAGATTAGACATACATACATGCTGTGGTTACCTGAAGTAAGATTTGTGTTTAGCTATAAGTTTCGTATTGAGGAGCTCGATGACGCAGTGGTTAACGCGCCAGGTCTGCTAGTGCTGAGGTTAAGCAACTTTCGCAAAGGCCGGTCATCGGATGGGTGACCAAAAAATTATCATCTCGAGCTTCTCCGTGCTTCGGAAGGCACGTTAAGCCGTTGATCCCGGCTGCATTAGCGGTCGTTAACAACCACCAATCCACACTGGGCCCGCGTGGTGGTTTAAGGCCCGTTCTCCCTATCCATCCATAGGGATGGCTCGTGCCCCAGCAGTGGGGACATAAAATGAGCTGATGATGATGATGATGATAAGATTCTAGTGGGTACCGTTAGATATATATAGGTATAGTCGGTCAAACGGTTTAGATATATTAATTAGTTATAACAAGTTCAAATAATTTTTAACGCAAATTTTGTTGCAAAGAATTTACAAAAACACAAATGTTGAAAATGAATGTCAGAAGGGTGCAGGTTTAAATCCTGCTCGTGGAAATTTTTTCATCATTTGTGTTTTTTTAATAATGTTATAACTAAAATGATAAATAATTATAACAACTAACATTTTTAACTATGTTTTATTTAAATTGGATCAAATTCAGAGTAAATTATGTTGCCTTGTTAAAGATTAATCATGCCGTGTACACACGTCATAGGAACCACAACCTGTCCGTGATGCATATCTTGTGACATTTCAAACACGCTATGTTGTATTCTGTTTGTGTAGGTACCAAATAAATTTAAAAAAGAAGAAAAAAGTCTATCGTCCAAAAAAGTGAGGTACTCCACGAAGCACACCCAGACGAAGCACACCTAAAGTATTCCACGAAGCACACCCAAGTTTTACAAAGTTGCTAAATTCTAAATTAGATCATCATCAGCTCATTTTATGTCCCCACTGCTGGGGCACGAGCCTTCCCTACGGATGGATAGGGAGAACGGGCCATAAACCACCTCGCGGGCCCAGTGCGGATTGGTGGTTGTTAACGACTGCTAATGCAGCCGGGACCAACGGCTTTACGTGCCTTCCGAAGCACGGAGAAGCTCGAGATGATACATTTTTGGTCACCCATCCAATGACCGACCTTTGCGAAAGTTGCTAAATTAGATACTTATAATAAATTAATAACGTAAGTAACTAATTAAGTAAGTAAGTAATAAATTAATAATATTTTTACGTTGACTTTATATAATACCACTATAGTAGTATAAAACAAAGTCACTTCCCGCTGTCTGTCTGTCCTTATATATGTATGTATGCTTAGATCTTCAAAACTACGAATTTTGATGCGGGTTTTTTAAATAGATACTTAGAGTGATTCAAGAGGAAGGTTTATACGTATAAATACATGTATAATATAGTAGAGAAACACTGATAATATCAGCATTGCACCCGTGCGAAGCCGGGGCGGGTCGCTAGTGGGTAACTAATCATCATCATCATCATCATCATCATCATCATCATCATCATCATCATCATCATCATCATCATCATCATCATCATCATCATCATCAGCTCATTTAAGTCCCCACTGCTAATAAAATAAAGAAATCTATTATGTATAACTCAATAGTATATAATTATTATTTTAGATATTATATATATTTATTTTATATATATTTACGCGAATTTTTATAGCATTGAAGCAGCACCTCCTGGCGACATACGAGAAGAGTTTATTTTTTGCCATACAAATATTCGTTTTCGTAAACGTAACCAAATGAATAACGGATAGTTAAAAAAACTCACACCAGGCACTTTGTGGCTGACTGTACCATGAGAACGGCCACAGGTCAAGCACAGCATCACTCGAGTTCTCACGGTGCGCCTGCGTCGCTATACCAAGAACTGCGCAAATGAGATTAACCTAATCTGTAATGACTTCTGCGCAATCAACACTTTGAGAGGATCATGGGAGCTATGTGTCCGACATTTTATGAGTAGCATTATCATGAGATAATAACAATCTTATAAAATGTTATAATAGTTTGTATGAGTAAGCAAATCACTTCGCTCAACAAGGTCCAGTCCAGGGTGGCTGCGAGTTTCTTTTGTTTAACCCCTCGGAGAATTTAGAAGTGAAAGGGGACACGCTTGCGTTATGCCATTCCTTCTAGAAACCCTCTGACGGTGTTTCAATCACTTGAGGCTTGAGGAACCCTTTAAGTTTCCGCCTCCAAAAACGTTCAGTGACGCTGTAAAGCCGTATGAACCCATCAGCAAACGTTTTCCAAAAAACTTGACGAAAAAGAGACATTGTATGACAAAATTTTATCGTTCCTCGCTTGTCACCGGGATGCGCTGCTTCAATGCTATAGAAGTTCTAGTTTTCTTTATTGACCGAATAGCAAATAAAACTCGCTCAAGGCATGCGAAGACAGCTAGTAGAGCAGGGTGCCTGTGTGAGTTTTGTTTACTATCCGTATTCATTCGATTACGTTTACGAAAACGAAAATTAGTATGGGATTTAAACCGACCACGCTTTTGTGTGTGGTTGTAAATGAAACTTTAAAAGTATCACATTAGGGTACATCTATTACTTTTAGAGGTGTCGTTTATAACACCCGGTAGGACTAGTAGGCCTCCTGGCGACATACGAGAACAGTTAAAATTTAGCCATACAAATTCAGGTTAAAAGAACTTTTTTATTCTTATAAGAAATTTACATTTACTTACTACTTATAATGAGATACATAGACAAACAATAACAATTGTACTACATTAAACACCGATGCTTGCTGCTGCTATATGTAACTTAAGTTTATTTTTGAAAACACTTAAACTATCACAATCCTTCAATTTGTTTGGCAAACTGTTAAGGTGAAGGGTAAGGCACACTAGCGCCACCAATTGATAATTTGACAATTACTAACGGACCGGATCTTTTTTTAAACATTGCGCACCGTCCGACAACAGAAAAGCATCCATAGTATTTATTTAATAATTGTGCACTACTTTTTGTTGCGTGGTTTATTCACAAAACGGGCTATTGCATTTACTCACAAACAATGGCCACTTTTAGTGTTAGCGAATGAATACAAAAACAAACCTAAAAGTAGTGCACAATCATTAAATAATAGATGATTGCTTAGTGTCGGAAGGTCCGCAATGTTTGAAAAAAAATCCAGTTTAGCTGTTATCAAATTAAATCCATTAGCGGCGTTAGTGTGCCTTACCCTTCGCCTTAAATAGCTGTGCTCCCTCAAATAGAACCGTCCATCTTTGTTCCATAGTTATTCCTTAGTATTGTAGCAACCACAACCGAGACTCCTTGCTCGGGCATGCTCACTGGCAGTCGCCTTGGCCTGCGTTCAAACGGAATTAAAAAGAAAGCATAGAAGGAAAAAGAAGAGCATCACAGATTCGATGACGGGCCGCGACTACGACAAGTCTTTATATAATACGATAAATTGTAATTCATTCTTTAATTAATATATAGTGTTGAAGCATTACATGCGTTTCCTTATATAAAATTCTCGGTACTATAAGTGACGATCCATCTGGTCGTCACAGTATTATAGTTTTGAGTTTAAACTTATTTTTAAGATTATGTGTATTACGTTTTATGTTTAGTTCTATGTTAGTTTTAATAGTGTTTAATAGTAAATATTTATATAAAATACAGTGAAAAAATTAAACGCCCACCCGACCCAGCCAGGAATCGAACCTGGGTCTTCCGCAGGTCGGTCTGGTCGGGTGGGCATTTAATTTTTTCACTGTATTTTATATAAATATTTAGCAATTAACACTTAAAAATAAAAGTAAAAAAAGTGTTTAATTGTAATTCTCGTTTTCGATAACGTCATCAAATGGCGAATGCAACTTGCACTTGGTATTCAGGATTGTGCCGCACTAGCCGTCCTCTCACCTTGCCGAAACGCAACTCAAATTGCTTCTTTACACTACTTTGACAGTGTTAGAAAAACATAATATCTTTGTGAGACTATAGTGATCGACACAGTAAACCAGTTTACATCGCCAAAAAATAAGGCTCTTGTAACATGGAAACTAAAGCCTAAGAATCTTACACTCTACGAATAGTATCGGTTTAAGTAAAAAGAGATTAAAATCGTTACGATAAATTTGAAAAAAAGTTCGAAAACAGAAGCTCTAGAAACAAGCCTCTTATTATATCTCTTACTAAGAAACAAGGAATAAGCAGTCTTCATTCAAATTAAATATATTTTCACCTTTTTAGTTTGAATTTTATTTTTTAAACTCACTGGCTGATGGAGTAGCTGTGTCAAGTCTTCCTATTACTTAAAAAAGGCAGAGTAAAACATTGTTTGATCCCTTTTAATTTTTAACTAGTGGTTGCCTAGTGGTCGATATTCGATCGTAATTTTTATTTAAAAATGTTTACTATTCGGCTGGAGGGTTTGCGATGATTGCCATGACAATTTAAAAAAAAATGTGTTTGAGATTAACCAATTCAAATCGGATGATTTTTTAATATCTATTGAAGTTTTTTTTTGTAACCCATATTTATCTTTTTGCATTCCTTCTCTTTATGAACTTTAACTATGTCTTACACTACTCTGTGCGCGTGATCTGCTTAAGAAGGGGGGCAAAGCTTATTCTTCAACTCACAGATTACCTACTTAGATAAAATACTTTAAACATTCTTTTAAGACAATCTCTACTCTGTGTGACTGGTTAACCCTCAGAATAATAACTAATAGCTTTAGTATTGTTTCGAGGATTAACCATAGGCCAACATGGAGTCTCTTCGAATACTTTTGAATGTCAAAAAAACGTGACATTCAAAATTGTATCTCTCAGTCTTGCACATCGACTTTCTTTAGGACAATCATTTATTTCATGCATTTTTGAAAAATGTATGAAACAATATTTATTTAATATAATGTATTTATAAGACATATTATACATATATTTTAACGTTTGTGAGATCTACTCCATGTAAACTTTAACTATACCAAATCTCACACTCCTCCGTGCGCGCAATTTGCTTAAAAAGGGATCCAAAGAATTTGCTTCACGTATTAATAAATAGATTTGCAATTTCATATTCATACTGACTGGCTGAATGCGAATCAGTGCGAAGTTTTTATTCAAATTGAGAGCGTAACGCGATAAACCTCCTTTGGTTTAACTCTTTTTTAATTAAAAATAATTTGAACGAAACCTTTTCGGTTCGGTCGCTTAGCTCTCGATAGCGTTTAAACACTAAACAACAATCGAAAAATCGATAACCACCAAACAGACAGTACACATCTGCCGTGTGTACCGAACCGTACTGATAGTATACCCGTTCACGATAACGCCCAAAGGATATTAACACCTCACACTTAACGGACACTCGACTATAACCCTTATTGTTTTAGAGTTAAAGCTTTTGAATAACGCAAAGTTAACTTCGTGAAAGCATCCGCATGGATCTCACATCTTTCCATAGGTAATGCGGGTGAAAATAAGAATGCATGCCGAAGGTAAACCTTATTGTTTGTGGTATAAGGGTTAGTTTATTCTAATGTGGGTGTAAAGAAGGCTGTTTGGAATATTGAGGTCAACGATTTGCACCTTGGTAGCTCGTTCCATTATCAGTGACAAGAAAATGGGGGGAGCACTGTTGTTATTAAGGTGTTTTTTTTTGGTAGTCCATCGATGAAGTTAATTTGTTGTATATTTTTAACAGGCTTTTGTTAATAACTGGTTTTGCGCATTGTGGAAGCCAACAGTGGTATTAAAAGAAACATTATACCATGGACTTACAAAATTACCTATGTAGTCGAAAAGTATGCATGCTTGTCGATGTTTTCGATGGAAAATTGTTAAAAGCTGTGCCATTGTCATTATGATGCGAGCTAAATTTTTTGACACATATCTGTAATAAAAAAAATCCATTACTTAAATGCCTTATTTTATGATGCGAAGACTAAATTATGTTTTCTTCCAAATAACTAAATAATGCTTTTTTTGTTTATAACTTGGTTTGGATCTTATTAGGTACTTACCTGTTTCAAAACAACCAGTACTTACCTAACCCTACATATCCTTTACAATAAGATTCCTATAAAATTCCAATTAGATCACAAAAAAGTAAGCTTTTTGAGTTTTAAAAATCTTTTCTAATGTTGAACTGTAATTATTACCATTTGGTAGTAATTTAAACCTTAAATAGTTAATCAATGTGAGATCGTGGCTTTGAAACAAATCGCCGTCTTGGATACCTTTTATTATTACATTATATCACAAAGATTAACAGAGCACCGTGATTAAAAAAATACATATAAAACTATTTGCACAATACTAAAACTGTAAAGAGGTCGTGTCTACACAAAAACTTAACTTCGAACATTTTTATTATCTGTGACGCTTTGTTTAAGCAGAAACACTTTTTAAACAATTTTATTTAGCTTTCCCTGTTTATTTTTTGTATTTTTTAACAACAACAGCGTAAAGATGAATAATCTTACCTTGTAATGATAAGGCTTGGACTGAAAGCTTTTTTCACTCGTAAATCCTATAGGTATCACTGAGGATTTGGCTATCATACTGCTAACTGCCAGAAAATATGGTGACTGACATACTAGGACAGGCTCCCACGTCATGGCTCGTCACGGCATGGCATTACCTAAATCCTTTTGCGTGGGTATGAAAGAAGAGACCTAAATTAATTATTCCGTACAGAGAAACCATAGAAAGTAAAATATTTATGAAAAAATGAAGAAATGTACTACGTAAAAAGATAGAGTTCTGTTGTCAAAAATTTCTATTTCAAAATTTATTTATTTATTTATTTATTTATTTATTTATTGGGCAGTCAACAAAAACATGTACCACCAAACAAACAGTAGATATAGGGTAAATGCCAAACTTATTCTAAGTACAGTTTTCAATTATAGACAGCCACGGCATGCGATGTGGACTAATAGTTATAAATTAAACTAAATTAACAAATTTTACCAAACTTAATATTACAATAATTTAATTAAATACCTAAAATATGATTTAAAGTTTAAAGTTTAAAGGGGGCTTACGTAACTATTTCTAATAATCTGTTTGAACTTGCGGGCACTATCCTGAAAAATATCTAATGCTTCCAAATTATTTGGCCGCGACAGGATGTTATATTGCCTTTGGATCCTATTTAATGTAGAATGGTAACCTAGATTGCTCTTCACTGACTTAGGCACAAAAATGTTAAATCTAGTAATACGAGGTAGTTTTTTGGGTGTATTAAATGTGATTTTTTCAAGGAGATCGGGGCAATCCAGGCTACCACTCATCAATTTATATAAACACATGAAATCAAGAAGTAGTCTTCTGTTTTTGAGGCTTTCAATTTTGTAATGTTTAAGACGATCCTCATAGGTAGCAAGAGCTTTAGCAAGGTGCGTTCGGAAGGAAAGATGCCAAAGAAATCTTTTCTGCACACTCTCCAGTCGTTTAATGTGTACATCGTATACAGGTGACCAAATAACACTACAGTATTCAAGCAGTGACCTCACAAGACTGTTATAAAGCGTTATTATAGCTACGGGGTTTTTAAAATCTTTTGTGTTCCTTAGTACAAATCCTAAGGTCAAAATCAAAAAATTAAGGCAATCTAGATCCCATATTACATCAAATTAACTTTCGATATCTTTTCTATTCGTTTCTATCTCTCTCTACCATGCCAAACGTAAATAATAGTCCCAAGCATGAATCCACATTGTCCGCACGCATTTCTATCCTCTGTCCATCCAGGCATTATCATCAGCATCTTACCGACCAAAGGATCCATTGTAGCCAAACAATTTGCATAACCCTGCGATGCGACGCACACAAAAGCTGCACTGTCTACCACCGCCCGGTCTAACTGACCCATTTCTAGTTCGCAATGGGCCCTTTCAAGCTACGCGAATTTTCCCACTGGCCTCACAAAGAAACCTATGGCCAAACCCTTTGCTATAGTTTATGGGAAACTTTCTATGCTCCATTTTTTGCATTGTCCGAGCTCCTTGAATAGTTCTAACGGATTCGCCTTCGGCGAATGTTTATGTGATTTTAATATTATGGCGAATAATAGGCTAGTTAGTATATACTCTTTTGTTGCGTTTGACCGTTACACGTCAATGTAATGCGACTCTGTTTTCGATCTATATAGGTGCTTTCATTCTTTAACATGGCATCAGTGGACGTTATTTTAAGACAGGTTTTTAATTAACCAAAAAAACCGTTAGTAAACACATGCATTATAAAACTCATTCGATTCGGCGTAGGTTTTATATCTTTAAACTAAAGCCATTTTTCGTTTTACTGATTACAAAATATATTGCAATAAATAGTTTCTAATCGTAAAATTAACATTTTTACAAATTGCCTAATAAAAGATCGCTCGATCTGTAAGCGAAGGGTTATCGCGATTATCCGAATCACAACCGTTGACACGGCCGTTCTCGTTTTAATTGTCGGAGGGGGTCAGCTTGACCCGTCCAGTGGGCATCAGGTAGCCAACCCGTGCTGACCCGCACACAAAGGCAGGACAAAAACAACCCTTTACGCCATTTTAAATACCCCAAAATCGGTGCAGCGTAAGTGATGGGGTCAACCCCGCGCCCCGGATGATCCGACTGACCTTTCTTTAGAACACCACCCCTTTCTTACAAGGCATTATTTGTAATCCCTTTCGCGAATCTATTCTATTGTACTTCTATTATAGATCGGACGTTGAGTCTATCGGTGAAATTTTTGCGTGAGAACGTTCTAGTTTCTTTGCAAAATTGTAACGCTCGAAGGACAAAGCTGTCCTTTATGGGAAAGCATAGCCGTTGTCCGCTAGACAAAGGAGTGGTCTCTTTTTAATGATTCCCTTTGTATTTAGACGGTGCATTGATACAGTTTTTGTTCGGTCCAAATGACCGTTGGCCAACGTTTTTTGGCGATGCTATTTAAGCAGCGGAGTGAGTGTCACGGTGGTTGTTGCTGTCCGATACTCGCCAGAAGCCATGCTTTCAACAGCGTATGATGTTTCAAAACTTACCTTGTTTCGCCGTATGACATAATTATATTAGAAATCAACATCTTCATCAAACTAAACATCATCAAACAAAACAGTACAATACCTAGCAAATAGGGAGGTAGGGCCCTGACCCACACTGGTCTATTCGGTTGGTGGATGTATGACTGTGTCATCTCACGATGTCCGGGTTTTGTGAGGCGATGTCCACGATATTCATTCAATTTAGTCATATTAAATATCAGATAAGTTAAGATAAAAGACATTATAAACTGGTTATTATTATGATCAGCTACGAATGAGTATACTAGTACCTACTTCTTTACGGGGCCTGGCGATTTTGCCGTCAAAAACCTACTTGACACTTTAACTAGGTATGATTTTTTTGTATAAAACTTATTGTTGTGCTTGTTTTGGATACCAAAATAAAGTGACCCTTTCAGATGCCAAAAGGGCTCTTCGTTTTAGACAGAGTTAGCTTAGAATTTAATATGATATTTTAATTTATTCTCTTTTTGTATTAGTTTGTAGTTACAATTGTAGATAATAGATGCGGACTTAGTGATAATAAAAGAGATAAAACTTTTCATACAATATATAACATATTGTCAACATATCTATCCGTCAGCTGCTTAAGATTTGACGTGTAATTATAATCTTAGTTCTAATAAAAACGCTTTAAAATCGTCATTCAGTTGCGCTTCTCACATAACAACAACGTAAAGGTTCAGTAACCACCAACTAGAAGGGACGCAGTTTAAAAAAAATAAAGAAATTAAAAAGAAAGACCCTCGGTCACCCCGGATGCGGCGGAAGTGCGGGGGATGGGCGCGGGCGGGGCGGGGGACAGTTGGCGCGTGCGCGGGCGCAGGTGTCGCCCGCTCGGCCAGGGGTGGCGAACCTTACAAGAGTAGTTAGTCGAATATCGAGGTGTTAACGTAAAATATGTTTTTTGAATGAGAGTTTAGGAAGTAAAAAAGACAAATTGTTTTTGTTAGCTACTCGTGCTCATTCAGGTATAAACTTGTTTTTTTATTTATCGTCTTAAATACTTTTATATGAAGACCTTTATTTTTATGTTTATACCTACATATGTTCCATTTAGGTACCTATATATTTGAGAACTCATAAATAAAAGGTGTCCTCTAACTCTGATTATATAATATAATACTTAGTAACGGCACTTACAGAAAGGATAAGTTGAAAACGTTGAAAAGTTGTTTGAGCCACAAACATTTAGATAACTACCTATGTAAAAAAAAGTTATTTGCTACCATAAAAAGGTTGCCCACCCACCCCCATTCTCCTCCCGACCGTTGCGTTGTCCGCCGCGTTGATACGTTATTTATTTTTTACCAATATTTCCATCAAGATTAAAGGGCCAAGATGCGACTACTAACTTAGAGGTTTTGCATTCCTAAACGACGACGCTTATACTCCGCTATTCTTGTTTAGTGCACGCGAAAAGGTTAACTGTATTCATTACTGGGTGGTGCAGAGTCCAAAGTCCAATTAGTTTTTTTATAATCTTTAATAACTGCGAAGGTTACAAGACCTGCTTGCTCTTTGATGTTACATGTTCAACCTTCGTTGTTAGATTACTACAAATTACTCTTTGGATAAATTAAAAGTTTTTTTTTATTTCGTTCTATAGGCCAGTGAGTTTAGACTAAAGAGTTTATTAAAGTACTTTAAAACGAAAGTAGTTGATAGGCGAATTTTTAATGTAGATCCAAGGAGTTCAAACTTCACTGTTTTCCTTTTTACGCAGCAACGCAGATTTTCTTTTGGTCGCAACCTTAGAGCATTAAAGTCGGTTTAATGCTCAGGGTCGCAATATCTCACCAGATGTTACTTAGTAACTATAAAGACGTAAATGAAAGCGCACTAACCACGTAATCGTCAAGTAATGAGGAACTCTGGCTTATCTCTAACTGTCTGCACTTAAAAATACTACTAAGATTGTCATTATGGCGACAAACTTAAATACGATGGTGGTAGCCAGCCAGGTGGGCTTAGAACAAGCCTTACAACCAACTAAACCAAGTTTTATAATTATGTACCGCCTGGAATAAAACGCAGTACATTTGGGTGCTAGACAGTTGGTTAAACTAAACTAGGCGGCTATTGATCTCCAAACCATCTCGAATATTGCTCAATGAGGTCAAAAAACTAGTCAACTGTAAAAAATTAAACAAAAATTTAAAATTTTGTAACATGGCAAGTATCAAAACTATTTCGTCGTAGTACAGCACAGGTGTCACTCCCCCATGCGCACCCCTATCTCCTACTTCCTTCGTCTCCCTACTTTTTACTTGCGCTCTGAACAACGAACTGTACATATGTTATATCTTGTTAGATATATCGACGCTAAGACATGCTTATAAATTGCTGGTAATAAAATTCTTGTCTTTGTTAAAAAAAGACAAGACAACGGACGACGAAGTCAAAAATACAACAACACATTTTTTTTAAATAGATTTTTGTTTTTTTGGTAATGGTCAAGGAGTTTTTAATTTTAGTATTTCACTTCCACATAGGTATATATTTATTATAGCCTTTTATTGTATTATCAGTATTCTCCATCAAGACACAATTATATCTCGCATGCTCCTCGAACGCGACATGTGTGTGAAAACACCCCCTCAAATTATACCCTCTCGGACCTTTCCTACGAGTATATACTCTGTGCTCGACGCGCGACATGTCGTTGAGACGTTACACGTCGTTATTTTAGGCGCCAAACTCTTTTACGCGCTATTTTTGACAAAAACCACCCTTCAACATCAACCTGCAAAAGTACCACTGCTAAAATACCACCACTTAACATCAGTTTGTAATAGTACCGCTGCTGAGCTCTCATACCTTCGAGTAAATCTTCTACTACTCTGTAAAAAATTAATGACGGTTCTACTCTACTTTCTTTACAAATTATTTTGTCATAACGTTTCGAACCCGTTGCAAAGTCAGAGTTACAGAAAAAAAAAATTGTCGGTGGTCTAAAAATTACCATATTACTAATTATATACTTTACTACGTAATAAGTATTACTTATACCGTAATATATACGTAACTTTATATCTTAACATAACCTACCTAACCTAAACTTTATAAGGCAATATAATTTTTATATATTTATAGCTCTATTTGTTAGGCAACTCAGAATCCGGAGTTGTCAAGATTAACTCAGTATAATCGGGCGATAACTCATGCATGAGACACGTGCGGTGGGCAGGTGAGCCCCAGGTGCCATTATGTAACGTAAGGCTGGAGAGCAGCCGATAGCCTGGCGGTATTACGTGGAGATGATTATTAATAGCCTTGTGCATTTTTTCTTTTTTTTTATGAGGTAGAAACTTGAACTTTTTGCTCGCTTCCTTTGCCAGTGAGGACTGAGCCAAAGAAGTGATAGGTATTCTGAGTTCGAAAATCAAACTTTAAGAAATTTCAACTTCATTTTTTTTTCCTTTAGTTGATGGCTTCGTGCGATTAGCACATTTAGCCAGTGTCAAAGTAATTTTTCTTACAAGTATTACATAAATAAACAATATCTCTTTCCTGTATGATGATGATGAATAATAATAGAAATGAGAAGTGAGAAATGATATACCCCCCAACCCCTCGAGTATCTCAGAAAAGATGTGGGGGTAAATAATCCACTATTATTTCACATTAATATTCGATATAACACAAATTTTAGAAAATAAAACAAAATCGCAGACATGACTCTTCACTTTCCCGCCAAGAAGTCTTCAACCTCATTTGTTAATATTTTGTTGGTTTGTTTTTTTATTCATTGCATTTTTACTTTTTATGGCGAACTTAAACTCTTTGCTCGCTTCTTTAGCCAGTACTGAGCCAAGATGTTGTAGAAAGCAACAAACTCATAATCAGAAATTCACAATTAAAACTCTTTGCTTTATGGTGTTCTGAGCGGTGATCTCAAAGCTCAACCTTTTGCGTTTTGGTCGTTGCATTTATAACTTTACTCTATTTTTAACTAGCTGACCCGGCGGACATCGTACCGCTTTGACAGTTAAATATATACCTATCAATGGTTTCCATGACAACAAAACAAACAAATCATTTTGTATTGGAAAATTAAATTGTCGTTTTTAGTATTTTATATGTATATGTTACCGGAAATGTATGAAATCTAGGAATTGTATACAACTCCTAGGAAATGTATACAATTCCGAAGCTATTTAGGAAATGTGTAAAATATTGTTTTAAAAATTGTTCAATACATACATATCCTGGGATATGTATACATTTCTTAGGAATTGTATATAATTCCAATATCGTATTAGGAAATGTGTAAAAAGTATGCTTTCTGTATTAAAACACGTTGTTAAAATGAGAATAATTTTTTTTATTAAGGCACTAGTTGAGACAATCAGGTAACAATCATACCGTAAAATATAATATCTTCATATTATCTTACTAATTAAAGTTTCAAAAATCAACTATTTATTAAGGGGTATAATTTAAACGCTCACCAGAAATATTTTTAGACCCTAATCCTAAGTACCAAATAAATTAAATGACTGTACAAATATTATTTTTGCTTCCCAAAATGGATAAATGCTCACCAAATTTTTACACTATTATTCAAATGATTGAGGATACTAGCTGCCCTACTCCTGTAGGTCACGTGATAGGTTAGAAATTTAAGACAATCGCTACGCTGCGCTTCGCGATTGTCTTGAATTTCTAGGTTATTTTTTTTTATTAGACAACAGAAAGCAAAAATTACCAAATTGAAACTCGAGGCATAAAATATTGGTGTTATCTATTTGGTGACAAAATAACATATTTGGTCTGAAATGCAGTTAAAAGGTATTCATATATTTTTATTGTATTTAATAAAAATATAAATTGTATCCTTTTCATAATATTTTAGGAAACACAATTTGGTGAGCATTTATCCGTTTTGGTAAGCGTTTCGAATTTTATTGGTAGTAGAATTGTACATTTTTGGTAGGCGTTTCAACACAAGCCATTTTTAAGGTGCATTTATCACAAAATCAACTAGCGCGATATCGCCTGATCAGACGATGCAATACCCTCCCCTCGCCCCGCTATCCCCGCGTACCCATTGATATCTTATGTTTTACATTTCCGATTGATATTTAGGAAATGTATAGATTTCCTATGAATTATATACAATGACGGATTACATACATTTCCGTTAACATATATAAAAAATTCTTTCACCATTAGAACTACATTAGCGCTGAGTAACATAGGCTATATTTAAAAAAAAATTAAATCGGTCCAGTAGTTTTTGAGTTTATTCGTTGCAAACATACATACATACATACATACATACATACATACATACATACATACATATATACATACATACATACATACATACATACATACATACATATATACATACATACATACATACATACATACATACATACATAGGTACATACATACATACATACATACAAACATACATACATACATACATACATACATACATACATACATACATACATACATACATACATACAAACATACATACATACATACATATATACATACATACAAAAATACAAACTTAGAAATAAAATTATATGAAATGAAGTTTCTTCCCATCTTTGCGGGATCTTTGGCAGGTTAAACTACGATTCTGATCTAGTTAATGAGGTTGATAAATATAACGAAGTGCTTACCTACTTCATTTCTAATACATAAGAAAAAAATAGTTGTGTGAGTAAGTAAAGTTCGTTGTTGTTATTACTAAAATAAAGGCATTTAAGGCTGTTGCTATTGAAATCTCCCCCTAGAGC
Source organism: Eudonia mercurella (assembly GCA_963082485.1). Lineage (NCBI taxonomy): Eukaryota > Metazoa > Arthropoda > Insecta > Lepidoptera > Crambidae > Eudonia > Eudonia mercurella. The sequence continues at coordinate 7,974,017 of OY720043.1, forward strand.
AGGTCATTGGCTGAACAGATGTGGGTGCATCTGCGCGGTCATGCGCGAGCGCGCCTAACGTCTCCAGGGTCCTGTGGGAAAGGCGGCCCCGGCGACTTTCTACAAAACTTTTAAAAAAAGTAAAAATTTTTTATATTGTTTTACGATTGTATTTTATTTATTTATTATATTACGCTTCATGTACACAAAATTAAGGTCTTACATAAGTTGTTAGTAAGTAGGTACATGGGCCCTATGCTTAGGGCATAGCAAAATTAGAAATAAAATTTATTTAAATATTTAGGTCTACAGTTATCTGAAATAAAGGGCAAAACTATTTATTATTCATTATATAAAACTATTTTATTATTCTAATATAATTTTCAAAATCTTTGTATCTATTTTAGATATCTATTAACGAAGGGCCATTACGAGTTTAACATTAAAATAAATATAAATTGAATGTATAAATGTTTTTTTTATTTTTTATTATTTTATATTAATATTATTACTTTATTTAAAGCTTATCGGCAAAGAATTCTGTGATTGAATAGTAACATTATTGTTTATGAGCAAGCCTTTGAGTTTCCTGTTAAAAGTTAGGTAAGTATATCTTTTTCCTCGAACTTTATACTATCAGATATTTTATTAAATATTAGTAGTCAATCTATTTATTGAAAACATAAAAGATTTTTAATATTGATATGATCACTATAAGATGTTGTTAGGTTAGCTAATTACGTAATAACTTAAGACAGAAGGTCCCTTCAGTAGGGACTGAAAAATTAACCGACTTGGTATTACATGGATCTCACAACTTTTTACGGTAGAAGAACTGAGTGGCGAGACTTGGTTTTTTTTACAAGTTATATTTTTGATGGCTTTCGCTTTCAGTGACCGGCTGCAAAAACATAGAATTTATGGTAGGTGCTAGTACTTCGCAATCACAGGACTGTGATTGTGATGTCGTTGATGATTTACCAACGGATTGTAATATATAGTGTTGTTGTAATATAGCCTATAGCCTTCCTCAATAAATGGACTATTCAACACAAAAATATTTTTTCAATTCGAACCAGTAGTTCCTGGGATTAGCGCGTTCAACCAAACAAACAAACAACTCCTCAGCTTTATAATATTAGTATAGACGAAAGGCATATACGCTCTTACTACAAAACAGTATTTAAAGTTAAACAATGGCCAATACGTGTTTATAATATTGTGTCTCTGTCTAAAAGTATTAGCTAAAAAGTGACAGCATCTGTTTTAAGCAGTGTCTAACTTTAGCCATCGTTTTGTTACGCTTTTATTTGCTTTTTTTTCATTTTCCAATTATTTTAGCTAAATTTAACGTATTTCTTTTATTTATATCGATATCCGAATCAGCTAATCTAAAACTCCACAATCGTCTCTCCAGTAGTGGCCTGATTCCGATATTTTGTACAATAAGAATATAATGTTGAATCGGGCCCTGGAGCAGATCTATTAAACCTATCATCATCATCATCATCATCATCATCATCATCATCATCATCATCATCATCATCATCAGCTGATTTTTATGTCCAAGTGGTTTGGTGGTTGATAACGACTGCTAATGCAACTGACACCAACGGCTTTATGTACGTGCCTTTCGTAGCAAGGAGGAGCTCGACATAATAAATTTTTGATCACCCATCCGATAACCGGCATTTGCGATAGTCGCTTTAGTAATCGCAGACCGGGCGAGTTAACCACTGATCGGTACAGGTACCTACAACGTTCGATCGACGTCACGCGGCGCGGTCGTAATAATTTGCTGCATCGCCCGGCAAATGACTCACACGGGTTATGTTTTTATCACAGCCGACTTCACCACAGAGCTAGAAAATGTGTAGAACCGTGTACATCGAATAAGAATAAAGTCATCAAGCAGAAAAACTAAACTCGGTGCAGTCAGTAGCGGATGTCTGCACCATCTCGCCTTCCCACCGCCCTCCTGTGCGTTACCGACTCTCAAAGTGGTATACGTTTTTGCTGGACACAGGAGCTAATGTTTCGGTATTACCTGCAAGAAAGAACCTGCACCATGACATTGATACTAATTACCGACTATATGCAGCAAATGGCAGCGGAATCAGAACTTATGGGACTAAGAATGTGGAAGGCCATACTCTTGGACATTTATATTAGCAGACGTGAAACAACCGATTCTTGGTGCTGGTTTCCTAAAACATCACAAACTTCTGGCGGATGTCAACGGGCGTCAACTTTTGACTCTATTACGAGTCTAAAGGTTGTTGGCTCTGTGGATTACGGCGATGCGCCATCCTTCTTCGACAACCACAATAAAACTTAACAAGGCAAACATTTTTTTCAAATTATCTTAAACAAAACACTATCCACACCACCACCTATTGACACCAGATTCCCACACGGTGTACCACCGCAATGGTTCCCCATTCCGGTCGGAAGGTAACCCGAGACACCGAGATCGGAAGCCGTACCGCTCACCGCTTCCACTGTAACCCAACCCACTAGACGCGATGACGTCACTCGAGCGATTAAGTAACTTGCAGAACGGCGACCATTGGGGTTTTCATATTTGCTGTTGTCCTCAGACGGTCTTTTAAGGGGGCGGGCGGCGAGTTTGCGAAAGTTGCTTAACCTCAGCACTCGCAGACCGGGCGTGTTAACCGCTGCGCCATCGAGCTCCTCAATATTAATAAATATAATATTAATGCTAAAGTATCATTCTTGATTTGTATTAAAAAAATTGAAAATACTTACCTGTTTTGGATAAATTAATTTAAAAAAACTTAACATTGGAAGTAGTCAAAAAGCATCTTTTTATTTGACTCCTCCAATCAAATAACTATGAAAAAATCGCAGGATGCGCATCCATATCCTGTCTTCATTATTTATGCAATTATGTGACATTAACTAAATCCCAAATTCGGTCGTTTAGCAGCGGAACTAGACCGTTTGAGATGCAAACTATGTTAATTAACTAGACCCATTACGACATACAATTTATTGCTAATGGCGTGTCAACTAAAGGTGGTTGTTATGTTTCACTGACTATATAAGAAAGACCTCTCAAGCTGCATCGCTCCTAAAAGTGGTCAGATCTATCTATATTGGATGATCTTTACCTTTTGATAGAACAAGGTCTTTTGCGTTGTTTTAATCAAATAATTTATAGATATCCGGTGGCGGTACTGTAACCTTTGAAACATTATCACATTTAGATATTCACACAAAACGTAGGCTACACGTTGTTCTATTCTGTCAACAACGCCATGTTCTTCTTTTTTTTCCTCCAAAATATTCAGAATCTCATTCTATTTATCACAAAAAAAATTTTGAACATGCTATTATTATAACTAGTGGTCGCCCAGTGGTCGAAATTCGACCGTCATTTTATTAAGGCTGCACGGATTGTATCCTAAGCAATGAAAAATTAAAAAAGATAGAATGTGAGTTTGGATTGGCATTGACAGATGTCGGCCGCATTAAAGACAAACTATACGTGTGTGTCAAATACATGGTAGTGTGTGTAAATTGTTTTTGTTGATTTAATGTATTTTTTAGGCATAATTAAAAAAAAAATACATTCGGATAACCTTCTCAATATAAACTATAAGTGTACGAAATTTTATACTCCTCCGTCCGCGCAATTTTCGTAAAAACGGGTACAAAGTTTTTGCTTCACGTATTAATATATAGAAGATTACAATAAAATAGTGTTTCTTATTCTATTCACATAACACAAAATGATTGTGACATATAGTGTGACGATGGTGCCATAGTACAAAAATTGTGAGGAAGGGTTTTCGATAGAAAAGAAGAACGTCCCATGCATGATTTTTGTTCGTGACTGCTTGTAGCCACTACAGGTCGGCCGTTGTGCTTCGATGTGGACTGTATTAAAACTCGATTCTTGATTATTTCTTCTTTATTCTTATAGCTGGGGGTCCGGAGAGCTCACACAAATCTGCTCTGACCGGCCGTGACTTAAACACATATTAGGTTTGGGAACTAGCGACGTTGTGGTACAGCTGCCGGCCCATGTAGGTAGCTTTACATTTTTGACCTAATCAACCTAAACCAACTACCCACATGAGCCGTCGTATTTTATGCAGCTGTCCCTTTCGCTCGGACCTCTCTTTTCCTTACGTATTAACATGTACCCTACGGTATCTCTCGTAATCTGGATACCCTACATATTACTAATTTTCTAAAACTCAATTACTTATTTTAATAAACTTTTCATAGTGAGGCATTAGGCCTCTAGGCACGTTTACCTGGCCCTTATAACTTTAGAAACCTTTAAATCTTTACTTTTTACCAATAAAAAGCACAAAATAAAAATCATTTATTATCAATAACAATAATACTTAATTAACGCAAATATGTTAACCGTATTACATCTATGCCGTTTTACTTGCTAACTAAACTTATACAATAGAGACTTCTGTCCGTAACAGGCTCCCCCCGGCGCAGCATCCGCGTAGCCTCTTCACTCCATCGTCAGGACAGCCAGTCTCGTCGTCGGTCGTCGGAACGTGCCGCCCTTGGTGCGCACCTCTGCGTTGCGTACTTCGTTGTCAGGTCCAGGAAATATCTTCGTAACGACGCCTCTGGGCCATACATTGCGGGGTAGTGTGTTATCCACAATTATGACCACGTCGCCTTCTTGTATGTTGCGTCGCTCGGAGTCGCGCGTGCCGCCGCGCGGTATAAGTAGTGGTAGATACTCGCGCAGCCATCGTCGCCAGTACTCGTCCGCCAGCGCCTGCGCCGCCCGCCATGTGTTTCGGTCGGCGCGCTCGCACGGCCCAGTGGTGGGCAGGCCGCTTGAGCTACCCAAAAGGAAGTGATTGGGTGTCAGCGCTTCCGGGTCGTCGATGTTCACAGGGACGTGTGTTAGAGGCCGAGCGTTGACAGTGTGCTCGGCTTCAGCCAGTAGCGTCATAAGTACTTCTTCACGCGGAGACTTTTCGTTGAGTGTAACGCGCAGCGCCGTCTTCACCGTTCTCACCAGCCGTTCCCATGCGCCGCCTTGGTGCGGCGCACCTGGCGAAATGAAACGCCACTCTGTGCGTTGCGTTAGCGCGTATTCTCGTAGCGCTGGCTCCCATTGTTCGTATGCGGCCTTTAACTCTCGGTCCGCGCCTTTAAAATTTGTTGCGTTGTCACTATATATAATCTGGGGCCATCCCCTCCTGGCCGCCATTCGTCTTAGAGCCATAATCGCAGAGTTTCAATCGTCATCTTACTAGCGCGGCGGCGGCATCTCTGAGTGAATAGTAGCACGTTCGCCATCGTTCTCACTAAACGCTCGTAGGAGGAGAAGCGTTTAGCATCGGGCACTACACTACTAGCACTCTGCCACGTATGCGTGTGCGTTACGCAGTGTTCACTCTCCGCGCTGTGTTCGTTATTGATGACGTCACTCGTGGACCATTCCGTTTCGTTTTCGTATAAAAATGCCGGTCCGACAAACCACCGATCATTTTTCGTTTTCGTAATCTCATTGCCGCGCGTTACGTCGTCCGCGACATTGTGAGCCGTAGGGACCCATCGCCATTGTGACGGCATCGTCGTTTCTGTTATCTCAGTTAAGCGATGCGCTACATAGGGGGTGTAACGCACCGTGTCGTTATTAATCCATTTCAACACTGTTTGTGAATCGGTCCAATATATGATTCTCTCAGGTTGCCATCTTTGTTCATTCAATACTGAACTCGCTAGTCGCGTAGCTATCAACGCCGCTTGCAACTCCATTCTCGGAATACTTTGTTGCTTTATCGGTGCCACTCTGGCCTTAGCAGCGGCGAGTGCGACTCGTATTTTGCCATTTTCACCCTTCATTCTCCAGTATACTGCAACGCCGTAAGCGACCTCGCTGGCGTCACAGAAAACATGTAGCTGCTTTCCCGTCACTCCCCCCGTATGTAGAAGCCGGGGTAGACGCAGACTACGTAATGCCCTCAATCCGTTCAACCACTCATGGAACTCGCCGGCCTCGTAATCGGGTAAGGCCTCGTCCCATTCTATTTTTAACCGCCATATGCCTTGTAAGATGATCTTTGCTCGTATAGTATAATAACTCAACAATCCGAGCGGGTCAAATATTGACATGACCGCGCTCAGCGCCTCTCGTTTAGTAGGAGCGCGCCTCATTTGCTTCACATCGTCGTGTACGCGAACCATCTCGGTATTAAACGCCAACTCGTCTGTAGCAGCGTCCCATAGTAAACCGAGCGTTCTTCCCCATTGATGATAACTAGCGCCGAGCTGTCGGGGTGCTGTGTCACGGCTTTCTACTGGCAGCTCACGCAACACGCACGGTCCGTTAGAGTTATAACCGGCCAGCGTGAATCCTGCCTGCGCGTGAACCTTCGCGACCTCCTTTATTGTATCAATCGCTTCTTGTTCGGTGTCGTAGCAGTCGACGTAGTCATCCATATAATGGTTCTTCGTAATCGCTTCGTATGCTCGTGGATACTCGGCAGCGTATGCTTCGGCGTTCGAATCTCTCACGCTGTGCGCTAAGAAAGGTGAACTCTTCGCTCCGAATATCATTGACGTCATCTTGTAGCGCGTAGGTGGCTTCGTTCGATCGGCGCCCCTCCACAGAAACATCTGAGCGGGTTGGTCATCTTTACATATCTTAACTTGAAGAAACATCTCTCGTATGTCGGCCGTAATCGCGATAGCTCGTTCGCGAAATCGTAGTAGCAGGCCCGCCAGGTCGCGTAGTAAGTCGGGACCCTCCAAAAGCTCGTCATTTAGACAAACTCCGTTTGCTTCGGCGGCCGCGTCAAAGACAACTCGTAGCTTTCCGGGTTTATTCGGATTCGTTACGCCGAAGTGAGGTAAGTACCATAAATGCGGGCTCATTAAATCGCTCTCGCTACTTTCCTCGGCATAGCGTTTATCAAACAGATTCTCTATTTGATTCGTGTAAGCTCGCTTAAACTCGTCAGACTTGTCCATCTTTCGTTCTATAGATTTCAATCGTCTCAGTGCTGACTCGTAACTTGGCGGCAGCGTGACGTCATCACGTCGCCACGGTAATCGAACTTCGTATTTTCCGTTGACTTTCCTTGTCGTCGTATTAAACAACTCCACGGCGCGAGCATCACTCGGGCTCACTCGCTCTTTCTTCGTTATTCCCAGTGAGTCGATTTCGAAGTGCTTCTTTACCATAGCATGGAGTTCGTTGTCGGGTGAGAGAGTGCGCGAGATCGTCGCGCATTGCGGCGTGTTTACGTATAACACCGCAACCGTATTACTCTCCATCAGCACGCTTGACCGTGGCGCTGATCCGTGTATTACCCACCCCAGCTTCGTGAGCGATGCGATCGGTTCGTCTCGCTTGCCCTGTAGCAATCTTCGTGTGACTATGAGATGCCAATTGTCTGCCCCAATCAATATTTGAGGCTTGACATGTCCGTAGCAGACGTTGCTGTTTGATAACTCTCTCATATGTGCGTATTTCAAACAATCGTTGTGCACCGTCTGTCCGTTGAGTGATAAATCTTTCATCGTTCTAGCTTTAATGTTAAATCGTTGTTTATTCGTAGTAGCAATCAACTTTATATTCACCGTCTTGGTCTCGCACGTCGTTTGTGTATTTACGCTTCGTATTTGCAAATCGTTCGCCGGCCCGTCCGCGCCTACATGGTCCGCCAGGTCTTGATCGATCAGTGTGACAGTCGACCCCTCGTCGAGCAGGGCGTATGTGTCGACTGACCCCTTCGGTCCCTTGATGGTAACGGGACACACTTTCAGTAACACCTTAGTAGCATCGGTCGAGTGATTAACCGACGCCACCATCTCGGTTTCGTTCGGCCTGGTGCGGTGTTCGTGTAGCAAGGCGTGGTGGGGGTGGCGGCAACCGTCAACGCCGCACAGATCGCGTTTATCGCATTGTAGGCGACGGTGTTTCCCATTTGCACAACGGAAACACACTCCGCTTCTCTTTATCCATTCCCATCGTTGTTTAACCGTCATGGTTTTAAAGCGATCACATTGCGGCACGTCGTGACGTCCTCCACAACATAGACATTCTTTGTTTATGACGTCATCATTCGTTGCGTATACAGCTGTGCTTTTCTTTCGCTCGAATCGTTGCTTCACGTTCGCTCTCGTCTCGGTAGTAACGTTCTTTCTCGTAGGGTTGTAGCTTACGTATGCATACTGTAGGGCTCTGTCGGCCTCTCTCATGAGAAAGTGGGATAGTGTAACGATCTCAGGCTCGGCATAGCTTCCGTAATCAGTTGCGTAGTCGCACCACCTTGAGCGTAGGTGCGGTCCGAGCTTGTCCATAACTTCCCGCGTTAACATCGGATTTCGTAAGTAGCCTCTGTTATCGATATTATCGAGTATGCACACAATGTTTTGTAGTTTGATCGCGAACGTGTTCAACTCACTGGCCGTCGTGCCGGGTCGCGGCAGTCTTTTAATGTCGTCCAGCGCTCGATCGATTATCACTTCTGGCCGTCCGAAGCATTGCTCGAGTGTTTTCATCACAACTTCCGGGTCCACGGCCGTATATAAAAGAGCGGACACCGCTTCCTTTGCTTCATCTTTAAGACAGCTTCTTAATCGTGCCAAGTTCTCGGCTTTACTAAATTTAAATTGTCTAGTCGTATCGCGCATTGCCGCTTTGAACGGCAACCATTCGACCGGCGAGCCGCTGAATGTAGGCAAATCCAGCGCCTGTCGTGGTACCGGCCGATTATGCATCATTTTCTCTAGTGTCAGAGCGAGCTTAACCATTCCCGTGTCGTCATTGTTCGTTTGGTCACGGGGCATCGCCTCTTTCACTGCGTTTTCGTTTTCACGAACGTTTTCAATATATGGCGAATAAGTGAGGTGGCGACCTCTGTCCATCTCACTCGCACGCGCATCCTTTTGTCTCTGTCGCACATTTCCGATTTTATCCGTATCGGGCTCATGCGCGTTCCGACGCCGATCCAACCATTCATCCACTTTACGTTGGGTTACATCGGCGGGTAAGCTCTCCGGTTCTATACCCCCTTCTTCTTCAATAACGGCGATTTCGTATGCAAGTCTCTTATTAATCATTTCCGCTTCCAATTGTATTTCTCGCCGGCGTACTTCGGCGAGTCGCTCCTCCGCTTGAAATTGCGCTTGTTTAATTCGTGAGGCGACGCTCGTTGTTGATCGTACCGACGGCGGCCCCGCTCTGGGCGCGTCGGGTGGGGGTGCGTCGTCGTTGCGTCTAACTTCCGTAGTGGCGGTTCCGCGTTCAGCGGTCTCTTGGAGCGGTTCCATTGGCGTCACGGTTGAGGCATTGTTTGAGGGTGATGCGGGTGGTCTGTCAAGCGTTCGTAGTCCCGTTGTCTTCTCGGCTTGGCGTTGATTTCGGGTGGTCGGCATCTTCTTTCTTGCTGCCCCTACTCCTAACAATCTCGAACGGGCACGCTATGTGGGGAGCCCGTTCAAGGATGGAGTTCGTGCGGGAGTGGAAAGGTAGGACCTACCCAGCAGAGAGTCGACGTAGACAACGGGGCGCTCGCGTATCGGTTGGAGTGTCCGACAGCTTAGGCAGTGCCTACAGAAAGGACCCCCGCTCCACGACAAACCGTACTGGCGTAGCCGGACTTAAGCTCGCCTTGAAAAAGGCAAACTGACGACCCTGTCCGATAAGTCGTCCCGCCTTGAACGGCGTTTACTCAGAACGCCCACCGTTTGGCACCGTTAGGTGGTGAGACGTTTTTGAGCCGCGGTCCACCCGCGTTAGACTCGTGACAGAACACAAGTATGTGGTATGTAGTCAATGCGTTGGTGGTTACGTTGGTCAATGCGTTGGTTGATCTTCAGACTGATGTTGATGGGCGAAAGCTTCAGTTCTTCAAATCCGGCTCGGAGGATCAAAGTTACTGTTCGTGACTGCTTGTAGCCACTACAGGTCGGCCGTTGTGCTTCGATGTGGACTGTATTAAAACTCGATTCTTGATTATTTCTTCTTTATTCTTATAGCTGGGGGTCCGGAGAGCTCACACAAATCTGCTCTGACCGGCCGTGACTTAAACACATATTAGGTTTGGGAACTAGCGACGTTGTGGTACAGCTGCCGGCCCATGTAGGTAGCTTTACATTTTTGACCTAATCAACCTAAACCAACTACCCACATGAGCCGTCGTATTTTATGCAGCTGTCCCTTTCGCTCGGACCTCTCTTTTCCTTACGTATTAACATGTACCCTACGGTATCTCTCGTAATCTGGATACCCTACATATTACTAATTTTCTAAAACTCAATTACTTATTTTAATAAACTTTTCATAGTGAGGCATTAGGCCTCTAGGCACGTTTACCTGGCCCTTATAACTTTAGAAACCTTTAAATCTTTACTTTTTACCAATAAAAAGCACAAAATAAAAATCATTTATTATCAATAACAATAATACTTAATTAACGCAAATATGTTAACCGTATTACATCTATGCCGTTTTACTTGCTAACTAAACTTATACAATAGAGACTTCTGTCCGTAACAATTTTATTTTAACACAATGAAACGTTTTATTTCGCCTTATGGTAAGTGACATTAAGACTGACTCCTTAGTCGCAGCTAAGTTTAGTTGCAGCACCTACTGTGTGACTGTGACTCTCTGGCTAGAAAAAGAATGGGACTCCTGGGGTCGGCTTATCCCAAACCGGAGTACTTCATGCTCTTCGCTCTACAGGACGTGGCCAAACTTATGGCATCTATCTTTACAGAGGAAGAAGAGTGAAAGGATGGGGTTGCACAAAAGATCCCGATGGGTCGAAGTGCTACTGCAAGAGGGAAACCTCAGCAGGCCCCACTAAGATAAGATAAGATAAGACTCCTTAGTCAGTCTTGTGGAAGCGTGGAAGCGCACTACACCCTGGATCCTGATGGGTAGTTCCACATCCAGCTATCTTATCTCTTACTGACGGAATCGCCTCCAAAACGGCACTACAACCATCACGCGAGATAAAATCGTTGCGGTTCCTATACATATTATTAAGTTAAGTAACTAGCCGTACGTATGCTGTCCCACTGCTGGAAAAAGGCCTCCATGATTGAAATCACATCACCGTTACAACTAATGGTTATTGACTTAATCACCATGCTTGCCAAATACGGATTGGTGATTACAAACCCGGGCTATGCATTGAATGACCTGAAACACACCTCCAATAGTTGAGAATTCCAGGAACTTCATAAGGTGCCTACCTATAAGAAATATCATAAGTGATCCCATAAGGATAAAAAAAGGAAAATCTTTATCCAACCTGGGACTTAAACTCTGGATATAGGGTTGAACCTTTGCCACTCTGCAATCGAGGCCTTTAAAAATACAATAACAACGATTTTTCTCTTCCAATTAAACAGCACAACGGCGATTCAAACCAATCGCATCTAAATACACAGAGACATGTCGAACCCGCCGGCGCGTAGCGGATTGCAGTTAATAGTTGGGTGTTTAACGACAAATTGCTGCCTGCCACAGCGCTGATCAGCAGAGAAACGGGGCTTATACAGGTTCGATACCCGGTCGGTATTATACTGTTACGGAGAAGTGCTTGGATACCTATTACGAGTATGAGACATTCGATCACATTAAATAAAAAACCGGCCAAGTGTGAGTCGGACTCGCGCACGAAGGTTTCCGTACTTTATGACGTATTAAAAAAAAAACTACTTACTAGATCTCGTTCAAACCAATTTTCGGTGGAAGTTTGCATGGTAATGTAAGTACATCATATATTTTTTTTAGTTTTATCATTCTCTTATTTTAGAAGTTACAGGATAAACTATTCAGTTTAGAAAAAAAAAATATTAGAAACCTCAATATCATTTTTGAAGACCTATCCATAGATACCCTACATGTATGGGTTTGACGAAAAAAAAATTTTTGAGTTTCATTTCTAAGTATGGGGAACCCCCAAAATTTATTCTTTTTTTTCTATTTTTGTGTGAAAACCTTAATACGGTTCACAGAATACATCTACTTACCAAGTTTCAACAGTATAGTTCTTATAGTTTCGGAAAAAAGTGACTGTGACATACGGACGGACAGACAGACAGACAGACAGACAGACATGACGAATCCATAAGGGTTCCGTTTTTTGCCATTTGGCTACGGAACCCTAAAAATGAAATTTGTATGTAATTGAAGCAACAAATCCTGAAACGAGGAGTGTATTGAAAAAAAAACCACGAGCGTATTTTGTTCGCAACAAAATTTAAGTCAAATCATATAAGTTTTTTGTTATCTTCCGCAGGTCTTCTACATAACCATATATGAACTTTGACTATGCCAAATCTCACACTCCTCTGCGCGCGCAAAGTGCCAAAGATTTTACTTCACGCGATGATGATGATGATGATGATGAAAAATGTTCAAAGTCAAAGTCAAAGTGATTTATTGCAATTAAGTGTACAAAAAGACCGACTGACCGACCTATATCGGTCATAGCGACCACTTCGACTCTTAGTCATTCGAATACCCGTAGGCGTCTGTTTATTGAAATATTAGCTGACACGGCGGACTTCGTACAGCATTTTTTTTTATATAGCCTATGTTACTCAGCGCTAATGTAGCATTCTAATGGTGAAAGATTTTTTTAAATCGGTCCAGTAGTTTTTGAGTTTATTCGTTGCAAACATACATACAAAAATACAAAACTTTTCTCTTTATAATATAAGTACAGATACTTATACTTGCTGTACTTGTTTTCTTCTTCTTGTCTATGGCTTTGTTGTTTTTTTTATTATTCTTGGTTTTTTATTGTTTACCGTGTGTAGGTATTGTATTGTAAAATGTTGTGAGTTCTATAGATGTTTTCTTATTCTCAAGTTAAAAGGATCAAAGCAGCTAATGAATTAATTTCAATTTCTTTACAATCATTTATCATTGTTGACGATTCCCAAGTTTTAATTTACACATGTAAACGTTTGCATAAATCCAGTATTAAAAAGGTATTAGTACAAAAGGTCGGAAATGCGACACAATCCGAAATGGTTCTAAGAGGCCAAGTTTACAAAAACACATTAGTGTAATGACATCCGTTGTCACATTGATTATTATTTGTTTGTATTGAAATGCTCGAATCTATTTCGTATCAGGCAATAGAAAAAAACTATTGAAAATGACAATTCGTAAAATAGAAGAAAACAACTAGGTATGTAGGATTAGTTACCTACGAAATATGATTAATTAAAAACAGGTCTTTTTATATTGTTTTCTAAACTTTACGCGAACACTAACTAATTATGAGACGACCAACACCTCAGTCTCCCTGTGACCACGGACCCTGCAAAGGATTCGAAACGTCAGGATAAACATTAAATAATGTTTAAAGTAAAACAAACGCGAGTAGATCCGTAAAAGTTGTTTCAGGTCTTGTTAGTTAACTCGGTGGCTGCGTGGCAAACGCTCGACTGATATTTGAAGGTATCGTGTTCAATTCCCAGGTGGGGCAGTGTGTGTTTTTGTTATACAACGTGTAACAGAAAGGTGTGGTCAAAATGAAAAGATCAAAAGTGTATCCCATCTAGATCTTGTATGCAGAGTTACTAAGTCATGATTATATGTTACTAAGTCATATTAACTTTAACGTGTTATGCAATTTTTAATTAAATAGTTCTATTGTGACGTCACATCAAAATAAACAAGTTACAGCCCTAGTGGTGTAGTAACCTCTGTGTTCTTACATTTATGACTACTGCTGCTTGCTTGCTTGCTTGCGCATGACTTCACTTAAATATTTAATAATATAACTTACCTATACATACAGATCGACTTTTTTATCACCATCCAAGCCTTCTGAGATGACTCCCATGATACAAACGAACAACTTTTACTATTGGACCAACTTCCTAACTCGAAAAATAAATCTGCTGTTCCATACAAAACATCAATATTCACTCGACCAAAATGTATGGAACAGCTGATTTTTTTTTATTAGACCACTGGGTTTAGACCCTGAGGTGCCGGGTTCGATTCCCAGTGGGGTTTTCATTTTGTGCTCAGTTTGGTTTAAGTGTACTTACATCTTCGACCTACCATCAGGTGAGACAAAGGCCAAGAAGTTCCTGGTTGTGATATAAAAAGCACCAATAAATACCTACCATCTAACGTGAATATATGAACATAGATAGAATAGAATAGAAATATTTTTATTGACATGTGACAAAAACAAGCTGTGAAAGATCGTGTCAAAATAACTATTAGAAAATAACTTTGAACCGATACACATCTATTAAAGTGTTGATAAAAGGTTGGCCGACCTATAAGGTGACTTGTGTAATAAATAACGTTGTCAACGCACCACACGTCACGAATGACGCAACTATATTGATTAAAACAAAAAGAACCGATAGCGTCAATCGAATCGCGGGTCGGTGACTCGCGTGGCCGGCGCACGCGCAGCGCAGGTGTGTCGCGCGCGCCGAGCACCTTGCGCGCCAGTTTCAGATTCCCATATGATTACTGCATTCTCTCATTACCTTGATCGTAAATTGTTTAATGTACTGACATTAGCTTTTTTTTAAATCTCTATGGTTTGAAGGCTCCTCACACCTTCCTTTACAACTCATCAGTTTTTTCAGCTCGTATCTACCCACTGCTTGGTATAGCCTCCTTCATGTTACACCATTCCCTTCTAATTTGAGCTGATCGCATCTAGGTTTTTCCAGCAGCCAGCTCTATATCTCTGGCCCATCTGGCAGATGGTCGACCAGCGCTCCGGTTGGCTATCCTCGGCAGCCATTCCCTCAGAAGGGTATAGTGGCTCCAGTTTTCGACAGGAACCAATGATAGACGGATTTTTCCTTTAATTATTAAAAATGGAGGTCATCAACTAATTATTGACTTTAGCAACACTGCTTTCTATACAGGGTGTTTAGTAATACCTGTATAATCCCGAATATGGCAGATAGGGTACCGTTCATAGAACCCCGGAAAATTATGAACATAACTAAAAAATATCAGATGTCCGAGATATTAAGGTTCTTTGTTACTAAGTAAAATAAATTGTAGGTAAATTGACAACCCTAGGTAAAGCTGATATGTTGTTCTTGGTCGTCAACCTCATGGTCGACGACCACGATGACGATAGAAGTCGAAACATAGCAGAAATGAAAAACAAAAATTAATAAAATTTTGAGTTTTTTTTTTGGAAAAGTAAATCTTCATAAATATGATTTTGTATGTCACCACGGTGTTATTTATACTTGGTTGCATGACTAGGTTTCGGAGTTATACACATATTACCAAACACTATATAGGTAGTTGTCATCAAGTATTTTTTATAATTGTTTGGCGACGAAATCTGGTGTTGTACACTGGTACATTAAAATTAAAAGGAGTGGCCGATGCTTTTTTTAATGTTTTCTCTAGAATTTTTTTGTTTGTTATTTTTTATTTTTCCCTTTTTTAAAAATTACATTTTATTTGTTTTCGCATTCTTTTAAGCGACATATTATAAAATATTGTTCGAAAAAGTAGGGCTAGGTATGTTATGGCATCGGCAATAAGACAATGCTTTGTCATTTAATAATGTAAATTGGCTTATATTTCACTGAGACACTGAGACAGAGCTCATAATAAACTACAGAACAATGTGTTACACCAGTCTTTGTCTAAAACAGAACCGCAGACACGATTTCAATGATTCACGATTGTCCGCGGCGAGTCGATGTGTCATCTGTCTGTCTATACGTCACACTGTCTGATATTTTTTTTATAATAAACATCGACTTTTACACGGTGAATCATGCGTGCCACTAGCGAAATTTCAATTCCATAATTTCGTCCCACGTTTTCGAGTTCGAGTCCAACCAATTCGAGTCGACACCCTGTGGCAGAGTGTCAAAACAAGTCAACAAGAGTGTCAAGTGTATATGGTTCAATTCCCATAGTTTTAGATCTCTACGAGTAAAAACTTAGGTAGGTAGGTACATAGAGGTACTATCACCACTATTAGTGCCATTATCTGCTAGAAAAAAAACACTTTGACAGTTAAAATTTTTTTCCGATCTTCAACTATCTCCAGTCAGCCTGGATAGGAAGATCCCAACCGTCGAAGATAAGATTTATGATGTTCAAGGGTCCATATTGGGTTGCATAAATTTAAAGAGGCATATTTTAAGGCTGCATAACGTTTTTTGGCATTCTCTTCGTTTCGCATAACGTTCATTCAAAAGAAATCATTAGGCATACTTTATTTCCCCATAACTTCTTTTATAATAATGATATTTCAGCATCAAATGTTCATGCATAAATATTTTTACATAAATAAAAAGCCATGTCATATCATAAGAGATTGTGAAACGAGTACATCATCATCTATTTTATCGCCAAAAATTTTTGTGTAAAGCTAGATTTGTTTTGTCTAATAAAAAAAATAACCTCGAAACCTTCGCGATTGTCTTAAATTTGAGTAGGGCAGCTAGTATTTCTGTTGTCTAATAATTAAAATAAATTTAGACGTAAGTATAGCAATTATGTTCTTTACTTTTATGATGATTAAAATTATGATAAAGACAATTATAATAAGTTAAAATTATGCCGATGAAACCATTACGGGTTTATAACACTCTGCTTATCATAATTTATGCGAGAAAACTTTATGCTGAAACTGTTATGTCAAACAACATTATGACGAAAGAGATTATGCGACCGAAAGGGCTCCCGTGATGTTCAAGTACAATACACAAAACTTATTAATTTTGAGCAACATGTATACCTAAACCTAAGTAACTGTGTATTTTATTTATTTATTTGGTAAATAAATGTTAATCAATAGAATGTTTTGTTTCTTTTTATAATTGGCTCTCCAAAGGTTGTTACTACATACTTTACCAAGTATAAATCAAAATTTATAAGAAATATTGCTTACAAAACTGACTGTTTGACAATACACCCGATTTTGATAATTTTTTTAAAAATCTAGTACCTTGGTTGGCATCCAATTTAACTTGAGTGTATTTGAGTGGCTCTCGAACACAGATAAACCCTATAAGGTGTCTGCATATATATCATCATCATCATCATCATCATCTCAGCCAAAAGACGTCCACTGCTGGACAAAGGCCTCCCCCAAGGATCTCCACAACAACCAGTTTTGTGCTGCTCGCATCCAGCGGCTTCCCGCGACCTTCACCAGATCGTCGGTCCACCTTGTTGGAGGCCTGCCCACACTGCGCTTTCCGGTACGCGGTCGCCACTCGAGGACTGCTCTGCATATATATATATTGTTAATATTATGTTATGAAAAAATATTAAAATCAACGAAAATGTATTTACGTAAAAAATAAAGTGTCATCTGTCATGTGTTCATATTAGATTCACGATAGGATCGTTAACGACATTCTGAATACTAACACGTGCCTAGGATAGGGCAGCGGGTTCAATGGCAGTGAAATCTTACGATACGCGGCAGGTGGGAGGCAGATGGGATCCCACCCCACAGGAGTAGCTGCGTTGCTACCCAGGAGTCCATGATAAGACGGCCTTATTTACTTTACAACGGACTTTCGATTGATAATCCTAATTCGGATGTGTTTGATTGCAAATAGGTAGGTGTTTAAAAAAAATCAAAACAGCTTTTGGATTGCTAAACTTGTAATATATTCAACGTTGTAAAAGAAGAGAATAGTTACTTAGAATTTATTTTACCCCTGCTAAGTTTCTTGCTTGTGTTTTCTGCCGATGGCGATGACGTAGTGATATTTATAAGTGCTTCAATTACTTCAGTTCCAAAATCCAGATTTTGTTGTACCTTTTTTGATACGTAGCCCGGTTTAGCGATCACATCATTCATGTCACATCACACATCTACATTTGCTAAGGTGACTTAGCCAATTCCCTGGTTTGATCAATGATGGACCGAGCAGTTGCACATTCATAGGCGCACAGATAAGAAAGAGCTTGTAAGCTGAATGGAGAATACATTAGAGCGGATGCCCAGCGCGGTGCACAGGTTGGCCAAGAATTCTTGACTGACGCATCCTACGGGCAGCCGTAGCTACTGGCGTCTGGCCAAAGCCGTGCAATCTAACTTCTGCCAACCCTCGCTGCCATCTCTGAGATGTCCTGCCTGACGGATCTTTAGCTGACAAGCCGCAGGAGAAGGCCGATCTCCTGGCCGGACTCTTTGCGGCTAACTCATGAATCGATGACTGCAATGCACAGCCACCTACAATTCCTCACTGTGGCCACACAATGCCCGATATTAAAATCAGGCAGTGTGATGTAAGTACGTGCGGAGCTGCAGTCAATCGATGTTCGGAAAGCTAATGGCTCTGAGCCCCTGATGGCATCAAAGCTCAAAATTAATGATTTTTATGAAGATCAGATCTCCCCTTTTTGGTAGAAGAACGTGAAAGTTCGTATGTATAGCAACCTGAGAATGTAACAGGAGCTTGTTAACTCCTAGTTAAGTTAATAAAATTATCAGCTACTTTTCTTGCAGACCGTGCAATTATGCAAAAGTATCAACATCATTACTGTTGAGTAGATTACGTAAGTCGACAATACGACGACAGTCCACACAGGCACAAAATAATGAGACCCAGAAGGTAATCTTAAAACATACCGCGTTTGAGCAACTCACACATAGCCCGTTGCACGGACATAGATCTCGGAGCAGCTCTGAACAGTCCGAACGCAGATGTGGCAAGATTCCGTGTCTATGCGTCGCTCAAGCGCATTTGTATAAAGCTTGCCTTCTGCAGTCTTAGTCCCCGCCCGATCCTCCAAATGCCACTACACATTTACAGAATACACTAAACATGCACACTAGCTTAGGTCCAAGACACCGTACTCGTAGAACAAGGGTACGAAGAACCGGTTCACACGCGCTCTATATTAAGTACAGACATGTACTTGGTCGCTTCTCTCCTCCTCCACGGCCCGGTCTACCCGAGCCGAGGTCCGAGCCTTTAGAGGCGCCCTCGGGTTATTCCGCTCCCCGATCCGATCCGAACCCTTCGGAGAATCTAATAGGGCACGGGGACGCGCACTAGTGCGCGATGCCGTTCCCTCTAGAAAACCCCAGAAGGTGATTCGTTTCACACGGCTTGAGGAACACTTTAAGTTTCTCGCCGCCCCCAAACAAGCCCGGTGAAGCTGAAAATGCTGTCTGAGGCAACCAGCAATCTCTCTCCAAAAAAAAAGTGACCTTAGTTTGTGGTTCTGAACTGTTCCGTGATCCGTGTCCGTGTGAGGGTCTATGTGTGCGTTGCTTGACTTCTGGATTTTCCTTATTTTGTGGCTTGCAAGCCCACACAGGTGAACGCTGCCATAATAATCATTAGTGGGCACCTGGTATTATGCCAAAACTCGCCGTTTCGACCCGTTGACCTAATTACGACGGCAATTTTTTTTTGGCTTAGTTTACAAAGTTGTCTAACTGATTATGAGAGTCACATCTATACTAATATTATAAAGCTGAAGAGTTTGTTTGTTTGTTTGTTTGTTTGTTTGAACGCGCTAATCTCTCGAATTGAAAAATTCTTTTTGTGTTGAATAGTCCATTTATTGAGGAAGGCTATAAGCTATATTACATCACGCTATGACTAATAGGAGTGGAACAGTCGCTAATTAACGCGGGTGAAACCGCAGGGCACAGCTAGTACTTAATAATTATGATTGTACTGTGAGTTTATTATCGATATTCAAATTGGCATACAGTATGTTGAGTTCGTTAACTTAATTTGAATGACATTAAATCAGCTTCACCTTGTTTGGCACTAGGAGGCGATCATCACGATTATCGTCATCAGGCCATCATCACTCTGATTAGAGAGGTTTACGAAAAATAGTATTGGATTACAAGGTTATTGTAATGAAATAAACATTTTATACGTAGATTTGTCTACGTACTTATTTAGGTATAATAACTCTCGTTTATGTTACTACTATTTTATTCTTATTTTTGCATTCTTTAAAAAATGTAACAATTAGAAAAGAAAATTGTTACTTACAAATCAGTCGACTTGACTTATCGAAAACAATAAGAAACGTATAGCTTATGGTCATCATCTCTGAATACTTTAAACAACTTCGTCCTTTTACCGATAAAAAAAACTATCAAGTCTAGCACGACAGGTGACCGTCACAATAAAACCACTTCAACAACTCGGAAATCTCAAAAAATCCAGTACTACAAAATAGTTAACCGATCAAAAAGTACAAAAAGTGGAGTTACGACCGACCAGGTAGCGATCAGCTGTGCGGCAGGTTGATGAGATGACCGCGACAGATGCTGCGCACATCTGCCGCGGCGCGTGCTAGCGCTCGCACCATCTTGATACTTGAATAAATACAATCTTTATTAGGTTGTTGTAAGCCTCAGTCTTCCCACATATAGAAAGAACATGGGTAGAGTTAGAGCCACAAGCTACGAGTACCATGCTAGATTAACGACTTCCATCTTAAAATCCGGGGTCTTCCGACGAGATATTATAATTTGGTCACCCATCTCGTGACCTGCCAGTGCGAATGTTGTTTAACTTGCATAATCGCAACTCGAACGCACAAGCCACGAACGCCATTGAGCTTTATTGGTATAACCCGCGCGTTACCGACCCTGAATTTTCTATGACTGGCAATTTTATGGGATCGCATACCCTTGTTACTGCTACAAAGCGAAACACAGCAATTCAGGACTGTTGCTTGGCAGCAAAAACAAAATAAGACATGCGGATGTTAAATGTTTGTCATTAAAAAACGAGTAGAATTTTTAATTATCAATAATTAAAATACACACAGTACCCGTGCCATACAGGTTGCACCTGTTTTTTTTATTACCGTCAAAAACATTTTACGTCGCTCAAATTTTAAATTTTTTGCTTACTCTATAATTATTTCTTGTTTCTTAATGGCACCAAGTATTTAGTTATTCTGCAATCAAACTTAATATTATAGGCAAATTAACAAATATTCAGTCGCTCAATATATTTTTGTAAAGTATCAACTCGTTGCGGGCGGTGTAGATCGCGGTCAGCTGCTCCAGCGCGTGCGCATCTCGCGTCTGCTTGTCTGCGCGGCGGAGGCGCAGTCATCGAGCTGGCGCGAATCAAAAGCAGGAGCGATTTATGTTTATAGTTGTTATCATTTTTATAAAATAAAATAGGTATACTAATAATAAAGTAGCTCTTTCAAATGAAAACTTTTTACTAAAAACTAGGGATGTAACTTGCAGACTTCTTCCAGAGCGCGAAGTAGCAAAGGGATTGATTTATTTATTTTAGTTTTTACAGAAAGTGCAGAGCTTGTAGCTACTTTCACCATAGAATAAGTACTAGTAACTTACGAACCGATGGCATAGTGATATTCATAAGAAAATGATTTTGAATTTTGAATCATACCCATCGCGCTATCCCATCCCGATGTGGGTAAGTTGGGTATAAAAATGGGAAATCCGTAGGTATCCTAGAAAACGTTTCGAAGGCCATTTGAAACATTTTCAATTATTCGAATTATAATTCGGTAGGTATCTCGTGTGAAATTAAGTGCAATAATCGCTTCAGCTTCTGACTTGCGTCCCAGGTTGGAATGAGTCAGACCGCTTGCCCGGCGATCTCGTTCCAAAGATTACTAACATCTCGTGCGAACTCATGAACAAACACCGCTTAAGGCTGCATCATAATAATTAGTATTAATTTACACTCGATAAGTACACGTTTTTATGCGAACTATAGTATTGCAAATGATTAGGATTAGGGTACTACAAAAAATACTCAAAGAAGGATAGCATTTGTCGAAACTTACCTTACTAAATACAGAGTATTTACTCTGCTTTCTTAAGCTTGGAATAAATAAATAAAAAAGTTTACGCGAACACTACACATAGGAGTTAAACTCATTTTACAAAATAGCTTGCGTGTTATTTATACGTAGGTATACATACTCATATAATTTTATCCTGTCTACATAGACAGAGTCTACAAGCAACGAGTCCAAATAAAACGCGAGTAAATTCGTAAAAAGTTTTCCATTTCAATGTTCTGTAAATTCGTCTCAATGACCGCAGTTTAGTTAACCATAGTAAAAAATCCAATACTAGGTCCACGGTCCATTATGCGTCTGCTTATTCCCATTTAATAGTTCAGTTAATCAAATGGTTCACAAAAGTCTGTATCCTGTTGGCTCGTGCTACAAAAACCCTTTGAAAGATGTCAAGCCTCGTTCGTCATGGATGTAACAAGATGGTTTTTTGAAAGTGAAATCGTTAGAAGTGGATTGATTTTTAAAACAACTCATCGCGTTTACTAGTATCATCATTATCAGTGTATAAACGTCATCATACGACACCTAGTACACTTATAGGTATCAACACTATAATTGTTTTTGATGTGTAACATCTTTCCGCTCGCTTTCTATATAAGCAATTTGTGGGAGTGATTTCGTGAAATGGGACGAAAGTATATGTAACAGTGTAACAAGTGTGTAACTGGAAGTCGGGGAAATTTGTGGGAGTGATTTCGTGAAATAAGTAACAGTGTAACTGTGTAATAGGAAGTCGGGGGAAGCGCGCAAGCGCGCGCCATTTTGTAAATTTAAAATCGATATTATGAACATGACATATTATTATTGATATATTGTGTTATTTAACTATCAAAGGTCATTCTGATATGTCAAATGTCTTCTAATGAGTATTTACTGCATTTATTTTATAGTTTTAAAATGATGTAATACCTACCTGACCCATTTTTTTCAGAATATAATGTTAAAATTGCTTATTACTAAGTTGAGATGTCAAATGTTACACATCATATGCGACTACTGTAAGGCTCGCTCGTTTTTTATTTTTTTTATTTTTGTATTAAATTAAATTAAAATTAAATTAAACTAATTAAAAAAAAAAAATTATCTCGAAAACTATTAGTTTTCGGCCATAAATATGGGGTTAAATTTGTCACATTTTAGGCCGCCTATCACCTCCCGCAAGGAAGTTGTCGAGTTTCCAGTAACCCTGTATACTCGTATGTAGCTACAAGATAATTTTTTTCTAGTGAAATTTTATCTTGTCACACTGTTATGACAAAAGTCACTGTAAAAGTGTAGGTTAGTGCTGACACCTCATCCAAAAATATACATAAACTACACAATCATGAACTTAAAAGAATATTGTAATCACGGATCCAAATTGTAACTATCCTTGTGCCTACTTTCAAAAGGATTTTTTTTAAATAAAAGAAGGAGGCAAACGAGCAGGCGGGTCACCTGATGGAGAGTAATCACCGCCGCCCATGGACACCCGCAAAACCAGAGGAATCGCAGACGCGTTGCCGGCCTTAGAACCAGGGCAGTCTTTAACCTATAGGAGGCCCTAGGGACTTATGGATAATGGGGTTCTTATGATACACTAGTTTTTAGTAAATCAGGCAAAAGGAGTAAATAAACAAAACTCTAGATTTATTCAACTGGTATTTTTATTTATTTGCAGCCAGATAGAGTTGCCAGAATTAAAAAGCAAAAAAAGTCAATAAACTAGTAATACTTGTTTCGCAAAGCAAATATATTTATCGGTAATATAGATTATCGGTTAGTGATCTGGTAGGCTACTCTTGACGCAAACTCAATCTCAATACAATTGCAATCCCAAATCCAAAAAATTCAAAAGGCACTATTAAAAGCGATAATAGCGCTACATTGCAATTAAACTGCATGGAAATTGAGTGAACAAATTATTATCGAGATGGGGCGTTCCGAAATTGCGAAACTTATCCCAATATCGATACATATTAATCGCATTGGAATTTGTATTGAGATAGAGTTTGCGTCAAGAGTAGCCTACCTGGCAGGAACAAAGGGGCCCTGGACACTTGCCCAGAGTGCCCAATGGTAAAGAAGGGCCTGCTTAGAACTGTATTTGGATTTATATACCTACCTGCTTGTAGTTTATGGATACAAATACAGGTATCTGAGTTGATTCATAAAGAAGTTCGATGTCGCAGTGGTAAACGCACTTGGTCTACGATTACTGTAGTTAAACATCTTTCGCAAGGTCCGATCATTGGTTAGGTGACCAGAAAGTTATCTTCTTTAACTCATCCTACTCCTCCGCGCTTCGGAAGGCTGTTGGTCCCGGCCGCATTAGCAGCCGTTAACAACCACCGCACCGCGCTGGCCGTAGTGGTGATTTATAGTAGGGGAGCGAGGGGCTTGTTGTAACAATTTTTGATAAAATTAATATATCTTGAGATGTATTGTTTCAATTACTGCCAACTAAACATTGATTGTTGCTCCAACTATTCTTCTATTAAGTCAAATTGAAAAAATATCAAAACTACAGGTAACTTTTTCACTATTACATTTTTTATTAAAAAAGGGAGGTGTTACAACTTACCCCGTACTTGGAGTTTGTTGTAACATCCATTGGGGCAAGTAGTAACAGTAATAAAAACGAGAATTAGCACCATTAATAATTTATTTTTTTACAAATTAAACGACTTTACTTTAGTTTTCAACAAAAAATAATATGTATTCTTAACTGTATTATATAATCTTAACAATTCTTAACATACTTTTTATATAATCAACAAATTCTGGAGTCTTCATAGACAGGTGAGAATTTCTGCGCCTGAAATTTTGGAACCAGTCAGGACCAGCACTCTTATTTTGATGCCAAGAAAGGGGAATATTTTTAGCACCAAGTTGCACAGCACATTGGTAAGCTAGTTTCCTTACTTCCATAGGAAGTAATTCAAAATATATTTCGGCACACTTAAGCTATATGAAGATATTTTACATTCTTCTTCTGTTGTGAATACTTGTCTAGACTCGACATAGTCAACTTTTGGACTTTCGTTATTCTTCTTTTTCCTAATGTATCTGTAAAGAGATACGTGTCATAGACCGAAATTTTTACTCGCCTTCCGAATACTACAGTTGCTTTCCAAAACTTCAGCTGCAGCTAACTCATATACCTCCTGGCTTTATGTTGCTCGCTCCGACTTTCTCTTATTTATACTCTCTCATTCTAAAACAAAACAAATTAGGTAAATTACATTACAAATAATAACCGTAACATACAACAATATGGGGGCAAGTTGTAACATGTTACAACAAACCCCAAGATTTTGTTACAATTAACCCCAAGGTATAGTTCTTAATATTTATCACAATAACTATTTAATCAACTTAGTAGTCTCGAAAACTGTGACGCAACATCAAAAATAGATAAATTTTAACACCAAATAAAATACAGAAAGCTCCAATTAGTCGATAATTGTAAATGTAACCAAAAATGTACGAAAGTAAAAATATACGTTACCTGGCAACAATGAAGCACTTGTGCACATCCACTAACTGCGCCGCCTGGCGGGACATTGGCTGTGATGTCGTGGCGCGGCGCGGTATAACGGTAAGATTCAGTCGTAGAAATATGTTAAAAAAGTTTAAATTCCTAGTGAAAAAGCCCTGTTACTACTTACCCCTGCTACAACAAGCCCCTCGCTCCCCTACGTCCTCCCAAAATGGTGGTATAGTATATAGAAAAAAGCTCGTGCCCCAGCAGTGGGGACATTAATTTGCATAACATTAATGAGCTGGTGATAATAGCTCGATGGCGCAGTGGTTAACGCGCCCAGTCTGCGAGTGCTGAGGTTAAGCAACTTTCGCAAAGGCCGGTCATCGGATGGGTGACCAAAAATGTATCATCTCGAGCTTCTCCGTGCTTCGGAAGACACGTTAGGCCGTTGGTCCCGGCTGCATTAGCAGTCGTTAACAACCACCAACCCGCACTGGGCCCACGTGGTGGTTTATGACCCGTTCTCACTATCCATCCATAGGGAAGGCTCGTGCCCCAACAGTGGGGACATAAAATGTGCTGATAATGATGATGATAATAGCTTCATATAAAATGTTTCATTTTAATTTGTATTATTTGTAAAAACTTAAGAAGACAAACGCATTAATATATATCGGGGCTTAAAAGAAGTTATTATAATGAGAAGTAAACAAACCTAAAAGGTAACAATTATAGGCTGAAAGGTAAGAGTTCGTCTGCTACCTGTTCGGAATAAGAGCAAAACAACAAATTGGAACAAAAAGAACCGGAGAAAATTGATAGTAGCGGCAAAAAATGACGACAGATGCTGACACAAGAGGGACAGTCGCGCGCACACGGCGGGGAGTTTCGCTGTCTCAAATACATAACAATTATTTAATAGTTTGTAATTTTGTTTATGTATACTAATATTATAAAGCTGAAGAGTTTGTTTGTTTGTTTGGTTGAACGCGCTAATCTCAGGAACTACTGGTTCGAATTGAAAAAATATTTTTATGTTGAATACTCCATTTATTTAGGAAGACTATAGGCTATATATAAAAAAAAGTACACCCGTGCGAAGCCGGGGAGGGCCGCTAGTTAATCATATTGGTGCCTCTGTGGCCGAGTGGCAAAACGCTCAGCACGATATCCGGAGGTTCTATGTCCTATGTCCATATTACCTTTAAGGACATTTGGAAAACGTACCTATTGCCATTTTGCCATATGACTGATGACACTTGACCTGGATTGTTAGAGTGAGCTGGTTCGGATCCAGCTCATGGAAAATAAACATCTTAAATGTTTCTATTTGAAGTAAATTAAAAAAAAAATGTGTTCAAAAAACCATTTTAAAGCCACATCATAGGTCATCATCATCATCATCTATATTTTACAAAAAAATAACTTTAATATTCGTTTTAACGTTATATAAGTCATAGTGGTATATGTATCAAAAGCATACTGCAAAAACGCTGGAAGTAAGCCGCAAGAAACTCGGCCAGTTTTTGGCAAAAAGGTACTTTATTATTGTTATTTACTAGGCTTATTTAATTAATAAAATTGTATTTAATTTACAAGATAAATTTTAAATTGTATCTAAAAAATATTTTTCTTGTAACCACATAACATAAAGCATGTGAATTCAAAAATTTTAATAATAAAAATATTAATAAGGACTACATCCTCATCGATTGTTGAATCATCATCATCTTCATCATCATCGGCCTATCTTAGTCCACTGCTGGACATAGGCCTGGTAAAAAAATTGGTTAAATACCTACTTGCAAAAGTGTTCTTTTGACTGTTAGGGTAACTAACAGCAGCAAAAACCACAAAGTACTAGAAGAATTCAACGACTCTATTGGGGTCTTGGCAGCTCAGCGGTTAGAGCATTAGACCGGTAATCGGTTCGATTCCCACTCGAGCTTCCTGAGAGAGGTTGATTTTTCCTAGTAACAATTTATCTTGTAACAAGTCCTAACATTGTGAGTGAAAAAATTAAAACGTATTTAATTTATAAATTCTAGGTAAACACTTTTGTTCGCGACTGCTCCGGAAGGGCACGAGCCATGAGCTGCAAAAAGTCGAGAACAGTTCGATTGTTCGATGGGTGACCGCGCCGCGGAGCGAGACCCGGCATCTATTAAAATACTAGTTTTAAAAGTACAGGTACTTTTTGAACTTCCTTAATTTAAAGGTCTTTTTTATATTAAAAGGAGGCAAACGAGCAGGCGGGTCACCTGGTGGAAAGTAATCGCCGCCGCCCACCGCCCATACACCCGCAAAACCAAAGTAATCGCAGATGCGTTGCCGGCCTTGAGGAAGGAGTTAATTCTTGAGGAGGAAGTAGGAAAAAAGCACTTTTTTTTTTACTAAATTCAAAACAAAACGAAACTGCTAGCAATCGTAGACAGATTATATAACTAAGTATTTTAAAAATATGTAACTTCTTCGTTTCGAGTTCTAACCTTAAAACGGTGGGCCGATACAAATTACGACAAAGTTTATAACTTGTTATATAATGACTTGTCAATTTATTAAAAAAGTCTTAAGTTACATAACAAATTGAACTTTGAACTTTAAGCGCAAAGCTGCGCATACGCAAGTTGCGAACCGCCCAATTCATGTTAATAACCGAATTACCTTCGAATGCACATTGCGCAGTGACACAATCCAGTGAAAGTTGCTTTGCCCTGCACATCTGTCATTCACTTTCCCTTTTTGGCAAATACTTACTGTATGATATGTGCAGAGTGAATCATGAAGACTGGTGACCGAGCTATAGTAGACAGGCATACATGTTCATCACCACCTCATTTTATGTACCCACTGGTGGGGCACGAGCCTTGCTTATGAAACATCACACCACCATATTTACACAACTACACAAAATGAAAAACCAAACACAATACCATAGATTAGACCTAATAGGTACATATTAGGTACGAGGAGCTCGTTGGCGCTAGTTAACGCGCCCGGTCTGCGAGTGCTGAGGTTAAGCAACTTTCGCAAAGGCCGGTCATCGGATGGGTGACCAAAAATTTATCATCTCGAGCTCCTCCGTGCTTCGGAAGGCACGTAAAGCCGTTGGTCCCGGCTGCATTAGCAGTCGTTAACAACCACCAATCCGCACTGGGCTGGCGTGGTGGTTTATGGCCCGTTCTTCATTTCCATCCATAGGGAAGGCTCGTGCCCAGCAGTGGGGACATAAAATGAGCTGGTGATGAGGTACCTATTCTAAAATAGTCTTTGGATGAACTCATTTTGTAGGTACATCCAGGTCTAAGCTACTAAACAAATAAATTTAATTAAAAATAAAGGTATAATACTTATCAATTAACAGCAACTTCTAACAGTTTTTAGAATTTTTGTCTGTTTATCTGTTTATTTGACCGCGCATCACGTGAAAATGGCTGAACGGATTTGGATGAAACTTTGCAGATAGACAAACCATGACCCGGACTAGGACATAGGATACTTTTTATCCCGGTAACAGGTTCCTGTGGGATAGTATAGTCTTCGCAAACGAAGTTGCGGGCGACAACTATAGTATAATAATAATTTTCATTATTGACACAAAAGTTATTTACAAATTCCTAAAAAGACTCAGCTGACACTCAAACTAGGGTAAAATGTCAGTATCTTAGGACTTCAGGAGTCAGCAGCTTTTTGTAACAAAAGTGTCAAGAAAGCTTAATAAAAACTTAACAATACACTTTATATGGATATTAAATGGATTCATAATGTATACATAATGTATCAATAAATAAATATTGTATTAAAATAGATACCTACATATTTAAAATACCTGTATAAATATAAAGTTAATATATTACCTATATTCTATTTATTTAAAATTACTAAATAAAAACTTTGTTATTCCATTTCTATTGTAAGTAGGTAAGTATGTAGCCCGTCCGTTAGTTAAATAGATATTAAGTAGGTAACTAAATAAATACTATTTAGAATAGCCCGGTTCGAGTCTTGGCTCCCGAAATCGCGTAGTGTGTCTTAAAATCAATTTATGTAGTAATTTATTAAAATTTTAGTATAGTTACAATTTGTGAGTTAGCCTACAAAGCTAAAATAAATGAACAAAACCATACATTTTCACAGCTAAATTAAGTACTTACATATAAATAAATATCTGTGGTATTATATTATATCATAGCAAAAACCACATTTAAAAAAACCCAATATATCTTTATAAATACCTACGTAAAATCAAAACTTATGCTAAGATAAATCAATCAAAGATGATAAATAGTTACCACTCAACTTTATATACCAAAATCGATGCGTCGGCGCACTCCCTGAGATTGTGTGAGATTGTGCTGAGACAGATGGCCAATTTAGTGAGAGCCGTCGAGATACGCGTTCGGTGCCGGGTCGCGATTGGCCGTGATCCGCCGCCTCTCGGTAGGCGGTCCACGCAGCTTCCAATCGCCTCATCTCGGGTCTCGACAGATCCGAGGGGACCGATATCGATACTAGGGTTCGGCATGTGGCAAACTCGTGCTATGTATTCTATGTGATAAGCTTCTGAGTTTTGGTTTGATTTCGTCAGTATATTAGTAAGTATATAATAATTTAACATTTAGGTATTTAGGTTAAATTAATAAAATAAAAAATAAAAAAAAAATATTTGAATAGACATAATATATGATGATGATGATGATGATGATGATGATGGTGATGATGATGATGATGATGATGAGGAGCTAGGTGCCAAGTGCGAGTTTCATTCGATATTCGATCACGTTAACGAAAACGAGAATTTGTATGGCAAAATGTTAACTCTTCTCGTAATTATGTCGCCAGGAGGCGCTGCTTTAATGCCATATAGGGTAGGGTTACCATTTAGTAATTTGAAAAGTCCTGACAAAAAGCCTGACATTTTGATAAAAGTCCGGACTTTTTAGTCACAAAATGGAAACATTACTTATTTCACAATAGAAGTTGATTGTTAAAGAATATTTTATATTTTGTTTTTAGATAAATGAGAAGTTAATAAAAATTAAAGAATTAGTTGATATTACTTATCTAATATGTAGTTTTGTTACTTACGATAAATAAGTTCATAAACATGTCCACGGAAAGCTCACTCTCTGGCAACATTTTTTTAATTTTATATTTTATTTTTTGTTTATATTTACCATTAATATATAAGAATGCCCTAACAGGGTTTGTAACAGGCCATCATATACTATTATATTACCATATTACGATATGAAAGTGATACTGTATACATAAGTGCAATAAATAAATAAATAAATACTCATATTCCAAAACCCGGACAAATTAAAAAACCGGACAAAGTCCGGACTAGAGACTTTTCGTAAACGTAAACGTAATCGAATGCATACGGATAGTAAACAAAACTCACACTAGGCACCCTGGAAGCTGATTTTTGATCCGGTGAATAATTCTAACGCTATTGCCTATATCAGTTACTAGCGACCCGCCCTGGCTTCGTACGGGTGCAATGCTTGATATTAAGCATGTATTTATACATATAAACCTTCCTCTTGAATCACTCTATCTATTAAAAAAAACCGCATCAAAATCTGTTGCGTAGTTTTAAAGATCTAAGCATACATACATACATACATACATACATACATACATACATACATACATACATACATACATACATACATACATAGGGGCATAGGGGCAGCGGGAAGCGACTTTGTTTTATACTAATGTAGTGATTGACGAGTGCTCCTTTTTCTCTTATTCAAAGTCACTAGGACTAGAAACTTATTTTTGACACCGAAAATTCTCGAACGGTACCTACCTATGGAGGAGCTCGATGGCGCAGCGGTTAACGCGCCCGGTCTAAGCAAAAATGTAAGTATCATCTCGAGCTCCTCCGTGCTTCGGAAGACACGTAAAGCCGTTGGTCCTGGCTGCATTAGCAGTCGGTAACAACCACTGCACCGCACTAGTGGGTTACTCTTGAAACACAATTGTAATAATCAATTTCCAATCCCAAATCTAAAAAAATTAAATGGCACTCTTAAAAGCGATAATAGCGCTACATTGTAATTAAATTGGGTGGAAATTGAGTGAACAAATTATTATCGAGATGGGGAGTTCCGAAATTGCAAAACTTATCTCAATATCGATACATATTAATCGCATTGGAATTGTATTGAGATTGAGTTTGTGTCAAGAGTAGCCTACCTGGGGGTCGACCGCCTAACTCTCTCGCTTTCGATCGCTTTGAAGGCGAGGCGAGGAGGAGGCGTCATCTTGTCATTTCGAAAGCAATATGAAAGCAATATCGAAAGCTATAGGCTATAGCTTTCGATATTATTCGATATTATATTTCGATATTTTAATAGAAAGCGAGGCCAGGGCCTCGCCTTCAAAGCGATCGAAAGCGAGAGAGTTAGGCGGTTGGGGGGCTGGGCCCGCGTG
Organism: Eudonia mercurella; assembly: GCA_963082485.1. Taxonomy (NCBI): domain Eukaryota; kingdom Metazoa; phylum Arthropoda; class Insecta; order Lepidoptera; family Crambidae; genus Eudonia; species Eudonia mercurella. The sequence goes on from OY720043.1 coordinate 8,005,699, forward strand.
GTGGTTTGTGGCCCGTTCTCCCTATCCATCTATAGGGAAGGCTCGTGCCCCAGCAGTGGGAACATAAAGATGAGCTGATGATGATGACGATGATGATGATGACCTACCTATGAAATTGTAAATAATGTAAAACTTATTATGTTTCATAGTGTAGGTATTCATGTCACTTTTACTTTCAAGATCACCGGTGGGATTAAAAAATCGCCCTTCATGTGTTTGAAATAGGTTTAACATGTTTTAAAAATCGCACTTCTAATACAAAACTGCTGTACCTAACTCGAAATATACTGAAATTTAGGATTAAACCTCATTGGTAGCGTGAAATCACCATATCGCCAGCCCCACCCCACGGAGATTGACAATAACCATTAGTAACCATAAATAATAACAATTTAACCACTAATTTTAAGTTAGAGACAGAATGGATGTTGATTGCTTCTTATAATAGTATAACTTTATATTAAGTATGTAAAATGAAGCGTGCTAGGTAAACTATTCGGAACAAAAATGCATTTCGAAAGTGGTCATTTATTTAAATTTCGAATAACAAAATCTGAAATAATATTGGATAGCATCAACAGCTTTAGCTTACTATGAACCTTACGTCATAAAAATAAAGATTAAATTGAGGTTGCAAAACATTTGTACTTACATTTTACTCATCATCGCCACAAACGTCATTGTGCGTCAAGCGCTTATCGGGAATCTAGTACCTACATTTGATCGAAGGGAAGAGGTATTAACGTGTTAGTAGCGCATTACCTATTAGTTTAAAAAAAATGCTAATTGCATTAAATAAATAAAAAAACATTGGAGACTTCTTGGCGGGAAAGTGAAGAGTCATGTCTGCGGTTTTGTTTTATTTTCTAAAATTTGTGTTATGTCGAATATTAATGTGAAATAATGGTGGATTATTAACCGTTAAATGTTCGTGAGTGTGCATGAGTGTTGGCAAATGAAACAAAACAGTGCAACGTCACTTTTCAAATTCTCTCAAGAAGTCCGCCCGAGGACTTAGTAAAGCCCCACATCTTTACTGAGATACTCGAGGGGTTGGGTGGTATATCATTTCTCATTTCTATTATCATTCATTATCATCAAACAGAAAAGAAATATTGCTAATTTATGTATTACTTGTTAGAAAAATTACTTTGACACTGGCTAAATGTGCTAATCGCACGAAGCCATCAACAAAAAGAAAAAAAAAAAAAAACATTGGACTTCTTGGCGGGAAAGTGAAGAGTCATGTCTGCGGTTTTGTTTTATTTTCTAAAATTTGTGTTATGTCGAATATTAATGTAAAATAATGGTGGATTATTAACCGTTAAGTGTTCGTGAGTGTGCATGAGTGTTGGCAAATGAAACAAAACAGTGCAACGTCACTTTTCAAATTCTCTCAAGAAGTCCGCCCGAGGACTTAGTAAAGCCCCACATCTTTACAGAGATACTCGAGGGGTTGGGTGGTATATCATTTCTCATTTCTATTATCATTCATCATCATCATACAGAAAATAAATATTGTTTATTTATGTATTACTTGTTAGAAAAATTACTTTGACACTGGCTAAATGTGCTAATCGCACAAAGCCATCAACAAAATGAAAAAAAAAAAAAAAAAAACATTTCGTCAGCGTTACAGTTGATGGGTTTAATCATCACGCTTGCCAAAAGGCGGATTGGTGATCACTGACTCGGGCTATCTATCCATCCATAATCCGAAACACGCTTTACGCGATCCATGAACTGAACCCCAGGACCTCCGAGGCGTTATTATAGATAGATAAATACATACATACATACATACATACATACATACATACACACATACATACATACATACATACACACATACATACATACATACACACATACATACATACATACATACATACATACATACATACATACATACATAATCACTCAATACTCTCACATCTTTATTAAGATAAGCAGAGCATCAAAATCACCAATTTTAAGTAAACTCGCAGTTTGTGACCTCGACGTCACATTTAGCATAATCAAGGTACATAGGTGTCCTAGGTGGATTAGATAACATCAGTGATAGGTTGTTAGGCGATCGCCTGATGTGCGAGCATCTTGGATCCCTTGTAGGGTTGCCAACTTTTATTAGAAGAAATAGAGTATATCTGATTTCAAAGAAGGTAAATAAAGAGTACGGACTTACAAAAAAGAATATCATTTGTTTTATATTTTTAAAAGGTATTTTTTGTACATTTTGCAGCACATAACAATTTTTCATGGTTTTTAAAAGAATTGCATGAGTCCAAACATTCTAACTCTAAATTTATATAGATCAAAAGCTCTTTTGGACTTTTTTTGTTCTGATAATGGGTTTGCATAATATTACATGACTGACACTAGCATAGTAAACATTGTGTCAAAAAGAGTATTTTAGCATACTCTATTAGTGTTATAGATTATAGAGTGCGCCTACATGATATAGAGTACAATACTCTATTTTAGAGTACGGTTGGCAACCCTAATCCCTTGTTTAGTCAGTTTAGACAGCTCTTACGACATACACGGGAAGGTAGGCAGCTGATACATTTTTTTCACGTCCCAGACCAGCATTGGTTTTACATCATCATCTCAGCCAAAAGACGTCCACTGCTGGACAAAAGCCTCCCTCAAGGATATGAGGGGTATATATTTATTTTTTATATTAATTATCCTGACGTTTCGAACGTCTTTTGCAGGGTCCGTGGACACAGGGAGGCTGTGAGATTATGCCATCTCTGCGAGTGATCCGAACAAAATTGTTGTAGGGGTTAGTGTGGTGCCTCTACCTTATATAAGAAAAAAACAACTATTTGTATCAAGCAGCTCATTACTGCTCCACGTCATCGTAATTAGTTGTTATTATAATATATCAGTATAAACAGTATCGATTCTACTCTTTTATTCTCACGATGATGAATCATCTGTCAAACTTTTCATACTCATTTACGAGACTTCTACTGCCATCTGTACGCAAAGAAATGAAACATTAGGCTTGACAAAAGAACCTAGTTTTACTACTCGGCGAAAGAGGTCTCTGCTCTGCAATGAAATTGTTTCTATTGGTCACTAGATGTCGCTAACATGGTACGTGAGTGGCATCCTTAGAAAGATAAGCAAATTTTATTGCATCTCAAAGCCAATATCATTTAAGAAAAAAATATTTAGCTTGTTATCATTAAATACTACAACAACGGAAAATAAACTTTGTTATTATGCGAAATAAGCGCAAAATTTCTGTGAATATTGGTTATTAGCGTTAACAACATTGAAAACTTCAAAGTGAAAGAGGATTATTTCTTTTGTTTTTAGCTTGGTTAACAAGAAAATGAGTATTTATCACTGGAAATTAGGCGATATAGCTCTTGCAAGAGTGTGCCACAAAGTTTATGCAAAGGTTCAAGTAGTAAAAAACGAAAAAGGACTATTTTACGATGACAAAGGTTAGTTTTGTTAAACTTGATAAAAATCTAAAAGTACATAACTATCCTGCAAAACATTAAACATTTGACCTTACTACGTAATTATTTAGGAAATTAATAACTTTTAATTGGGACTTATTTTACCGGCTACCGTATTAAACTAATAATTTCATACAAACTTTCTTCAAGGTCCTCATAACATTCTATGATCAGTTTTAGGTATTTCAACAAACGAAGATGGTAGCATCACTGCCACTGAAGAGCTATGTTACTATGTCGAGATAAGTCGCACGAAGGAGCGACTTTGGCTGCCCTACACAAGCCTCCACTTAGCTGAGCGTTCCAGACCCTTCTATGGTCCTGCTGATAAAATAATAGTACCTAAGCCTGTAGAAAACAAACCCGCCAGAAAGGTACTTAGTTAACATTGTGATTGTAGATGAGTAGGGAGATCTATCATGGGTTAAACCCTAGATAAAGATCATGCTTTTATTGTTTACACTTTCATTAAAATTGTGGTTACACTTGAAAACTGTGGAACAGAAGCTGTATTATGCAAATTACATTATAGTATATCCTTTAACAGAACACATTCCATTGTCCCTGGATCTTCCGTGCTTGGGAAGGCATGTGAAGCTCTTGGTTACAGCTAACACCTAAATTTTAAGAGCATTGGGGTTTTAAGCCTTATTTCACCATGCAACACCCATCTGTTTCCATTGAAAAGTCAGCAAAATACTGCAATTATTTTAAATCGCAGTGACTATCTTTTGATGTAAGATTTATAAAATACAAGGGAATTATAAATTGTTCGGCAGCCTAAACAGTTTATGAATTGCTGGTTTTGGCAATGCAATTAAATAATAGTACTCTTTTGGTGTTAAATAAATCTTATATTTTAAAGAATGAAGAAGAAATGTTGTAATGAACTTAAAATAAGATTTTTAACTGTTCTAAACTTATTTTAGAATAGACTACTAGACATATCAATGTCGCTTCATTATTCTGAAATGTGCTTTATATTAATGATCGCTTTAAATAAAATTATGTAAATGTTAATGACTAGAAACATAAGTTATTAAGTTGTTAAATTCGAAGTCAATAATAATATTAAATAATAACATGCTTATATTTTTTAGGTTGAAATGTAAACAATTGGATGTATTGTGTGTTGTTTAACTATAAAATTTTAATTATAACTTTAAACTAAACTTAACTGCTTTGTTTCTTTTCAATTCCGTCTTAAAATTGTTTAATTAAAGATATGATATAATTTCACAGAGGAAAATCAAAGAGGACCATACAGTGCCTATGGGTATGAAACTATCTACGCTCAAAGAGCCAGATCTTAACACTACTTATGACATACGTCATATGCCTCTCAAACAGAGCAGATATGAGAATGCTTTCAAAGAGTTTGTAAGGAGGGGCAAAGATGTCCTTTTCGACACCTACTTCTACTGCTTGCAAACTAGTAAAGACAGAGATGAAGACTGCTTGGATTATCTGTTGAATGTAGACGCTAGCACGGAAGATAAGTTTGAGATGTTAATAAGAAATATAGCTACAGAGAAAGAGATAGAGAACTATTTGCATCAGTGCTGGAGATATAACTTTGTCCATAAGCAGTCTGAGAGCAAAGACGCTTTGGATGACACAGTTAGTTTTATTTTTTGTTTTTCTTTTTATTATTTCTTTATTGCATTATCAGCAACGGGCGAAGTTAATGCCTTCATACATTCTCTGCCAGTTAACCTGCAATGCTGTCGAATGGCTGCTCAAAAAATGATGCAGTTATTTGTGATACACTTTTGCAAACAATTAGTAGACGTAACTTGGAAAGTAATTTCTCATGTAGTACTTACTTCCTGTGTAGAGTAGTTAGAAAATACTTATTTATTGCTAGGGTAACCATTCCCTACTCTATTATAGATAATACCGTTACCATATTCTCAGTAAGTATCGGCATGAAATAATATTATATTAGTCCATATCCGTATCGGTGAGTAATGTTATGTAGTTATGTCTATAAAAGTAATTTGATACCGGTAATGCCGGTGGCTGGCAAGAGCTGGTTGAGAGTAGCCGCGGACCATGCTCGGTTGCGTGCACTTGGAAAGGCCTATGTCCAACAGTGGACTAGTATAGGCTGATGATGATGATGATGATAATGATGATGATGATGAATGCAGGTAACGTTACCTAGAAAAGTATCGCTATTTCTTTTAGTTAACCTAATGCGATTTAGCCAATCCGCCTAGAGCGGTTTGTTAATTTACCGGTAAAAATGCCAACTAGCTAAAGATACCAAGATTACCGGTACTTTTTTTACCGGTATCCTCGTTTGACAGAAGTATCGATTAATAATATTTTTTTTACGGTATTCAAAGGCCTGATTGGTAGCAGTAATGCAGGTAACATTACTTTGAAAAGTACATATTGTTATTTTTTTTCGTAACCTAAAGCCAATCCGTGTATAGAGGTAACGATACCAAGCATATACTTACTTTTTTTTACCGGTATCTTCGTTTGACAGAAGTATTTATTTATTTATAGAAACCAACACCTTATTACAACGTATACTTATTCTACTGATAATTACAATAAGTAAAACCAATTACAGGTTTCTGCATTTACAACATATATTTTTTTAACCTTTTGTAATGAGGTCACAAAAAAAATATAGATAGTTACCAACTTTTTTAACCGTATTCAAAGGATTCAAAAATCACAGACTCCCAGGTATTAGTGGGTGTTCCATTCTGTATCGCCTCGATCCAATGTCCCTGACAGGTTCCTGTTGGAGCGGGATAAGCCGGACGGGTGAGTCCCGCATTACCTTGGCCTCTTGGCTTCGTATGAGTAATGCATTGAATGGGAAGAAAAAAGGGTTCAAAGTCCAGAAACACCGTTCGATTACATTGTTATTATTATATAACAAAATTAAATTACAGATGCTAGCAAAGTCTGAAATACCGGTATTTTAGGGAACCGGTACCTCTTTACCTTCTTTTTAATCAGTTTTGGCAAAGGCTTAATACCGTTACCAAAAAGTTACATTGGTATCAGTCATGCAGGTACCGTTATCTAGAAAAGTAAAATTAAAAATGTATTATTTTTTATTTATTATTTAATATGAACTTTAACAAATATTCTTTGAAACGTCTATTCAAAGCCATGACTTCGTAAACCCTACGGTGGAGACATTGTACAGAGACAAACCGCAAAGAGACAATAAAAATATCACATTTATTAATTACAGTAATTTGCACTATCATCATCATCATCGTCAGCCATATGACGCCCACTGCTCGGCATAGGCCTCCCCCAAGGATCGCCACACCGATCGGTCCTGTGCTGCCCGCATCCAGCGGCTTCCCGCGACCTTGACCAGATCGTCGGTCCACCTTGTAGGGGGCCTGCCCACGGAACGTCGTCCGGTGCGTGGTCGCCAATCGAGAACCTTTCCGCCCCAACGGCCTTCGGTTTTCCGCGCTGTGTCCCGCCCACTGCGACTTCAGCTGAGCAATCCTCCGAGCGATGTCAGTTGTTTTAGTTCTGCGGATTTCATCTTTTCTGATTCTATCGCGCAGGATAATACCGAGTAGGTATCGCTCTCTTCATTGCTCGTAAAACTATATCCATATATTTTTGTCATTAACATAGTCTTCCACTTTATAATAACCTTTACTTTCATTAGAGTCTTTGAAATTTCAAGTATCTTGGTATCGTCGTATTTACCAGTAATTATGAAATTTTTGAATTTCTGGTATCGTCGTCGGCACAAATTATTTGACTCTTTTTAGATAGGATAGCATTTTATTTATATATTAAGGCTGAAGGAGCTCGAAAACGCGCTTGATCTGCAATTGCTGAAGGTAAGCAACTTTTACAAAGGCATGTCATGGAATGGGTGACCAAAAATTTCGAGCTCCTCCGTGCTTCGGAAGGCATGTACAGCCGATAGTCCTTGTTGCATTAGCAGTCGTTAACAACCGCCAATAAGCACTGGGCCCATGTGTGGTGTGGTGCGTGTGATGTTTCCATCCATAGGGATGTCTCGTGCCCTAGCTGTGGGGGACATAAAAATGATCTGGTGATGAATTAAGCAGAAACGGGAGGCCAAGTCTGCCGCATATCGGATGCGCTGTAGTCCAAAATCTCCACAATGTGGAACCCTGAGACGGCTAAGTGGCGTTGCGGTAGACCACGCAGGCGGTCGGTGGTGGGAAGCTGAACGCCTTTAAGACGCAGCGCCGGCCCTAGGGTAGAGCGAGTGGAGCGGGAGATTCCAGAAGGTAAGATTCATACAAAAGCACTTGAGAAACGCCCACATAGACAACTCCCACGGACTGAGAAGGGATGATCGATGATCATCGATGCTAAAAGATAAAACATCGATGTAAAATATCGATATTGCATTATATAAAACATCGTGACATCGATGTCACGAACGACGACATAGTACATCGATGTCAAGGCTGGTTCAACCACAGATCAACAGCGCAACAGGTTAAAAGGTTCTGCGCTTTCAAAATTATTATTTTTACAGTCAATTTGTGTTCATACGCCCTGATATCTCCAATATAATAAAATCTTTGTTAAATTAAAAAATCGTGTGATGTACGAGTTACAATATTGGAAAATGCCCTATCATAAAAGAACACTTTCCATCACAAATAAACACAATTTTTTTTTACTTATTTTTTTGGAGGCTTTTGTCTATTCATAGACATGTCAACCTCATCGTAACCTTAATGTTTAAACACAAAAAATATAAAGGACAATCACAACAATTAAATATCTAAGTTTGCCAAAGTTACCGTTCAAAGTTCAATCACTGCGCTCTTGCCTTGGTTGGTGGTCAAAAACCCGCATTTGGCAAGAGGGTAGCCATAGCCAACCAGTCAACCACAAAAGTTATGCATCGAAAAACCAAAATCCCGACATGCGCATTGCCACTGCCACAGAAGTCTATAAATGAAATTGAAAAAAAAAACTACTAGTACGAAGTAGTTACTATACATGATGCAATAAATTTACTCACATGACTATATAAATAAACAAAATGCGTTTATTTCGACCAACTTAGAATCATAGGTACAGTAGGTATCAAATAAGTAGAAATAAAAATAAAATTACAAAATAAAAATTACGGAATAAAAATAATACTAAAAATTACAAAATTAAAATTCGTCGAGTTTAAATGACAAAAGCAAAATTATTCAACTCAACAATAAAAAAAAATTATAAGTACTTGGAAAAAATTTCTACATTTACAGCAATCACATAAATAATATAGTAAAATTAATAAATTAGATATAAATCAGTATTAAAATGAATAAAATATGACTACTACAACTAGTGACTTCACCACCAAAAGACAACAGGTGTTTTTTATTAAATTAGCTGTCCCTGAAAAAGCTGTCTGTTTGAGGAGCTCGATGGAGTTAAGACACTTTTGCAAAGGCCAGTCATCGGATGACTCAAAATTTATCATCCCTACCTCCTCCGTGCTTCGGAAGGCACGTTAAGCCGTTGGTCCCGACTCTCGGCTAAATTGGCAGTCGTTAAAAACCACAAATCCGGACTGGGCCCGTGTGGTGGTTTGTGGCCCGTTTTCCCTATCCATTCATAGGGAAGGCTCGTGCCCCAGCAGAGGGAACTTAAAAATGAGTTGATGATGATGAGCTGTCCCACAGTGCCATTTTAATAAATTTTCTTGTTATTCTAGAGTAAATCACCAGAGAAGATGGCGATCACTCTCCACTTGCCCTGGTGCCTCGTGTGTGGTGGAACTGGCAGTGGTAAGCTGCGAGAGTGTCCCAATTGCCCGTCCTCATTCCACCTGGCCTGCAGACGCGAGTGGCTGGTCACCATCATACGTAAGGAACACTCGGTGCTCCCTCTTGATGTTATTTGTAATTTTAAGCACTCGATACTATAAATGGTACCTCTGGCACATTACATGGCACATCACCTTATCCAAAACTGTCAAATTTCTTCAATAAATATTCAACCATATGCCATAGATATAAAGTTTAAAGTCTATTAAGAAATTTTTACAGTTTGTGGTAATCTGACGTGCCGGCGTATGTACGTTTTAAAACATTAATTTCTAAATTTTTCTTAGTGGTAGCAAAAACCAAGGCTTACCTTTAGGGGTTAGGAGGAGATAAGTTAGTATGAATTTATACTACTATATAGGTACCTGAATTCAGACACACATGCATATAAACTACTAGCTGATCCGGCGGACTTCGTACCGCGTTTCTTTCTTTTTTTTAATATAGCCTATGTTACTCAGTGCTAATGTAGGATTCTAATGGTGAAAGAATTTTTTAAATCGGTCCAGTAGTTTTTGAGTTTATTCGTTGCAAACATACGTACATACAAAAATACAAAGCTTTCCTCTTTGCAATATTAGTATAGATTATATCAATAAAATTAATGAAAAGTACCTAACAATTCAAAAAAAAGTTTGCGTATAACTGATTTTATGTGATGAAAGTTTCAAATCGCTGAAAATCTGTTGAACAAACGTTTTTTTTAGGTAATGTTTTAACTATTACTGTTAAGATCTCAGTATTTTCCTTGAGCATGGAAAGTTTTATTAGAATAGGATAATTGGTTTGAAAAAATTTGAACTTTCAAATTTATCTTAACCTTAGATCTTCCTTAGATCGCAAAAACCCACCCAAGAAGACTCCGAAGACTCAAGTGACGCTGGTGGAGAAGATCCTGTCCAGTACGAGGGTAATCAGCTCGGTGCGCAAGGAGAAGGAGAACGTAGAGCTCTGCCCCAGTTGCATGTGGGGGCCAAGGGTTGGGTGCGTAACTGACATTATTCTAACCGCCTCTGTGGTTAAGACCACATCCGTTTCAGACCTAGAGGTCCAGCAGACTTTACCGATAAAAAGCAACCGGTTGCTAATTGCACAATGGCAACGCGACTCTACTAGTTGCGGTTGCTACAATCGGTCGGTTTATTTTAGAGCGTCGTCGTCATGCACTTTTAGTTCGTCAATCGCTCGCTAGTGGCGCTATCGTAGCGTCCTACCACAGATTAGTTAATAGTTACTGTTCTACGTTCCGTAATACGAATATGTGTTTTGGCAGCGATAAATTGTAAATTGTCGCGAATGCGATTGTCACTTAAAGATCGGTAATTCAGCCTGCCGGGTTCGCTCCCAGCGGGGCGTTCATGTTTGTGTACTCGGTTTGGTTGGTTTCAGGGCTTGTAGGTCCGTCTGGAAGGCTACCACCGTCTTATCTAAGTAAATATGTCGCCATAACATTATAGTATTGTTGTGTTCCGGCAGCGAGAGATAAGATAGCCAGTGTCTCAGTAGTTGAGGGTTCCGAGGGTTCTTTGATACAAATATCAAAAGTACCCAGATCACTTCGCTCGAGAAGCTCGATGGCGCCTTGGTAATCGAGCTCGGTCTGCGCTTCGCCGGCTGTGCTTCTGAAGGCACGTAAAGCCGTTGGTCCCAACTGCATTAGCAGTCGTTAACAACCACCAATCCGTGGTGGTTTATGACCCGTTCTATTGTGTTGTTTCTCGTGCCCCACCAGTTATGGATATCACATGTACCTACCTACTATAAATAGGTACTTGGCTGTAGGTATGAAGACGTGGTGTGGTACAAGTTAGGCACCTGTGCTTGGTGGCCGGCGCGCGTTCTGCCGCCCGGCGCGGTGCCATCCTGCCTTCTAGCGAGGAAACATACGCCGAGACAATGGCCGCTGCAGTACTATGGTAACTATAGATCCTTCACACGAGTGGATAATCATCAGTGATCGGAGTAAGTAGAGCATTTTTTTGTATTTGCGATACGTTGTATTAATATGGACATTCCCGAAATGCCGGGATTAGAAATATTGTCGATAAACAATTTTAATGCTGTAGAAAGAGACAAAAACAGGTGTGTTCTTCTAGCGGCGGTGCCCGCTATTGTATATATAAAAAAAAGGTTCAGTTTAAATCTCGCGGAATGTCCATATTAACATCAACGTTTACGGTCAATGAACCAAAATAGCTCTACCTACTCCGATCACTGATAATCATTCAATTACTTAATTACAGTGCTATGGTAACTAAAGGCTCTTCTCGTGTGTAGCTACTCTTCATCATTAGCCTATATCAGCCCCTGCTAGGCGTAAGTCTTTCCAAGTGCACGCCACTGAGCACGGTCCGTGGCTTAGTCTTATCCAGTTCAAAAAAATGGGGACCCGCCTATATGCGGCGCTATCGTTTATCTTTCTGGGTGCCTAGTGTGAGATTTATTTACTATCCGTATTCATTCGAATACGTTTACGCCTCCTGGCGACATACGAGAAGAGTAAAAATTTTGCTATACAAATTATCGTTCTCTTTAAGGTGATCGAATGGCGAAAAAAGCTCGCACTTGGCACCCTGATAGCAACGCGTTACTACCACTTTCAATTAACATGTGCTAGTCCTGTTTATAAAATAATAATAATAAAATAAACTTTAGAAGAGAGAGAGAACTTGAGAAGAGAAGAGACTGATGCGAGTGCAAGAAGCGAGAGAAGGATCGTAACCAATAGAGGTTCGTGACCTCTACCTATTTCTAGAATAATTATTACTAACGAGTGTATAATCATGTTTTTTGTTGTATTTAGGTAATTATATAGATGGTTGCTATGTGGTTGCTATTAATAAGGTAAAGGCGAATCCACATCTGCGCACGTGCACGAACATCAGCGCACGTGCACGAACAGTGCGGTTCGCGTGCATTTCGAAATGTTCATTTCAAGCACACTTCAAGTAACAGTTCTTTAAAACATAAACCATTTTTATTTGATCCAAGCATGAATTTCTGTAACCTAAAAAGTTATTAAAACACTCAATTGATGGAATAAAATAGTGACGTCATAGTTTCAATTCCCATGCAATTTCTATTGAAAAAAAATCGTTTTGACAGTTGCTAAAGAGTTTCTCTTTTGAGTAACCAGTCAACTACCTATTGCGCAGCGCAGATATAGATCTTCGTAAGTGAGCTGCACGCGAACCGTTCGCGTGACTTGCGCTACGGGCAATGCTATTCGAGGAGCGTAGCGTTCACGGTTCGAGCGCGTGCGCACGTGTGGACTCGCCTTAAAGAAGGGTTTATCTGCTCATTAACATTTTTTTGTTGCAAAATAGTTTTTATCGTGTCTGCAATAGAATATTGGGTTGATTTTTCGCATGTACGGTGTTGTTGTATACCTAGGTACCCTCAACTACTCGTGGGGCGAGAGCGCGCGCATGTGCCTGTTCCTGCCGTGCCACACTGCGGCACAGGAGGCGCGCGACCCTACGCTTCGGCAGGCAACGCTTGACGCCTGTGACGACTACATCTCTGTCTACCTCACGTAGCTTCATAGAGCTGAATCTCACAAAATTCAATAGAGCCTCACCACAATACGCATGCACGCACGTACATACGCACACGCATACGCCCTATACCTTCATATCTCATACGAGGCACTCCACCATATCTCGCATAGCACAGCCTTTTCTACCTCACACTCTCATTGAAATGTAGAAAAGTAGCTCACTACTCACAAAAAATAAATAGAAACTCAGTTTTGTACATTTTACATAGCTCACAAGAGACACAGCTTATAACTGATTGGCGACATAACCCATATATCAGTCTCCCTAGCAAAGCTTCATGGAGACGGCATTCTGACATTGCTCACGGGAAATCTAAACAGTGGCGCTGCGTCGATCCTATAAAAATTGTTAATAACTTAAGGGGGTGCAGCGCGGACGCAAAACTGCGAGTTTCAAGTTTCTTTATGGTAGTTTCTTCATATTTTTTAATTGAAAAATAAGACAACAGTGGCCTGCGGAATATCAATACAAACATTTTGATGTCGGATCATTGTTTAATTTGTGCTATATTTACAAAGTTTCTGAAGAAATAAATTTTTAGATATTATTATTTTACGTATTGTTTATGCAGTTTCTAGGTATTTGTTTCAAATACCAAGACAACCGTGGCCTTGTGAAAGGATCAAGCTAACCTACACTAGTCCTTTTAATGTATATGACCTATTTAGCGCCTAGCATCAGTGACTTAAAAACACGTAAATTTTCGAAATTCCGCGCGGCACCCCCTTAAGCATTGAATAGTGAAGAAAGCACTTAGCACTTCGTGTGTAACTAACACGCTCATTAGGAGCGTTGTTCCGCATTTACGGTTTAACCACTGGGTGCCCAGTATGAGTTTTGTTTACTATCCGTATTCATTCGATTACGTTTACGAAAAGGAAAATTAGTATGGCATTGAAGCAGCGCCACCTGGCGACATACGACAAGCACTTGGCACCCAGAATAAGGAGAGCCCAGAAGGTACGAAGGAAGGTGTGGGTCGCTCGAGCATGCTTGTATGAATATTACCTTCTGCAGTCTTCTTATATTTTGGTTTAACACTCAACTTACTTTTTGGTAACGCATGCGCATGTTTAAAAGTTTTTTTTTTAATATTCACTTTTTAATTCCATTAATAATTTTTACTTTTTTTATTTTAAGTGCCAATTGCTGCACTGAAGCTGAATTAAATACTTATAAAATACAGTGAAAAAATTAAACGCCTACTCGACCCAGCCAGGAATCGAACCTGGGTCTTTCGCAATCCCGGCAGCTGCACTGGCCGCTATGCTATCGGGAAGCCTGACTGACGTAAGCGCTGAATTTTGTCACTGAATTTTAAATTTTTGAATGCTTTGTAATTTTTTCACTGTATTTTATAAGTATATATTCCATTATTAATTTTATTTTTATACAAAAATTTGTTTTTCGTAATTGTTTTATCATGACATGTATGACTTTATCGTGACATATGTTATAATCATTGATAATGAGCGTTGATTTTGTTTCTAAAAAAAGAATGACATTAATATTTGATTAAATCTGCTTAATTATTTCATTAAGGATAACTAACAGCTATCAGTGACGTCACAAATTAGTATATATTTTTGATCTCAATCATGTTTTATTTGATAATAATCAATAAAATTTGTAGATATTAAGTTTATAAAGATTATTCAAATGCACGTTATATTTGTGTAATGGTAAAAACGTTTAAAAATCGATCGATCAACGTTTTGACAATCTTGTCTGATATAAAAAGTTGATAATAATGATAAACTAATTCCTTTTGAAGACTGAAGTTCTGTTTAATAAATTTATAATATTTTACATATTTTTAATTTTCAACCTATCCAAATTGACATATTTCTTCAATCCATTTTCAACCATATCCCTAAGACATAAAGTTCAAGTCTATTAAGGAAATTTTACAGTTTGTGGTATTCTGATGTGCGGGCGTGTGTACAAGATTGCCATGACTTTGAGGGGTATAAATCTTACCGGTGATGTTGACATTAAAAGTGACATGAAATCAGGGCTTGCAACCGGTACCGAAAATACAGTTATCGTATCGGTAAATATCTGTATTTTCCATTTCGGTTCCTGGATATCGATTCTTCAATGAGTACCGGTAATGTACCTCAAAAATACCGGTACCACTGCGGCCGCGCGAAATGAACATAAACAGGCAAACTAACGAGGCGCGAGCGCAACGCGTGCAGTTAGTCAATGCAAGCGCCACTCATTTATATCTACTAATAATGCACTAATAAATTTGGTTACCTGGTACCGGTATTAGTACCTGTATTATGGTTTATAATACCGGTATACCGGTACAACACTACTTACCGGTACTCATCGTTACCGGTACTTTATTAAAGTTAAAAGTACCGGTTGTTGAAAAAACCGGTATTCCAAGGCTTGCATGAAATACATACTAGAAAAAGGAGCAGTCGTTGTTATCATAGCGTGAGAATTAGTCACCGGTTCAAAAATGCCCCCGGGGGCAAAGGAACTATCTATCTAACCGGCGACTTTTTTTTAAATTACTAACTGGTAAGCACACTTCACCAGAAATCCTCAACTATGTAATATAGAAGGACGTTTTGGTCACAACTGTAAGTCCACAGTAAACACTGATAAATAAATAAAAAATAAATAAACTACATACTGAGGCTTTAGCCTTTATTTATAACTTTATATCCGTTCCAAAGTTTACTTTGGAACGGATATAAAGTTCCTTTACCTGAATAACTAGATGCTGTCTGATAAGAAAAACAAAGAAATATTCTCTTCAAGGTGTTTATTACTTTTACATAAAAATAATACTTTTTTTTTAAATTCAACATTCTAGCAAATCAATTACATGATGTGTGGTACACGATTAAAAAAATATTTTGTACTTAAAATAAAAGAAAAACACATTCAGACATACATAACATACTTAGATATTACTCTGCAAAGTTATCACAATCTCTTCATTAATTCTCGAGTACTTAGTTAGGACAAAAAGTACAGCACACAAAAAATCACATAAAATTTTGTGTAAAGTAATATCAAGACTTGTACAAAACTTATTTTTTTAAATTATACACATATGTACCTATCTATATTACAGTGATAAACATATATTGCTAATTTCATATACATCATATTTTTAATCACTGAGTTGTTATAACATTAACTTCTTTAAATGTCAGCCATTATTAAATACAAAACTTAAATTTACAAATTGAAAAAAGACAGTATTGAAAAAATTCCACAAGAGCTTTTTCAACACTTTGTCTTTTTTCAATTTGTAATTTGTTCGCAACAATATTCGCGTAAAATTATATGTAAATAATCTTAAATTTACAAGTTATTTAGTTCGTTTTACAACCAAGTACAATATACACTTGCGTGCAAATAAATCGACTCACCGTAATGTTTTGACACAAACAAGCTTACTTTGGAGTCTTGGTTCTCAGTCAGGGTTCGATCACGATGTGGAATGATACAACTGTTCAGGGAGTGAAAGGAGATTCAGAGCTCCGTGGTCACTCACACGATTAAACCGTTTGGAACCAGTGATTTTCATTCAAAAATTATAACAAATGTTGAATGAAAAGGAAAATCTTCAGAAACTGATTAGTTTATTCTCTTGGGTAAGTCGATTTTCTTGCACTTATTTACAAAACAGTTTGTTCAACACAAACTCTTCATTTCCAGTAGCTATGTTACAATCGTCAATATAAAAAATCCTATCAATATTCCGTACTGAGATAAAATATGTACAAAACACCAACGTCACGTATTTATTGGTTGTGAATAGTAACTATACGGTCCAAGAAACGCTTACAACATTCATCATTACTAATCACGCGCTCACGGCTATGTTACGGACCGCACTATAGGTATACATTTTTTAAACTGATGGATTCGCACTTATGTGCATTTTGCTACTGTAATTTTATTGTCTGTTAATTAAATGAAGTCTGGATTTTAAAGACCTAAAGGTTGTAACAATAGGTAAGAAACGATGTTCCTCGGGGAATCATAACGCTTTTTTCGTATTTTTGTCGTAACAAAAAAAGGAATACTAGATTGTACCAACTACCGATCAATGAATATTACAAATTTGACTTTCATGACTATTTATATTTATTAACAGATGCTGGAGATTAATACTGAGCGTCGGAAATAGGGTAGAGCGAGTGGAACGGTGGTTCTAGGCGCGCGATGGCAAGAGGCGCCAAAAATCCTAAATGCGAAAACACGCCCTTTCCGAACAAATTAAGCTAAATTAGTAAATTTGTGTTCAATAAATGATATATAACAGTACCCTGATCAAGGAATAGGACCGGCGCTGTTTAATACTTTACACGGGATTCTATCCCTTGAACAGTCAGTGTGATGTATATTCCCACCACATTTTTAACTTTATGTGATTGAGATAAGATTGAAATTCAATGAAATATTCAAACCTGTTCTGCCTGTTAAAGGGCTATAGCAAAATCTTCCCTTTGCATTCCCTTCAACCAATGACCGTGAATGACGAAAAGAGGTTTTGCCAAAGCGAACTTAGCCTTTAAGTTAAAATAAAATATTTAATGGTACAGGTTATACCAAATCTGGTAATATATAGTTCGCGAAATATACTTTATTGATATTAATAACATGACTACCTCAATTTGACCTCGCTTTAAATCTTCAATCTTCAGTCATCGAGAAAGAAACACAGAAAGAACATGCATGACACAATGTCATCTAATAAAAGAATGGACGATTGCGGTTTGGTCATTACTTTGTGGTGTCATTGTAGTAAATAACAATAGTACAGACGCCTGCAGATCAACCTATCTAAAACTGTTTTTGTTTTGTTTAAGTATATAATTTTAACGCAAATTTTGTTGCGAAACAAATTACAAAAACACAAATGTTGAAAAAATTTCCACGAGCAGGATTTGAACCTGCATCATTCTGACATACCGGGTCAGGTGCTCTCCCAATTCAGCTATCGTGGTTCTAACCAGCCCGGCGAAATTATTCAACACTATTTACTTTTTTACTTTGAAAGCCAAAGGCGCCCATTAAATGTCAACAACTACCGTCGTTAACATCTGATCATAATATTCTTACAAATACTGGCTTTCAAAGTAAAAAAGTATATTTACACTCCTACTGGGCTGGTTAGAACCAAGATAGCTCAATTGGAGAGCACCTGACCCGGTATGTCAGAAGGGTGTAGGTTCAAATCCTGCCCGTGGAAATTTTTTCAACATTTGTTTCTATCTAAAACTGTCAAATTTCTTCAATAAATGTTCAACCGTATGCCATAGATATAAAGTTTAAAGTCTATTGAGGAAATTTGACAGTATTGGATAGGTTGATGTGCTGTCGCATGTACGTTAAGCATTTATCAATGCTGCTCATGTGACGCCTTAAGACAAAATATACACACGAAATATTAAGACATGATTTGATCAAATTAACATGAATTACCGATTCAGCAAAGAGGATACACATTTCGTCGCTTAAGTTCTAACACCGCGGAAGTCAAAAAATGACAACTTTTCAGGAGAGCAAAAATACGATCATAATAATTATGTTTTTGTTTTCTATTGAGAAAACAAAAAATGCTTCCATTTTAGTTAAAATCCCTGTTTCTGATTGGTCTAGAGGTGCGTCTTTCTATTCTCTATCGAATGACATGCAAAAGTCAAAATGACAAATTTTGGACTTCCGCGGTGTTAGTAGAACTTACCTAGGTGACATCGAGTGGATTGACCTAAATACAACTGTATTTTTGACAACCCTAATCGCCTTACTAGATTTTACGACCTCCGTAGCAGAGTGGCTTGCACGCCTGACTTTGGGCGGTACTAACTCTGAGGTTCCGGCTTCTATTCCCGGTCGGGTCAATGTCGAAAACGAACTTTTTGATATTGTGTCGGGTCTGGGTGGTTGTAGTAACGTCGTTGTACTTGATTTCCATAATACGAGTGCTTTAGCTACCTACTTGGGATCAGAACAATGTATGTGATGTTGATCTACTATATATTTATTACTAGCAGCCCGTACCTGCTTCGCACGGGTGGACATTTTTATTTTAAATATAGCCTATGTTACTCAGCGCTAATGTAGCATTCTAATGGTGAAAGAATTTTTTTAATCGGTCCAGTAGTTTTTGAGTTTATTCGTTGCAAACATACATACATACAAAAATACAAAGGTTTCCTCTTTATAATATTAGTATAGATATTTGTAAATTAACGAATAGGCGCTATACTTGTGTACCTAGTGCAATTTTAAGGAGTAATAATAATCTTATGACCTAAACATAAGCGTATTATTATTTCTTGATATAAGCGCATTATTATTTTTTGATTTCCGTCGTTAATTCGGTTGCAATTCTTTAATTAATAATAACGTATTTTGACAACCATAAATATTAAAACATACCAAGTGCGTGCCACTGAGCACCATTCACGACTACTCTCATCCAGCTCTTGCCATCCACCAGTTAAATAATAAAGGTTAATTTATTTATTCAATAGTGTGGACTGTGCTTTTGAATTATTCAAAATTGTTAAGGAGTTATTTGTCTGATAAGACTATATTACGACAAAGAATGCGTCTAAATACCTAAAAGCTATTTGCTCAGACTTATCTCAGTAATTCATGATTCGTTTGAACATTACCTCGTCACAATTACTAATGTCCGGTCTTTGTTTTATTTTCTATGTATCATCCATCATAAATTAACAAACTTGTTCTTCTTTCAGTTTTATTACCCAAAATCTTAGTCATGCTCGCTTTTGTCTTCTTCTCAGAATGCGAATAAAACATATAGGTATTAGATACTCCTCAGTTTTAACCGGGAATGATAAATGTAAGCAAATACAAGTTTTATTGAGATAATTACGTTCTTTTAGTTCTTAAGATAAGATAGAAAATCCATTAACACGTGTGTAATAGCACCAATTCCAAAGTAAGGATATTTATTTTTCTTACAGCCGAAATTAATAACCTATCCTCAGCAAGAGATAGGTCTACTAGAGCTTTGTTGCTTAGTTATTTCTGTTAATTATCAGAAAATAACAGCGTTTGCTAGGTAACTAAACTAAGATAGACCTATCTCTTACCAGAGATAGGTTATTAATTTCGGCTGTTAATCTTTCGTTATTGAAATGGTATCTTTTTTATGTAGAGGGACAGTTCTGATTTAGAGATTCTTTTACAGTTAGTAACAACAGAAGCTTGTTATAGTACTTCTTACTTTTATTGACCACTGAGAGTAGTCTTATAAGGCCGCGCAATCCTTACAAATTATAAAAACACAAAAGCTTAGCTTCATAAAGGCTGAATGCGAATTTCGTTTGCCATTCGATTAAGTAAACAAAAATTCTTCCCTCGTTTGTCAGCGATGCTGCCAATGCTTAATACAGATTCGCGTTTTCTAACGAAAACGTGATCTAATAAATTCGAATAGTCAATGAAACTCTCACTAGGCTCTCTGTACAATCAATACTGCCAACGGCCTGACGTCCTTCATACAGTACAAAGTATCGTAAATTTATTCGCATGTAAACATGTTGTGCTTTCTGAAGTACAAAGTTAGCTCAACTGAGTTATTATAACGATTCGTCGGCTTTAGGAAAGCAAACTCCACGTTACATATTTACTGAGCGTACATAGTCATATTTAGGATACATTGTGTCCTTTTTGTCCTACTTACAAAATTTCAACAATTTCACGAGCTTTTCTTCGCACAATTCAAAAACATAATTACTATAATTTTAAACCAAGTTAAATAATTACACAAACAGCTATTTTATTTCCTTAAGTGTTGCTAATAATATATTAAAATTTATCTATATATAAGCGGCAATACATTCACATCAGACAATGACCGCAAATATTTAAATTACATTAAACAACCAATTCGTTATTAATCCTCGTTACTGCGATTATGTCGTTATACAATAATTATTAGGTGTCAATTCGGACACTGTGTCCGAATATAATGTGTCCGAAACGTCAGCGAGTGGGTTTTTCACGTACAAGATACAATTATCAGATAATTGTTAAATTATATCTTCATGATCTTCATGAGAAAATTTTACTAGAAAAAATATCTTCACTAGTATAAACTATAAACTTAAGTTAATGGCGGACCATCTCATAACTGCCTTTATGGTCTAATTGTTAGACCAGCGGTTCCAGACTTGATTCTTCGATTACTAGCGGGGTATGGCAGGGCATTGCTATAACTCTTACAGGCATGACATGATGAATATTTTATTAATTTTCGACCTTATTTCAAGGGGATAAAGATGAACCATCTACCACCATCTTATCATCGTGTTAGCAGCAATGTTGTTTGCCGACTGTTAGAGATATTATAGTCAGTTCGTTCTGAAAAACTCCGAAGCTAATTTGTGTCAGAATCCTCAACTACTGAGACAAGAATGCTGGGTGAAGAACGCTTTTATCTGCGGCCTAATCATTATTCCATCAGGTGAGAAGGCCAAGCGTTTCATTGCTTAAATATACTCTAACAATCTACTGCTGCTACATACCTACACACAATTGAGTTTGAAGTATTGATAACAATATTCATGACGTAAAAATACAAATATAGTACAATACGCAAATTTATTCATAATAGATCTTTTTATTGCACATAAAGTGATTGTAATTTAAAAATCAATATGTTAACCATTTGCAATTCCACCTCGTTACTAAAGACCGCTTCGAAATTGCAGTTCTTATGATCTTATGTATATTTCTACATTCGTATCAAACACACGTTTAAACGTAACTATAGATAGACAACCGGCGACTCGCACTAACGCTATACTCGGTCAACTGCAAACGTCTTTTAAAAAGAACATCGTTTACCGCTTAGCAGAAACGGACGCCACAAAAACATTTTTTTAACAACAACCAAAATGTCACATACAGGGTCCATGTTAACGGTAGTGTTGCCTAAATAACATTAAATGCATAAAAATGTACAATCCCTGAGATTTTTAAGCTACAACAACAATGTACATCAAGTCTATACAATATTGTCACTTACACATTTACAATTAATTGTCTGGGCCTACTCGCCGGGGCCAATGACCAGGGCGCTCACGGCGAAGAACAGGAACACTAAACCACCGATTATGGTAACTGTGGAAGAAGAAAAATCCATATTAAGAATGGTCCTTCGAACCGGATAGGACAGCTAAGTTTTCCGATTTGGCCGAGGGCGGTAAAAACGTACGCACGGAATTAATCAAAGTAAACATTTCTATACTTTAAAAAAAATATGTGGACAAGTGCTAGTGATTTATAGTTAGGCTAGGAGTCTATCACCATCTGTTATAGTCTTATCAACAATGTTTGTAGCATTATTAAGTACCAACAGTTGAAGGTAAGATAGCTAATTTCTCAGAGATTAGGATTGTTAGTAGTCTGTAAAAAGGCCGTTGAGTATTTAAATAAAAAAAGAGTCGATTACAACCACGAAAACCTAACGTTTAAGCCACGTGGTCCAAATTGCTGGCCAAGACCACTGACGTCTTGCGATGAGGCGAGCGATTTCTAGTTCATTGCGTTATTTCTATAGCCATTGACTATGACTACCGTAGTATAATGCGCAATGAGCTAGAAATCCGTTCGCAGCGTCGCAATACGCTCGTACTCGTGGCAGAGGCCCTACACACCTGCCGCCCCGCGTACCTACCGCAGGCGAGGACTCAGTCGGTCAAGCTATAAAGTAATATTAAGTTCTCACATAATAAAAAACAATGTGTTACTCACCAGTCCTCACAGATATCTTTTGCGCTACCATCCTACCCCCAATCACGGCCAGTCCCGTGCACAGCGCGTGCCCCAGCGACCCTCCCACCACCACCGCCACAGCGTCTTCCCGCGTCGCCAGCACCACAGTGGCGAGCTGCGACCGGTCGCCCCACTCCGCGAGGAACGTTAGAGAGGCAGCTTGGAGGAATATCTTTATTAGGGCGTTCCTCCTTCTCCGTCTGGTCTCGGCTTGACCCTGCTCTAACATGTCTAGGGTTTCTTCTTTCTCGTCCTGAAAGATTGGGGAGATTAAATATTTTATTATGTAGACTGCCAAGCTTTATATACCTTTGAGGAAACGATGAGGTGGCGCTACTGTAGTTTTAAAGGTTGCTGATCGCTTTAACATATTCACAAACAAGATATTGGATTCAGTTGTCTTATCAAGAGTTTAAAGAGACTAGTCGCTTATTAATATCTTTTTTTTTTTGTAAGTTACTAAAACAAAATATACAGATAATATATTAAACTGGACATGCCCCAAATGACATGATAAATCTATATGCCAATTAGAGGCATACAATTATTTTAAATATATTTTTTGTTGTGATTCTAACTTTTATTTCAAAATACTTATTCAATATTTAGTTTCATGTTTCAATAAAGCCTGGTATCCACAATTTCGGATATAGGCGGAGAGGAGAGCTAATCTATCGTAAACAAGCAATGAGCTGAAAGAAGAGAAGAGACGAAAAGAAAAAAGAAACATCTCTTCTCCGGCCATCTGCGCTTTAGTGAGTCCAGGGGCTAATGGCTATCGGCAGAGATTTTTGTCTCTGCAAACACATAATAAACATGCTTAGCGACTACAGTAACACCACCGCTAAGGTTCGTCAATAGACTTGTTTAAAAACGCACTACAGGTCTACTGCAAACTAAAAATTCCAACAGCATATTAGGCAAGATATTAAAATGTTTTTGTTCCGATTCACTGATACATAATATATCTAATGAATTATTTCAAGAAATAAAACCTACAAGTTTTACAGGCTATATTATCTATTATTCTCTATTCTTTTGTATAAGACGTTCCAATGGCTTAAAATAAACGTATTTACTTCAAGATAAACAAAAGGTATTATCACTGTACTTGTAAATAATGCATTTGCAAGAATCCACATACAAAAGATAAAAGAAGTATGCACTCAAGATTTATCTACACGCTTACTATAGCGATACTATTTAAAGTAAAATATAAAAATCTAATCTAAACAGTACTTTCAGGTATTATATGAGAACAATAAAAAAGTGTCTTAAAATAGCTACTAATAAGTACAAAAATGCAACAGCAACAAAACTGAGACCAAAAGTACAGCGCAAATACAGAAACCTATCAAAATTATGGAGCAATTTAAACAATATTTAAAAAAAATGTCTTTAAGATTACATATATTCAACGTATACGCACTCTGCCCCCCAAGCGCCTAACTCTTTCGCTAAAATATAATATAATATCGAATAATATCGAAAGCTATAGCCTATAGCTTTCGATATTGCTTTCATATTCCTTTCGATGACAAGATGACGCCGCCTCCTCCTCGCCTCGCCTTCAAAGCGATCGAAAGCGAGAGAGTTAGGCGGTCGGCCCCCTGGACTAGACCAAATGTCTAAATGAACTGAATTCAGTTTTTATACTAATCATTTAAATTATTAAGTAATTAAATAATTTAAGTTTTCAATTTTAAAAAGAATAGACCCTAATCAGTACATGCATAGTGCATACTCCACTTGTTAAATAATAAAATGCAATCAAAAAATGCAACATGAACCAATACATATTATAACTAACATTAAGTTCAATAATAATGGGTCAGCTCAAGAAAACTTTATGATTACTAAGGAACACTTACTTATCAATAATAATGGATCAAGATGCTTTTGGGTGGACTTATGATGGTAGCATAGATAATTTAAAGTGATACTAGAAAGTAACGACCACTCCCGAAAAGTAGAGATTAGGGGAAAAGCACTGTATCTGAGTTTCATTACAAAAGGATGGGGTTTTGTGCAAAAGATTACGATGGCGATGGTTCAAAAAGTTACTGGAAGTGGAAACCTCGGATTAGATAAAAATCATTTCAAAAATAAAAGATCATTGTTTTCTGGTACCATCTCTAAATAAAGCACAAAAATATTCAAATGCTGAATTCCTTTGCACTTTTCTTAACTCAAATCAAATTTGCTAAAAGCCGTCTCGTAAAGCTTTTCGTACGACTCAAATGATTTGTGCGAAACGGAACGTAAAGTATAAGCTATGGCTAAAAGAAATAAAAAACCTATGGTGTCATTCGTACTGCCAGGCATAATGACGTAAGATCACCCTCAACGGTTCGGTTTGCGTCGAGGGGCCCGCTATGGGCTCCTCTGACGGCATAGGGGCTTCCGCTTCTGGGGACTTCGAAGACCCAGGGCTTTGGGATCGGACAGACGTGGGCGACCCCGTACTCGGCGTCCGTGAACGATCCTTCGGCAGTTCCTGCGCATTCATCGTATGATAGCCTTTTTGTCAAAAAGATGCGTTCAAATTTTAAAAAAATATCCTTCCCCTTTTCATACTAAATTTACTTACAGCTCTAAAACAGAATTGTTAAATAAGATCAAAATGAAAATAAAGGAATTCAACATTTGTCTCATTTAGATAGAAAGCGTCATAATACAAGGAAATTCACCTATGAACACTACTTTGTCTACAGAAGATAAATCTCATTTAAAAATAAACGTTAACTCTATCAAATTAAAGTCTTAAATACTGGAATGACGTGCAAACACCTCGATGATAATTATAACGACATATTTGCACTAAAGCCTTTGCAGTGTTTTTATCTCATTTTCTATTGTAAAGACAATATTTCAGTCGTGTAAAACTCGGTACCTACATCAGAATGGATCACTCACATTGTATTATACTAATTAATTTTATTAAAAGGTTATGCAAATAATACAGACTATATCAATTATATTATATAAAACAAGAAGCAGATATGTCATAAGCGCGCGCGTGGTGAGGACTCAAATACGTCCCAATTGGGCGTCTTGTAATTAGTCTGCGTCGAGCGTTGTCACGAGCGTGTCGCACCCGTAGGTTCCTGTGTTCTTACCAAAAAATGCCATCATGTGTGTTTCGGAAGTGTACGAATTAGGACTTTAAAGTAAACAAAATACAAGGGATCTCTTACCACATGTAACGCAAAGATACTTAGATTATTTAGTATATTTCAATTATTTTTCCTAACAATCTAATAACTGACGCAAAGACGCCATGTCCAGGTGAAGAAAGAGAGAGCGATCTAGTAGAAACATTTGAAGTGCAATCATTAAAATTATACCTATCTTTCATTTGCGTGCTATTTCGTATCTTTTGTTTTACTTATCAGTGAAATTTGTCAATGTTTGCAGTTTTGGATTGCTCGAAACAGATATAAAATGCAAATTACTATGAACGTAACATATCTATAGTTTATAATATCATTGGACTATATACAACCAATCAGCAGTAGAAAAAAAAGTATATACTTAGGTATAGCAATTAATAAGAAATAAGTGTTAGATGAATTTTCCATTTAGCTAACAACGCTTATGAAGCGATAAGAAATTGCGAAAGTTAATTTTAAATAGATAATGTTAAGATTTCATAAAGATTATTTTTAACTTAACTGATTAAAGGATTATTTGGAAATATCTTGTAATCAGCTGATATCACGGCTTCAGCTCGAAACCACTTAAGGGATGTACAGACGGCTGCACATCAACCTATCCAAAACTGTCAAATTTCTTCAATACATTTTCAACCTTATACACAAGGCATAAAGTTTAAGAGGCCTATCACAAAATGCGCGCGCTCGCGCTTTCTCAGTACTACGAACGGCCGACGCATCGCAAAAGTAGCATTTTGTGCAGTTGTAATTACATTTATTTGAAGTTTAATAATTTTTTATCGTTCAAAAAAAGTATATAATTTGAAATCTTATAAACTAACGTTAAGGGCGCTTTCACATTAGGCGTTTTATGTCGGACCGCTCTGTCGTGCGTTTGCACTGCGTTCCATATTAAAACAAGCGCGCGCGCGCGGCTGTCGTGCGGCTGGCGTTTAATATGAAAACGCACGACAGCAGTCCGACACAAAACGCCTAATTTGAAAGCGCCCTAATTCTGGTGTACATTTTACTTAATAATATTAATGGAGTAAGGAGATATTTACAGCTAATTCTGAACGTTTTATGGCTTTGAATGGGATTTTTTTTTAATAAAAATAATATGAATTCATATTTCGAAATTTCGAGACTATTAAAGACTATTTAAGAGAAATTATTATATATTTTTCATTTCGTTTTCTTAGTACAGTAGTTCAATCGCCGTCAGTGTATTTAATTGAAAACTAGTTTCGGAATTTTGGCTTTTTAAAAATAGATAAGGGAAAATTGCAGAAAGCGAGGCTGCTACGAATTGTACTAATAACTATTCTCCACCATACAATAAGTCAAAATTGTCTAAGAGTTACAGTTTCTCTGAACAAGAAAAATAAAATAAAAATTAATATAACAAAAAAGAATATCAGAAAACAACCAACACAATCACAAAAAGGTAAAAGAGAAAAAAATAATAAAAATAACTAAGTATGTGTGCAAGACCAACGGGTAGCTCTCTCAGCAATGCTTTTGTGGCAATACACAGAATGCCACAGAAGCGCTGGTTTTCAGACATCTCCCTGAACGTGAGGTGGCGACGCGTGGTGTAATAAAATAACGTACATAAAAATACTTACACAAACATTAAGAAAAATATAAAATGGCTACATATCTATTATGCCTTTGCCTTGGCTTTTGTATAAAAAATAAAAAAGAATAATAAAAATAAACAGCTCCTTGAACGTAAGCTGGCGACTCGTGATGTAATAAAATAACGTACTTAAAAATACTAATTAAAAAAATATATACATAAAAATACTTACACGTATCCATTAAGAAAAATATAAAATGGCTGCATGTTAATTATGCCTTTGCCTTTGCTTTTATCAAACAAAAATAAATAAAATAAAAAAGAATAATAAAAATTTAAAAAATAAAAAATCTTCTTGGCGGAAAAGTGAAGAGTTATGGGACTTCTTGGCGGGAAAGTGAAGAGCCATGTCTGCGGTTTTGTTTTATTTTCTAAAATTTGTGTTAAGTCGAATATTAATGTGAAATAATGGTGGATTATTAACCGTTAAGTGTTCGTGAGTGTGCATGAGTGTTGGCAAATGAAACAAAACAGTGCAACGTCACTAATCAAATTCTCTCAAGAAGTCCGCTTGAGGACTTAGTAAAGCCCCACATCTTTACTGAGATACTCGAGGGGTTGGGGGTATATCATTTCTCACTTCTCATTTCCATTATCATTCATCATCATCATTTCCATTATCATTCATCATTATCTTTAGGATTATAATACTAATGAAATTAAGAAACTAATGACATGGCAGCATGGTCTATGACCTTAGCCGGTTCCTCAGAGAACAAACTATTAAAAAAAAAAAAAAAAAAGTGAAGAGTTATGTCTACGGTTTTTTTTTCTAAAATTTGTGTATAATGGTCAGAGATCGGAATAGGTAGAGCTATTTTTGGTACTTTTATACGAAATGTAATACGATGTAATAATATGGACATGCCCTACGTCCCGCAGTTTCAAAATTAATCCCGGGATTTCATTTGAGTTGGAAGTTACTTAACTAAAAGCTTGACAATTCTTACGAAGCCACACATCGCGCGATGCTTACAATGAGGTATTAGGGTGAAAACACAGTGAAGTACGCGACATTTCCGAAACAATCACCAGTGGAATTCGTTACGTGATCTATTACATTTTTCTGTTACCTTCATTCATTTATTTTTTATTTTTAAAATCCCGGTATTGTAGTCGAAATCCCGGGGTATATCCATATTAACATATACGTTTGCGGTCAATGAACCAAAATAGCTCTACCTATTCCGATCACTGATAATGGTAGATTATTAACCGTTAAGTGTTCGTGATTGTGCATGAGTGTTGGCAAAACAAACAAAACAGTGCAACGTCACTTTTCAAATTCTCTCAAGAAGTCCGCGTGAGAATAAGTTTACTAAGGTAAAGCCCCACATCTTTACTGAGATACTCGAGGGGTTGGGGGGGTACTTATATCATTTCTCACTTCTCGTTTTCTATATCATTCATCATCATCATACATGAAGGAAACATTGTTTATTTACGTATTACTTGTTAGAAAAATTACTTTGACACTGGCTAAATGTGCTAATCGCACGAAGTCATCAAATAAAGGAGGAGAAAAAATATTGATATTTGTCAATGTCATGGACGCATGTCAAAGTCATTTAAAAAGGTATTAACCTGTCATCTGCCGCGAGCACTGATCAGTGCCATAAACAAATAAAATTAAAGCAGGTGGTCTGTATCGAATTGTTGCTCTAGTCTAAAACCAACTGGTGACCCCTATTTTTAATGGTAGAAGGAAAAAACTGTTGATCATTGGTTCCTGTCGATCACTGGTGTAGGTAACTTGCTTATGCTCATGTACGATTTAGGAAGATCCGAGCCCAACAGTGGTACGTTTATAGACTATGACGAATATGCTATATAGCTGAAATATCTTCAACCTCGCAGTTTATTGTTTTATTATTATATTATTTTAATTTACTTTACGAGGAGCTCGATGGCGCAGTGGTTCACGCGCCCGGTCTGCGAGAGCCGAGGTTAAGCAACTTTTGCAAAGGCCGGTCATCGGATAAGTGACCAAAAATGTATCATCTCGAACTCCTCCGTTCTTCAGAAGGCACGTAAAGCCGTTGGTCCCGGCTGCATTAGCAGTCGTTAACAACCACCAATCCGCACTGGGCCCGCGTGGTGGTTTACGGCCCGTTTTCCTTATCCATCCATAGGAAAGGCTGACCTGATGATGAACTGTCTTCAGCATATGTGTACCTACACTAAATGTGGAATACTGTCTAGCCTAAACAATCTTAATACTTTATACATTAGGTTATGGCCTGATTGTATTCTGTTCGTGTACCTAAATTAAATAAATAAATAGTAGATGCTTCGATAAACATGTCGCTGCTTGTACGGAGCCGGCCTTCTGTCCCGAAGTGGCGTAATCCGACCACGTCAACACACAGATAGATTTATAGGTAACCTACAGCGCAGGTTTGGCCAGTTTTGGCCCTTCACAGCGCTCGTTTACGTGACGCGATTCACAAATATATTTGACAGAAGTTGTATTTATTATTCGCATAACAACGGAGAATAACATACAAATATCATAGCGACACCAGTGTTCGACACAGTAGTCACTTATCGTCGCCAAAAAATAATATAAATTTTTGGTCACCCATCCGATGACCGGCCTTTGCGAAAGTTACTTAACCTTTGCAATCGCAGATGGGCCCGTTAGCCACTGCGGCATCGAGCTTCTAGGATACTCTTAATAGTATACACTAAAGCTTGTATTAAACCCCGTCAATTATTTCATTTAATTTTGTGTATTTTAATGTAAAGCTTAGTTATCGGTCATTCTCGTGTCAAATAAGCTATGTTTAAAGTCACGTATAATCTGTGGTGTAGGTAAAAGTAATTTAGAACCGATCGATCAGAAACTCTTTATCAACATAGATAATATAAAACAAAAGATTAACGTCCGCCGCCGCACTGCAAAGATAGGCGTGTGAATCCATAGACACTGATTTGCGGAAACCGTTTAATTTAATTATTGATATTTTTTTAACCAAAAAGGGAAGGGAATTTAATTCATACAACGAAACAAATTATTATGAACCAATTTCCATTGAACCCTTCCCCGATTTTACGAAGACATGAGCTTATTAAAATTGTAAAAATAATCTTGACCAAAAATATAAGTTTGGCAGTGAGAAATAGGATACAAAACGAATTGTACCTGCTATAAAGTCTGCGTACTAAGTAGGTATTCTACGAATTTAATCATGTTTATAATAATCTCTTCGCTTAAATTACAGTTATTTATAATTAAAAAGTAAGTATTCAGGAAAAGGAAGATGAAATACAATAATCTGCAAATTCGGGCCAAATAATAACTATACACTCAAGAAGTCATATTCAAAGATGCCTATATAAACCTGCTTATATGTCTGGTCAAGCATCTACACTACAAGCGAATTTAAACAAACAAATCCACTGACCTGATCCTCTCTTCGTTTCAATTCGCTCTGCACCTCCTCCAACTCTTCTTGCCCCTCATTAGGGTCCATTTTCCAACCGTCTCTTAACATTTTCAATCCGAATATCGCGAACAGTGCAGCACTGATGTAATGCGTGTACACTCTTGGTATGACAGTCGCTATCCAACCGAAGGCTGCTGATAGAATGGTCATGAAGACAAGGGCAGATATTGCTCCAGCGAATACTATGACGCGGGGGTGTTTCATCGCCATGATTGCTGCTATGAAGAAGGTCTTGTCGCCTAGCTCCGACACGATGACTACTGATAGGGATGCGATGAAGCCTTGCCAGAAGCTGCCTTGTATCGCAGATCTCTGGAAAGAGAAAAATACAAAATTTTAACAAAAAATTTACCAATTTAAAGATATTGAACGCTTCCTGGAGAATCGATGGCAGTTAATACACACGCGTGCACATCAGACTATCACTAACTGTCAAATTTCCTCAATAGACTTTGAATTTTATGTGTCAGTAATATGGTTGAAAATGTATTGAAGAAATTTTACAGTTTTGCATAAGTTGATAAAAAAATAAATAAATAAATGTTTCCCACACTCACACCAATTATCTAGCCCCAAGAAAAGCTTCCTTAAGAAACTTGTTATATGGTTAACTAGACAACGGATAAACATACTTAATATACTTAAATACATACTTATTATACATAGGAAACACCCAGACCCGAAACAATTTAGAAAAACAGGTATTTCTAAATTGATCCGACCGGGGATCGAACCCGGGACCTCCGAGATGGCGACACCATGGAAACCGGTGTGCAAGCCACTCGACCAAGGAGGTCGTCTGAGGTCGTCGGAGGATGTGCAGCCGTCTGTACTATCAGAGAGATTCTCGAATGACGTCCATGAATTTCAACAATGGTGTGGGCCGAAAACTAGTGAAATAATAATTTGATACACTGGATCATCATTAGAAAGACGATGATAATTGCAAAAAAAACCCATTTTAGCCATTTTTTGCATTTCATAAAAAAATGCCTTAAAGGGACGGAAAACTTTTTATACATATATGACCATATAAGGCTCTCTTTCGTCTCCCTTTTTCTTAAAAGAACGGCCGTTTACCCACAAAACATCATCCTGACATTCCATCACACCATTTAATGAGGCGGATCGTAGGTGCCTTGGACACTGCTGCGTCCTAAAGACAAGGACCAGCTTTCTCCTGCTGCAGCCATGAAACTCATAAGGAGACACATCTAGATATTAATACGGGAAGAGAAAAATTCTTGTCCTTTTTTAAGCACATTGCGCGCACAGAGGAGTGTGAGATTTGCTATTGTTAAAGTTTAAAGAAGAAGTTGTGCGAATAATCAAATTTATATACAATATGTTATATGTAAACTACATAGTATTGTATAGACTTAGTATATTTTGTGAATAACGGTCGAATTTGGACCACTGCGCGGCGCGGCGGCCAATAAGTATGGAATAAATATTTTGATTTGACACTGGCTTCTGCACAGAACATACGAAGCAGTCATTCATTAAAGTACCTATACGAAAGACTAATTTAGCTACATAACAAAATCTCAAATTCAAGTCTATGTGTGAATTATGATAAAACTAACAAATATTTGCTATAAAAAATTGCTTTTAACATACACACGTGTCTCCTAAGTTTTGAATAAATACTTTGTTATATCACACTGTGTATCACACGTGAATTGTAGATAAATGCGAACGTAAATGTGTATGTGTATATATTTGTTGTTTCTTCACGCTGCAACGGATAGATGGATTTGGATGAAATTCGGCATACAGATAGTTTATAACCTGGATTAACACATAAGTTTTAACTTTTTATCCCGATATTCTCACGGGAACGGGAATCACGCGGGTGAAACTGCGGGCGGCCGCTAGTAAATAATATAACTTAATACAATGCGAAAAGAGTTAGAACTAGTCAAAAGTGTATACATGGTAATGTTCGTGACTGTACAGCATTGTCATGTAGGAATACTTAATATGCGTATAACGCTCATTTGCGCTCGCGGCATAGAAAGGAGCTTTCAAAGACAAGAAAAACCAGAGATAAATGACGGCAAAAACTCTTTACAATGAAATATCAGGTAAAACGGAATCATTCGTCAAGTTATTATTGTTATTGTGTTAGTTAGTTATTGTTTTCATGCCATGACAAAGAACCTGCGTCTCCATTGCCGAGTATGACTGAAATGTGTTCGATGAAAAAAAGTATTTAGTTCATTTGCTTATATACTGTAGGTATACCTTCGAGTTATAGGTATTCCTTTCAATGACAATTTTTTAAATTTGTTTAAAATGATTAAAATCAAGACAACGACGTTGTGTAATAATTACTAACTACTACACTATAACATGGTCGTGATTTTTAACCGTTTTATCAAATTATAAACGAGTTTTAAGTCACAGATTTTGGTTCAAATGGTTTTTTTGCAACTATACCCATGATGGACCCTATAGCAACGCCACCTACCAGGTCCAATTGTAAATTTAAACCATTCTCGAATCGCCTTGAACAAACACACAAAATTTCATCCAAATCGGTCCAGGCGTTTAATACACACGCACAGAAGATTATATTATTATTATTATTTATATGTATATAAAGATAAATACCGTAACAGAATTAAATATCTATACATATATTAATACGTGAAGTAAAAAGTTTGTACTCCTTTTTACGAAAATTGCGCGGACGGAGGAGTATGAAATTTCGCACACTTTGATAGCAGAATGTTAATATTTTTTTTAATTATGCATAAAAAACATTAAATCAATAAAACAAACATTACACACACTACCATGTATTTGACACACAGGCATAATAATATATACTATTTACAAAAATTTCGAAAATTGTAGAGGAGCGGCCGAAATCTGTCAATGCCAATCCAAACTCACACTCTATCTTTTTTAATTTTTCATTGCTTAGGATACAATCCGTGCAGCCTTAATAAAATTACGGTCTAATTTCGACCACTGGGCGACCACTAGTTTTAGGAATTCGGTACCCAATATTTTTCTAACTTGCTTTCTCACAATTCTACTTACTTACATAAATGATATCAATTGTGACTATTGTCACTGAAGTACATATCTCAAACAAATATGTAGTTTCATAAACAAATTGTAAATAATTCAAATATGATATTGCATCAGTGTGCTTTCAAAATTTTGAATTCCAAGATCATTTATAATCGTGTCTCATCATTAATCTGATATTGACATTACCCAAACCACAAAATGTTAGAATCAAAAAGATCAGTGAGTTTCGTGCACCTCTATCGCCAACTACCTTACGTGTCGGACCCAACTAATCATTGTGGCTATAAATACGAGTAGTAGGTAAACCCCATATTTGGCACCATTCCAGGTCATTAACGACCGAACCAACACAGACCAAGGAGGGGTTGGTAAACCTGCCTTTATCACTTCGCGTGACGTCAAATGGAAACAAAAGTATAACATACGGGCATTAGGCACAGGTGGCAGAAAACGTAGCATTAGGTACAAATATTTCTTTGGCAATGACCTTGCCTCACCCTAGACTCGCCTTCATCAATTTATATAGCAATTCGTTATTTCGCGTGATGCTATCAGAACACAAAAATAGAAGCGAATCACTTAGAAGAAGTATACCTATGAGCGACTCCAGTCGTAGCTTTTGTGGTTATGTAATTTGAACTCTATATAGTTGGTGATTCGGATTTAGTTCCCTGTAATGATCTAGGATGTCACATTAAGTAGGCACATTATTTGATATTGCATAGTAAGGTTTCCCTGCCTTTTGCCCAGGCAATTTATTTCGATTAGGCGTCTCTAGAGAAGCACTTTTTCGGAATAAAATTTGTCGTATTCTTAGTATTAACATAAATGTCTATCTATACTAAAGAGATATATAGTAGCAAGCTATTTATACCTATTTTATATTCCCGAAAAGGGACGATCCTCGTGAGAAAGAAGATAAGTTTGTGTAAAACTTTCAGTTCTTAAATAAATAGGGTGGGTATGGAAAATTAAACATTAGAACTTACACAAATTGATGAAACTATGAAGTTTCTACCTAGCAGTGTTTTTTTAAATATGTTACGGGTAAGCACAGTGCCTTGATCTCACCTGATGTTAAGTGATGATAAGGCCAATGATGGAAGCTCACTTCACCCGGGATCCTCAACTAGTGAGGCACTGTTACTAAGACTATGTTATCTTTAGCTGCCGGCCGGAACACAACAATGCTACAAACATTAATGTTATGGCGACATATTCAGATATAGATATTTAGATGGTGGTAGCTAGCCAGGCGGACAAACATGCCCTACCACCAACCTAACCGAGTACACAAACATGTACCCACCCCCCGGGAATGAAACCCGGGACCTCTGGGTCTAAAAAATATATAAGTTCAAAACATATCACCTATTTACCTACAAAATACCGAAATACGGCTAGACTAAGTATAACGAATACAGATTTGGGTGCTAATAACATCATAAAGCAACTAAAGGCTCAGTTTATCAAGCTCCTTATCTTATTTAAATAAAAAACAAAGAAATTCGTCATAAAATATAGTGTTTCTAGAGCATACAAACAAACACAGACGACAGTGGCGGGCGGTACCTTCATATAAGCCGAAAATCCGCTTGCCCTAGCAAAAACTCAAGATTTTAAAAACTTTCCTTAAATCGTAAAACCTGCCAATCCCAGTATTTAAGTGGTTTAAGAGAAACTAGTAATAAGTATTCTATTATATTATTGGTATTCCGCTTTTTCCTTCTTCGGAGGTTGCGTTTTTAAAGTATTTGTTTAAGTACATTTGAGTTTGATATTTTTAGTTGTCATGAGTTTTTTTCAAAATTCGTGAAGTTGTGGTGATAAAAAATGAGTTAAAGTGCAATTCTACACCTTGATCACGTCACAATAGCAAACGACTTAACTTTAGCAACGTTTAGTATTGTTAACAAGGTTTGGAGCTTCGGGGCTTGCCCTAATCTCGAGCCCTTGGCACGCCACTGACAGACGAAGATTAGTCATTATCCTAGTGTTGCAAGACACAACACGTTCTTTAGGTAGAGGATAGAAACGAACTACTGTATTTGTATTATTAATACATTTGTATGTTTCATCATCATCATCATCATTATCATCATCAGCTCATTTATGTCCCCACTGCTGGGGCATGAGCCTTCCCTATGGACGGATAGGGAGAACGGGCCATAAACCACCACGCGGGCCCGGTGCGGATTGGAGGTTGTTAACGACTGCTAATGCAGCCGGGACCAACGGCTTAACGTGCCTTCCGAAGCACGGAGGAGCTCGAGATGATAAATTTTTGGTCACCCATCCGATGACCGGCCTTTGCGAAACTCGCAGACCGAGCGCGTTAACCACTGCGCCATCGAACTCCATTTGTATGTTTAATTAATGCAAATTACACGAGTCTATGCTAATTTAAACAGACTGTTACTATATGCTCCATATTGTAAATATCTTTCTTATCAAAAACCACACTAAGCAATAATGCTCATCATCTTAAAAAGTAAATCTGTGCAATGATGCGCTACTAACATTATTGTTGTGGCAACATACTTAGATGCGATGGTGGTAGATAGCCAGGTGAAGAAAGCCCTAACTAGCCCTATTAACCACACTAAGCTCAATATACGAGGAAATTAGGAAACTAATGTGCTGTCTGTGCTGGGTGGTCGAAGCCGAAACGAACCTCTATGCTTATTGGTAGTGGGTGACCCTACTAGATAGAGGTGATGTTTCTGGAAGCCGGTTTTACACTTCTGCCAAGTATTCAACCATTTACATCTGGTTGGAATAAGGACTTCTTTTAACTTTTTTATTAGTACTCCTTGTTAGCTACCACTATTTAATATCTGTCTGTCGTAACCATAACAACGTTGAGGGAACTCTATTGGAAAATAGAGATAAGGTGAGCAGTGTCTTTGAAGTTGAGGATCCACTGCTGCTATGATAGGGCATTTTAGAAATAGAAATAGAAATAGAAATAGAAAATTTTTATTCATAACCACTTAAATTAGTAACAGCAACATAGACAAAAGACTTAGAACTAGACGTGTTGTTGAATCGGTCTCCACTCAGCATAATGTCGAGATACCTGGATGGCACCCCGACGCTGATCTTCCGTGGAAACCAGAATAATAATAATAATAATAAATAAATAAATAAATAAAAGATAAAAGATTTTCCAATATTTTTGACGCTATAAAGGAGAAAAGAGCTGGACACGTCTCAGTACAAGATCTCCCGCCCAGAGTAGACTTACGAACCGATGGCATAGTGACATTCATAAGAGCTACTTGAAGCCTAAACTAAATAAATGATTTTGAATTTTAAATTTCGAATTTTGAACTGTTAATTAAGGATAACAAATTTCTCAGTAGTTGAGGATTCTGTGTGTATTCAAGATAGCAAATTCCTCAACATACTTTAAGATAATATATAGACTATATTGCTTCCACCTTCGGCGTTATCATCAATTCGGGTTCCACAGTCGACATGAAGTCTATACTAAAAAGAAATCTTAAGCGGAAGTTAGTTTTCGTTATCGCGAGCAAGCAGTTCCGTATCAAGTGGTTTATTTCGATGTACGAGTATTCGCGTTAACTTTAGGCAGTTTATTAATTGAGGTCGCAACTCGCAACACACTTTCTAAAGCCACTTGCTATTTGTTCATTGTACTGATTTACAGCGAAGAACCGTTTATTGTGTTGACAGTAGATAAGTGCGTACTCCTTGTAATAATCATTTTATGGCAATCAAGTGTATTTTAAATAAGTCGCAGTAACTAAGAAAAATGTTTACGTTCACACCATTTCATCATTGAAGTTAATTCTTTAGACTTTAATTGCTTTCATTTACGGTTCATTATTAGTCTTTATTTTATTAAGAGGGTTTGTTTTACTTTTATCAATGGAGTTGTTGCTATACTCTTTGTAACATAACCTTGAGGGATATGCGGAGAATGTGATAATTTACGAATTTGTATCAAATAATGCATCACATTTTATACTAATGTTAATCTAAATACTAACCTAACATCCACCACAGATCTTTCTTTTTAATGAATTGCATGTTTTTTTTATAAGGATGTCGCCAGGTCATCTTCGAGTTGGTGACTAAATGAAAGGAGCCTTCCCGAGCTCCTCCTTGCGAAGCACGCAAAGCCCTTGGTATACTGGATGCTGTCGTAAGATAGCAGTACCAACAATCCGCGTTGGGCCAGCGTGGTTGGTTATGTATGGCCCGGTATGTGCTTTATTCATATAGATGTTGTCTTCAAACGGACTAAAAATATAGTATACTAGCTTTTGTTTGCGGCTTTGCTCACGTGGGCTTCACGACTTGTGTTTATTCGTAATAAAAGACAAACTTATTAAAGGTAAATATCATAAGTAATAAGAGTTAGACAACTAAATATGTCACGACATTTCAACATTAAAATATAATTTTTTTTTATCATTAAAAAGCCCATCCATGCGATAAAGAATTAGTAAAAAGTGTCTAACACAAAACAACGTAATAAAGATCACTCAGTATAAGTAATTTTGGTCCGTTTTGTCATCCCCTACTTAAAAGATAATTTTTCAAAAACCCTGAAACACTTCATAATTTCTAACCAG
This sequence comes from Eudonia mercurella, assembly GCA_963082485.1. Lineage (NCBI taxonomy): Eukaryota > Metazoa > Arthropoda > Insecta > Lepidoptera > Crambidae > Eudonia > Eudonia mercurella. Next base: position 8,044,232 of record OY720043.1, read on the forward strand.
GGCAAATACCGAAATTTAAGGAATGACAACAAACTTTCCACCCTTATTTCTAGGGAAGATTTTTCGAAAAATGCAAAACACATCATTCTTTATTTTTATTGAAAAATCTATAGATCGATCTATAGAGATTAAATTATTCATTTTTATAGATAATACTTTAAAAATAACAATTTACCTAAAAAACATTCTTTCTTTTTTTACTCCTCTAAAGAAAAATAAACAAAATTCCTGAAACACGTCATTCTTTATTTCTTTTCAACAAGCCAAATACCAATTTTCATGTATTTTACTTCAAAACTGACAGACATTCATAGAAACTTTCATCCCCATTTGACCCCCTTAGGATATGATTTCCGTAAAATCCTTTCTTAGTGGCTGGTTACGTCACTTAATTAACCTACCGTCTAAATTTCATCTAATTAGCTCCAGCGGTTTCGGCTCGGCGATGATGAATCAGTCAGGACAAGTCATTATATTATGTATATAGATTAATTTTAGACACGCCCATGGGGCATAATTTTGCGCCAGTTCTTCTCCACGCTAAAAACTAGACGTCCTGAATGGGTAGTAGTTAAAAAATTTTTGGACGATTCAAAAGCACTTTTCTAAAGTTTTGACAATTATATGAATTCCAAGAGACTCGTTTATCAGTTCATCATGTCAAACAAAATAAAAAAAATCTTTACTACGAGTATAAAAAACTGATTTAATTTAATTTGCTTTAATCGCGAACGTAAGTAATAAAGATTACATAAATGCGGAACGTTTCGCAGCTGTAATTTTAAACATTAATATTTCAAAAAATGCTTACTATATGGCTATCCAAACATTTAATAAACTACCGTTGGACATTATTGATCAGCCACTAGACAAAAATGTATTTTAAAAAAAATATTTCAATGGCTCTCCAGCACAACTTTTACTCCATTAGTGAGTGCAGTCACCTTTGGGACGGATCTGCCAATACCAGTAGGCCGCACTCGACTCGGTGGAACGCAGAGCTATAAGGCTCATCGGTGATGACGCGCTTGTCGAGGCCAAGCTTACCAGCCTCGCACACCGGCGCGGGCGTCGTGTCGCCTGCCTGTGTGTCTTTTACCGATTTTACTACGGAGAGTGTGCCGGGGAGCTTTTCGAGCTCATACCACCATCGCCCTTTTACCACCGAACCTCCAGACGTACTGCAACATATCATCCCCACCTAGTAGAAATTTCACTAAGTCCGCACTAAGCGCCTCATGTCATCATTTTTACTGCGCACTGGCAGGGAAGGGAATTCTCTGCCATAGTCTGTGTTCCCAAAAACTTATAACCTGAATGCCTTCAAGGCGAGAGTTAATAGGCATCTTCTGGGGCAGCTCGCTCCATCGTAGACCTCATCTACGCTCATCATCAGGCGATATCGAGGTCAGGAGCTGTCTTATTAGCATTTTAAAAAAAGTACAAGAATAAAAAATTACAAATTATATAATCATTGCAATATTAATTAATAAATTGTGATTGAGGTTCCCTAACTTATTTGACGCGCGCCCCCTTTCAACCATAAAAAAATTCCGCGCCCCCATCCTCCAGTCCGGTAAGAATAAAAAAGTATTCAATAACAAAATAAGTATTTTTATAGATTAATAATTTATATATTATAATTATTTAAATTAAAATTTTGCGTTTATGTAGAATTATGTTGTTTATAAAATTTTATACTGTATTGAAATTTGCATGCCTACAAAATTAAGGCAGAGTATTGTTGACCCTGCTCAACATTGTCGCTCATCTCAATGTACTGTACACAATATTGTGCAAATAAATGTTCGACATTGACATTAACTCAAAAACTAGGAATAATATAGCTTCAATTGAACAAAATAGGAAGTGCGCCAGGTGCGTTGCTTTTAATATATTTTAACATTGAAAATGTACTAAGAGCGGATTTACGGAACGGTAAGTTTATTTCACGAGGTTCCGATACACACACCCTCGAGATGTCACACGCCTCATAGAAACCACCAAGGTTCCTGACCTCTAAACATATCTTCAGCTTTCTGTTATTTATTCCGCTAATATAATACACCGCAAAAAAAACTTGCGTCTTCATTATTTGCACACATTTAATAAATCTTTACATTCTGCCCTGCCCATTACTTTTAACTTATATAGAAATACATAAAAATAGTTACATACGCCAAATCATAACTATTTTTCTTATGACATTTAAATCTTATAATATAGTGAAGTAGGTACATTTTTTCTCTAGTTTTTGCTTCTTTACATCCGCGATTTACCATCATATTCTTTTGTTACTCAAACAATGATATAACTAAATAAAAATATATTCACTTGTGTATTGTGTATTCAGATTGTGTATTCATTCTGTCCATGGTCCCGAACCACTTTCGCGACATGTGATGGGATACAAGGAGTTTTATAGCTTATTCCTTCCGAACTTTTTATTTTTTTATTTTTATATTAACGGGTAAGCACAGTGCCTTGATCTCACCTGATGTTAAGTGATGATAAGACCAATGATGGAAGCGCACTTCACCCGGGATCCTCAACTAGTGAGGCACTGGCTATCTTAGGTATCTCTATCTCTAGCTGCCGGAACACAACAATGCTACAAACATTGATGTTATGGCGACAGATTTAGATAAGATGGTGGTAGCTAGCCAGGCGGACAAACAAGCCCTACCACCAACCAAACCGAGTACACAAACATGTACCTCGCGCTGGGAATCGAACCCCGGGACCTCAGGATCTAAACCGGTAGTCTTAGTCACTAGACCACAGAAGGCGGTTGACGAATCCCTATTCTAGGACTTTCGGACGGGGAGGCAGGAGTCGAGGGGGCAGTTACCACAAAACTAGCGAGCTTCCTCAGGTCTGCTGGTATTCGGATTTGTCCTTGTAAAATAAAAAAAATCACAGATTTCGCAGTCCCCGCAAGAATCGGAGCATTAAAAATGAATACAACAATTTACGAAAAAACATTTTATTTTAAATACACAACTCCAACATGAATGCACTTTTCGCCTGCATCCGCATCTTATAACACCATTACCATGACGATCGGTCAATAATCAAAGAAGCTACATCACGTTTTATATACGGAAATACCCGTTTTTCTACAATACCAAATCTAAAGGGACCGCCTACATACAGGTCACAATTAATAACCGATTTTCAAAATTTTTTCGCCATTTTGTAGCTAAACTAATACCCTAGGACCCTTTTTTCATTTTTTCTTAAGTCGGTTTTTTTTTTAATATTTACAATTTAGTATACAAACACCCCCCAAAAATCCCGATTTTTTTTTTTAATTTATCAAAATTCCAAAAAAGGTTTTCAGCCGATTTTTAAAATTCAAACGCTCACACGTGTCTTGATGAATTCCTCAACTCTTAGTACTATTTTCATTTCAATTCTTCCAAAATCCTCGGAGCTATGGCCAAAAATACGTCAGGCGATTTGCATCTGATAACCATTTTCAATGGTAAAAATGATAGAACACCGCTTAGTAACACAATAGGTTCCTACCTACATAATACTAATATTTACTGACAAGAACCCCTCGCTGGCAAATCGTGTCTCGAAATCGTGTTTCGGATTTTTCGATGCATAGCCCGAGTTTCCGATCACCACCCGCATTTAGCTTTCAATGATTGAGGCCTTTGCCCAGCAGTGGGACAGTAATAGGTTATTTACTTTTACTTTACTGACAAAGTAATAAATAAGTAAATAAGAAATTGCCAACCTCATGGAAACCTTGAGGTTATTATTCGGGGTCCAATCCGATAATATCAGTTACGCAACACATAAAATCCAAGGTAACGTTATGCTTTCGCGCTTGCCCATTACAGTTCATGTACATAATTAAGTAGGTATTTATAGTTCGATTTTCGTGAAGTTCAACCAATAGCCAAGATATTTTTCAATTTTCTTTAAGCATTATCATGTAAGAAGTACGTGTTTTAATTAAAGACCATCAATAGTAGATCTGTATTTTTTACGAAGTTTTTCACGAAATCCAATAAGTACTCAATACGTTATTGCATTCCACAATGTTTACACAGTTAGGTTATTACAATGGACCCTGTCGGGCACAACACAGCTTAGCAGAAATAATTAATAATAATAAAAAGAGATCATTATTATTATATCATATCAATTTGAATTACAAATTAGCATTTATTAAAAAATAATATATAATTTATTGTTAAAAAAAATATTTATTACCTAATTATTTAACCGACCGTCATTTTTAACGCCTTACTCTTGTAAACGAAAATAAACAAAATTCCTGAGACATGTAATTCTTAAGTATTTTACTTCAAAACTGACGGACTTTCATACAAACTTTCACCCCCTATTTGACCCCCTTAGGATATGATTTCCGTAAAATCCTTTCCAAGTGGCTGGTTACGTCACTCAATTAACCTACAGTCCAAATTTCATCTAATTAGCTTCAGCGGTTTCGGCTTGGTGATGATGAATCAGTCAGTCAGGACTAGTCATTCTTCGTCATCAGTCTTCAAAAAATTCTAGAAAAACATATTTTTTTTATATCTGTTGTTTTCATAAACGAACTAGGCATAACAAGTTTGAATTCATTCACAAAAATGCATAAATCGTTGTCAGGTTTCTATAAAATAACGTTGTTTATTATAGTTTAAAAAAAATATATGTACGATCGTTTTTTTAAATACGTGTTTCGCACTGACCTCATGTTTGTAAAAACAAACAACAAATCTAAAATGACTTGCAAACCTTTGGGTCACTTTATCAACAACCATCAGTCTATATTCTTTCACTGTTGGACATAGAATAGGCCAAATGCACGACCACTAGGCATTTCTTTGGTCACTTAAACGTTATTAAAGGACTTCCTGACGGGAAAGTGAAGAGTCATGTCTGCGGTTTTGTTTTATATTCAAAAATGTTACGTCGAATATTAATGTGAAATAATAACCTTACTGTTCGTGAGCGTACATGAGTGTTGGCAAATGAAACAAAACAGTGCAACGTTACTTTTCAAATTCTCCCAAGAAGTCCGCGGGAGGTTTCAGTAAAGCCCCACATATTTACTTAATACTCAAGGGGTTGGGGGGAATATAATTTATTACTACTTATTTCTATTATTATTCATGATCATCTGAAGAATAATTATGTTTATTTATGTAACTTGTAAGAAAAAATACTTTGACACTGGCTAATTATGCTAACCGCACGAAGCCATAAACTGAGAAAAAAAAACTCTTATATCAGGTGCATATTGCATATCATGCGAGTACCAGTTTCCACTAAGAATACTTAATTTTAATGCAAATGCACCTTGTAACGAGCACAGTGCATCCTAAACACCTCGTGTCCTTGTTTGTATACGTTTTGATTAGAGAGCGCGTGATTTTGCACTGTCGAAGGGAAAATATTAGGTTCATTTTCTTACAACGTTTTATAATCCTCGTAAGCTGGATTATCAGAACTCTCTTGTAATTGTAAATAATCAAGGTATCTTCTCGGAAAGGAGGTGCTATGGTCAATTCTTAAGTCGATCAAAGCATGTCGGATTATCTGATGCATCGCCCGGGTTTGTCATCAACCCGCATTTGGCCAGCGTGGGGATTGAGCCAATTAATACCCTTGATAATTTGATTTTAATTATGGAGAGCCATTGCCCCATAGTGGGACAGGATATAGCTACTTACTACTTACTTACTTAATAAAGGTGCAAGCGTGGTGATTGAGCTAATCAGTACCCTTGATAATTTGATTTTAATTATGGAGAGTCTTTGCCTCCATAGTGGGACAGGATATATAAGTAAAAGGTCACATTTTATCAACTGCAAATATTTTGACAAAACATCTAATTATATCAGGGAAATAAGGCCTAAGTATAAGCATATAAAAAAAAAATCAGGCTAGTTTTTTTTTTTACTTTTCCTGACACAAAAATTGTAATATTTTTAAGGGGGTGCAGCGCGGACGCATAACTGCGAGTTTCAAGTTTCTATATGATAGCGAGCGAGCGGCGCGTGGCAGTGTTGTGACAACGGCGCACGACTACGAATACGCTCGCACACTAATATCTGTACAGAGTAGGCTGGTGATTTAATTAGAGCAATGTTTACTTTCGTAAAATCATAGGCGTTTGGGTAAAAAATAAGAAAAGTCTTAATAATTTCATATTCATGTTTTTTTATTGAAAAATAAGACAACAGTGACCTGCGGAATATCAATACAAACATTTTGATGACGGATCATTGTTTCATTTGTGCTATATTTAGAAAGTTTCTGAAGAAATAAGTTTTTAGATATCATTATTTTACGTATTGTTTATGCAGTTTCTGGGTATTTGTTTCAAATTCCAAGACAACCATGACCTTGTGAAAGGATCAAGCTAACCTATACTAGTCCTTTTAATATATAAGACCTATTCAGCGCTTAGCACCAGTGACTTAAAAACACGTAAATTTTCAAATTCCGCGCTGCACCCCCTTAAGAGCGGCCTCTCTGTCGGCTCTTATGAATGAAATTAGCTGCACTTGTAAGCGGTGAAGGCATTGCGGCCTCTGTTTCGGCTCCTTTGAATTGAAACTACCAAAAATGCTTTATTTTTCTTTTTAATCGAAATGTCTTTAGGCGTTTTTCTTGAAAACTAGCGTAACATTTTTTATTTTTTTCTTAAAATAGTTTATATATGTTGTTGAATTTATCCTCAAAATATTTGCAGTTGATAAAATGTGACCTTATATAAGCTACTTACTACTAACTTACTTAATAAAGGTACCTATCCTGGTATGTACGTACGATGGTTTTTAACTAAATTTGTCATGGTTATTCTTATTTTAATTAAATTTTACCAAGCCTTAATTTCAAAGATTAATATTTTCGCGTAAATAATTGCCTGTTATTATATTATGGTCAATTCATCACAGTATTTTGCTTTAAAACAGTTTCTGAAAACAATAAACTTTTTGTTTATAAATTTAAGTATGTTGATTATAGTACAGCATACGTTTTTTATTAAAGTTAATTAAAAAGAGACGACATTTAGGAGTTTTGTTGGCTCATTAGGGTAATCCTTTTTCCTTAATAATTGAATAATTTCTTTAAACTTATGTTAAAAGGAAGGGACTAAAACCGTTTTTTCTTTAGAGATTGCTGATTGCCTTAGTCGGCATTTTGGGCTTCACCGAACTTTTTTGGGGACGGCGAGAAACTTTAAATGTTTCTCAAGCCGTGTGAAACGAAGCACCGCAAGCACACATTCATCATCATCATCATCATCATCATCAGCCTATAAACGTCCCACTGCTGGGCGCAGGCCTCCCACATGATCAATAGCACGTGGGCATATTGGGCCATAACCCACCATACGCTGGCCCAATGTGGGTTGGTGGATTTTAACGACTGCCATCCTACGACAACAACCGGGACCAACGGCTTAACGTGCCTTCCGAAGCACGGATGAGCTCGAGATGTTTTTTAATTGGTCACTCATCAGGCGACCCGGCATTGCGAAAGTTGCTTAGCTGGCAAGATCGCAAACCGAACGCGCTAGCCGCTGCCCCATCGAGCTCCTCACATTGATGTCATTTAACTTTATCCTGACGCTTCGAACCCTTTACTTTACAGGGTCCGTGGTCACAGGGATAACATCAATGTGTAAAATAAACGCAAATAGAAAGTAGTAAAAGTTCATCATCAACATCATCATCAGCTCATTTTATGTCCCCAGTGGGGGAAAGTTGTTTCATTTCAATGTGTTGTGTTCGCGTAAACTTAAGAAAACAAAAGTACATAATAAAAAGTAAATACTTTAATTATTTTGAATTTTGCATTCACCAATGCTATATATATGTAGATAGTTACAGATACCTGAGGCTGGTTGATTTTTTATAGTAAAATGTTAAAAGCAAAAAAATTAGGATTATTTCCATATAACGCCACTCTCCTACCGCGGAAGTCTTCAAACATTCAAGGTACCGCATCAAGATGACATATCCGGACGAGTATCTACATCAACTTTCAATACTCCCAACATTTTACATAATAACAACACATACAAGCTGCACACAAGTCATTGTTTCCGATGCACATAACAAACACGACGTGTGGTACCGTACAATATTATGGATACTAGTTATCAATTTGTATTTATTATCGCTATTATTTCTATACATACCATTATGGTTCAATGAACTGGGCAAATAGAAAACAAATGCAATGTACAAAATGCTTTATCTTTGTTACTAAGGATCGACAAGTATATAAAAAAATTGGTGAACAAAAGAAGTTAGCGTCGTTTATAAAAAGGGAATCAGTAAATAAAAGCGTGAATCGAACTCAAGCGCTACGTCTACATCTCTTTATGTATTATGGTTTACATAGTAAGGCCCGAAAGGCAGACGATAAAAGCAGCCTATTTCCAACTATAAAGATAATTTATTGTAAGTAGATATAATGGTGCTATGAATAGTTAACATGTAACATTTGATTGTAGCAAATTAAATGATCACTTGAAAAACACTTACAGCCGGTTGTACCAAAATTTTCATTTTACGAATTCGTAAAAAGTAACGTAAAAAGTAAACGTATAATGTAAAACTTTGTTGTACCACGTTTTGCGATACGTTTTACGGTTACATTATACGGTTACTTTTTACGTAGCTCAAACCTTGCTCATAACGTAAAAGTATAAGATTTTGACAGTTTGTTCGTGTTTGCAATTGGTGTTGGAGGTTAGAAAACGCTCTATTTATTTAAAGAAACGTGCTCTGAGAGAATAAATCACGATAATGTCTTCCACAAGTTCTGACAGTGATAGTGAAATTATTCAATATATCACTCGCCGTCGTCGGAGAACAAATATTAGAGTAGACCAAATGCTCATTGAAGGTAGCGATTTTTGTGCCGCTATCGAATCAGCAAGACCACGGCACATTGCATTTGCAGATGTATTGAACATGAAGTTCCATCTAATACTCCAAGATCAGTTTCAAATCTACAACTTAACTTTAATACCTACGGGGAGCTAGGTACTTCACAACGAAACGAAACAACATCATTACACCATCGCTAATGTATATGAAAACCCGAAATATACAAATAAACAATAACGACCTATCCCCAAAAAGCCCAATAAAGTACCTAACGTTATTGTAAGTAGATAGATATTTACTTTTCTTGCAGAATGTCATCTTCCAAAATAATCATCATCATCATCATCATCATCAGCTCATTTTATGTCCCCACTGCTGGGGCACGAGCCTTCCCTATGGATAGATAGGGAGAACGGGCCATAAACCACCAGTGCGGATTGGTGGAAAAAATAATATTTTCCATTATTAAATGCACTTTCATTACTATTTCAAAACTACTAACAATAATAAACAAACCATCAACGTCACGCTACTGACACTTATGACGCTAATTATCATGGCTTACTACATGTAAAATAAAAACTACCATGGTAGTAAAAAACTACTGAGGTAAAATGGTAAAATTAACGCTTCATTTGTGTAGCAAGTAATTTTACTGATACTTTTACTCGTATTTTGTTGGTGCAACGTACATTTACGAATTCGTGAAAGTGACGGAATAGTTTATGTAAAACGTGAAACTGAATTTGTAAATGTATATCAATTTTGGTGCAACCGGCGGTTAAATCAGAAATGTATTTGTAAAACATACGTGATTTATCCTTCGAACAAGGTTTTCCTCATTTTTATAAAGCACAATAAAACATAGTGAATTTAAATTTAAATTTACAAGTGCGCAGTATAAATCAACACACACTCGAAATATAATGAAACAAACTATTAAAGCAAATGGAGAAAGATATTAATTAGACGTTAACGAACCTTCATGACAAGATCTGTCAACCAAGTCCTAATGTCAGCGGCAGCAGTTGTGGTCTCTGGCATGAATGTCGAGGTGAATTCTGGCATCAGAGTGCTCATCTCTGGCAATCCCGACATGCCAGGCAGACCCGCGTCCGAATCCGCCAAGAACGTCGTCAAATCCGGTACCATAGTGGTGCTCGGCAGAAACTCCATAAAATCCGTTACGTTCATTTTGGTTAATTGTGAAAAACTTTATCGCAAACTTTTTAATTTAATTGTCGTCGGCACACCGCGCGTATTCCAGTAACACTGTCACCGCATGATCGCTCAGACAAGAACTTGTTGTTGATAACTTATCTTTAAACATCTGATAAAAATTAATGTTTCTTCATTTGTAACATTCGCGGGTGTAAACTGTTGTGTCGTGAAGGCGACCGCGCGCCTTGGAGTGCGCGATACGACTAGCGTAGCGCCTTATTTTGAATGAAAACTCTAAGAGGCATTAACGCAAACTATTGGCCGTGAAAAACATAGAAAAACACCATACTATTTAAAGTCTTGATTCCTTGCCAAAAGTGCTGACTAGTTTAGCACCCGCGTCATACATTTATAAAAGTTTTTATGTTTTTTTGGCTGGAGCCGTGTCGTCTCGTGCAGTATTGACGTCAATGTTCTCTTTAATAACATAATATTTTAGGATAACTCCTTCTAGGAGTTATCCTGAAGATCACAACTGTCATTTGCGAGTTCTATTGCCCTTCAGAACAATAACTAAAGTGTTGTGAGTATGGCCCCATCTCAATGACCTAAATGAACAACTCTGATACAGTACGAGTAGATGGTGGTGATAAATAAAAGCAAAAAGATTTCAATGGGTCGAAGTCGAAGATAAGATAAGATGGCGATGGCCGTGGATGTTTGCTTCCAATGCCTTAAAAATAAGAATACTTCGGTGATGCTTATGGCAGTCCAGGATCAACCAGGAGGCATGTGAAGGTAAAAAGAATAAGTGTTTTAGTGAGTTACTAATCTCATCCCTGTGTGGTGCCGGGGATAAAGAATTGCACCACCCCATCTCTTCCCGTGGGTGTCGTAAAAGCCGACTAAGGGACCATTCCAGAGGATGGGCAGCAGCATCTCTTTGAGGTTAACTCTCAATCAACTTCCTGCGATCGCCAACCCGCCTGCCAAGCGTGGCGATTGTGGCAAATCCCCTCATGTATCCTTGAGGGAGGCCCTGTCCAGCAGTGGACGTCTTTTGGCTGAGATGATGATGAGATGATAGTCTCATTCTCTTGAAGAATCGGAGGGAAAGCCCCCATAACTATCATCAACCTCAGGGCGCATTGGTGAGACCAATGCATTTTCTCCCGTATGAAAAAGCGTTAGACCCACTATTAATATTCTGATTGAGAGCTAGATAAGGTTTGATACTTTCAAGTGCTTTCGATTTTTTATCACGCACGATATAGGTATTTCACTTGTCCAAACAAGTGACAAGCTGGCACAGTCCAATAGAACAGTTGCTATATCGACGCTTATATATGCCACAAACTAGGTTATTTCTTCTAAATATTTATTCAACACTTGTTAAAATAAAACCGTGTTAAACTTGTCGTTTACATGTTACTTAATGTGTTTGCAACAATAAATCGTGTATATTTAATCTAATATTATAATCGCTTTGTATTAACCTTGTTCATAGGAAAGGATAGGAGCTCGATGGGGCGCAGTGGTTAACGCGCCCGGTCTGCGAGTGCTGAGGTTAAGCAACTTTCGCAAAGGCCGGTCATCGGATGAGTGACCAAAAATTTATAATCTTGAGCTCCTCCGTGCTTCAGAAGGCACGTTAAGACGTTGGTCCCGGATGCATTAGCACTCGTTAACAACCAACAATCCGCACTGGGCCCGCGTGGTGGCTTATGGCCCGTTCTCCCTATCCACCCATAGGGAAGGCTCGTGCCCCAGCAGTGGGGACATAAAATGAGCTGATGATGACGATGATGTTGATAGGAAAGGCGTTTTCTTTGTTTTTTACCAATGTTTGCGATATCCATTTATAAACGCTATGATTTAATGTAATATTCTATATCGTTAGGTCTGTAGCAAAGAAATTGCGCAAATTTCTTATACCTATTTAAGGTAACTGTAATCGAAACGTACGTTTGCTATTGCTTAGATTTGCGCAGATTTATGGTAAGTTCGGTGACCGGCATAAGTGGGATTAAGAAGATGAGGATTAAATAGTTTTATTTAAGGTTCATTGACAGTGTGTTATCTTTTCTATAACATATCTTATTGGTAATCTATATTTTGAGTGATTTCATTTGATTTATTCAATATTTTCAATTTTGAGGCTACAGTGTTTGCCACTATGTTGATATAGTATCAGATTGTGGTATCAGATATCATTTTTTTCGGGTGCATGTACAAACAATCAGGTGCTTGAGTTCAATGACGCAGAAATAGCTTCTTTAAATACTCATTTCCATATCAGGAGATCAGTGGCGCAGCAGCTAAATCTCAGACAAGTAAAAAATAGAATTAACTAGTGGCCCGCTCGCGACTTCGTCCTCTTGAGAACACCCGTATCAGATGATGGGCCCCTATAGCAGCGCCACCTACCAGGTCCAATTTTTGAATTTAAACTATCTAAAGACCCACTTAAGCACACACAATTTTTTTTATCAAAATCGGTGCAGCAGTGACATACACAATTACACGCGTATACAAGAACAATTTATATTTTAGTATATTACGGCAACTTTTTAAGTTGTGCCAATTTCTACCCAATACAAATAATGTTAGTATTCCAGATTCTGATTTGCATAATAATAATAAAACCTAATATATTCTACAATCAGTAGTTCTAGCGATATAGCGTCGAGGCAAACTTCCAACACAGTCACGAGCAATAACATGAAAACACACTCTTAACAAAATAAATGTATTTCTTACTATCCTTCTGTCTTCTTAATACAATGGAATAAGAGTTAAAACTAGTCAAAAGTGTATACACTTACAACTACATGACAAACCTCTACTAAAAATTAAATTATGCAATACTCCTTCAAGAAAGGCACACAAGCATGGTAAAAAGCATAGAAGTAGCTTTCCCACATAACAAGAACTTGCTCACTAAGACTCCATTATACTCATATACGAGTAAAACATCCAGTATAATTAGTAATCCTTGTGCAATTGCAAAATGAAAGTAAGGACGATCTATGAACATGATACACGTAACACTTTCGCTAAATAAGTAGTTTGTACGGTTAATAGGGAAGTTGACTACAACAATAATTAATTCCAGAACATTAAACGTCTACAAGATGAAATTTTACTAGAATAAATCAACTATAAATGATTTATCCTAGTAAAATTTCATAGTCATTTTAATTTCAATAGTCTCAGGAAGCTCGAGTAACTTCATCGGTAGTAACTTCACAGTAGTGTTGTAAAAAACTCAAGTTTTAGTTTTAGTCTTCATTTCGAGACTTGAGTAGATTTTCAAGACTAGGATTCGTTAGTCACATGAGTCCGAGTCCTTTGTGTCTTCTAAGGCCTGAGTCTTTTAAGTTATTTGAGCTAGACTGAATCATTGAGTTGGTGTATTATAATAGGTAATACTGGGTGATTTTATATCGTCATCCATATTTATTTACTAATCTGATTGAAAATAAATCGTACAACAAAAATTTGTAACAATTTAATTGCATTAAACGCAAATAACCTAATCAAAAGTATCCACCTGAAGACTCAGTCTTTGAGTTCTTTTTGGCAGGACTCAAGTCTTTTTACAAAAGACTCCAAATTCTGGGACTTGAGCTCTAAGTATTATTTATAAGACTTGAGTCTTTAAAAATAGCTCAAGTTTTATTAAATAAGACTCCAAGACTCGAGTTTCTTACAACACGCTGGCTGGCAGCGTAAATCACAAAGTACTAGAAAAAATTCAACGAGTCTGACAACTGTGTAACTTTTCATAAACTTTTCTTTTTTCCTCAATGGACTGCCATAAAGAAGTGAAGTTTATAGGTAAGATCCACAGATTGTTTTTTTTTTTTCATTTTGTTGATGGCTTCGTGCGATAAGTTAGGTTGCTCAGTAATATTGATTTGACATATTATTGGTTACTAGCTGTGCCCTGCGGTTTCACCCGCGTTAATTAGCGACTGTTCCACACCGCTGTTCCACCATAGCGTGATGTAATATAGCCTATAGCCTTCCTCAATAAATGGACTATTCAACACAAAAAGAATTTTTCAATTCGAACCAGTAGTTCCTGAGATTAGCGCGTTCAAACAAACAAACAAACAAACAAACAAACAAACAAACAAACAAACTCTTCAGCTTTATAATATTAGTATAGATGGATAATTTCTAGTTTAATTTTGAATTTTTATTGTAATATAATTTAATTGGTTTTTGACAATTAGGAGTATTAATTTTGTATTTTTATATGTATGTAATTAGAATAGTCACTGTTATTTATAAAATAAAAGGTAAAAGTTATTTGCATGCTACATTGTCAGCTGAGATAGAGAAGAAACTAGATTAAGACCAAAACGTACCTTTCTCAAGCTCAAATAAAATATATTTTATTTCATTCTTCTGGGGACCGTACCGAGACGGTAGCTCAACGGTCGGAGCATTGGATCGGTGATCCAAAGGCCGTGGGTTCGATTCCCACTCGAGCCTAAAGCTGGTTGATATTTTTCTTGTAAAATTTTATCTTGTTACTATACAGGGTGGCTCATTCAAATCGGTCAGTATGGGAATGTCTGAAACTATAAGACATACGAAGATTTGTTCTTAGGAACCATGTCACCGATTTTGATAAAAAGAAAAAGTGCATTCATACATTTGAAAAAAAACTGTACCCAGCTCGGGAATCAAACCCGGTTGTTTTGAAAAAATAAACTTACACTTTTTCTATTTAAATATCGATTGTGTAGGTCTTAAGCTGTAAATGTCTCTAAGAAACATGATGTCTAAAATGAATAAAATGCATTGTTTTGATGTACTTTAATTTATCATAGTAGGTGTTCGATGTGACCACCGTTACAATATTCAACAAATTCAGGCATGTAAAGTTGTCTCTATGGCTGTTTGAATGTACCTCTCTACTTGTTACATACACCTTATCATGTGGCATTAGCATTGCATTAAATCTTTAAAATATTAAAGTAATAAAAAATAATTATTAAAATATTGTATTGAAAAAAACGGTGGTCACTTCGAACACCTACTATGATAAATTAAAGTATGTTAAAACAATGCATTTTATTCATTTTAGACATCATGTTTCTTAGAGACATTTACAGCTTAAGACCTACACAATCGATATTTAAATAGAAAAAGTGTAAGTTTATTTTTTCAAAACAACCGGGTTCGATTCCCGAGCCGGGTACAGTTTTTTTTTCAAATGTATGAATGCAGTTTTTCTTTTTATCAAAATCGGTGACATGGTTCCTAAGAACAAATCTTCGTATGTCTTATAGTTTCAGACATTCCCATACTGACCGATTTGAATGAGCCACCCTGTATAACATCATCATCTCAGCCAAAAGACGTCCATTGCTGGACAAAGGCCTCCCCCAAGGACCTCCACAACGACCGGTTTTGTGCGAGCACGCATCCAGCGGCTTCCCGCGACCTTCACCAGATCGTCGGTCCACCTTGCTGGAGGTCTGCCCACACTGCGCTTACCGGTACGCGGTCGCCACTCAAGGACTGTTAAATATAAAAATATTAATCGAATGAAATCACGTCACAGTTCTTTAAAACATTAACCTCTTTTTTATTGGACCTAAGCATGAACTTTTGCAACCTAAAAAGTTATAAATAAACACTCAATAAAGATATCATCTTTTACATTCCCATACAATTTATATTGAAAAAAAATATTTTTGAAAGTTGCTCAAAAGTACCCAATTAGGTACACACCACACCTGCCTGCCTGCACACAGACTACCATAAACTGTCAAATTTACTCAATAGACTTAGAAACTTTACTTCTATGGCATATGGTTGAACAATTATTAAAGAAAAGAAAATAAATTTTACAGTTTCGAATAGGTTGATGTGCGGTCTGTACGACCGGCACAAGCCAGAAGCCAGAAGAAAGAAATAAATTTATTAACTACTAGCTGTCAGCCTTTGTTCTGCCTTATTTCTCTAAAACAAAGTTACATAGATTTTTTATGTTAAGGCGAAGGGTAAGGCACACTAGCGCCGCTAATGGATTTAATTTGATAACTGCTAAACTGGATTTTTTTTCAAACATTAACCTTCCGACACTAGGCAAACATCTATTATTTAATAATTGTGCACTACTTTTAGGTTTATTTTTGTATTCATTCGCTAACACCAACAGTGGCCATTGTTTGGAATAAATGCGATAGCCCGTTTTGTGAATAAACCACGCAACAAAAAGTAGTTCACAACTATTAAATAAATACTATGGATGCTTTCCTGTTGTCGGACGGTACGTAATGTTTAAAAAAGATCCGGTCCGTTAGTAATTGTCAAATTATCAATTGGTGGCGCTAGTGTGCCTTACCCTTCGCCTTAATAGATGCCCCGACAGATTTCGATCTGTCAAAAGTTATTACTGTCAAAAGGCCTTTCGCAGTCTAATAAAAATATTACGCGCCTTTGTTTAGTTTTGATTGACGTCAAATGTTTGACAACTGGGGACAGAGTGGTTTGTATGGGAAAAGAAAATAATTGTTGTTTTTACTATTTTCCTCGTAATTTTTACGTTTTTTCTCTCCATAAGAACCTTCCTCAGACTTCATCAAACACAACTAAAAAGAAATCAGCCAAATCGGTTCAGCCGTTCTCGAGTTTTGCGATTAGCAACACATTTAGCGATTCATTTTTATTTATATAGATTGCAACTTTGAGGTTAGGATGTAGTAGGTACAATTAGTTATTCTGTGGTTAAGGGAAAGAATTAAATGAAAAGTAATTACTTTGGCAATCAATAACGTGGCAAAATTCCTACAACTTCTGTAAAAAATCTCGTGGCGACAGATGCTGCACTTAACTAATGTACTTATATCTTAATTACACATTAATATTCATCAAAAACCTGGTTAGAGATCTTAAGATCCAATATGTGGTAAATACAAATTATTTGAAACTGTGACTAAAAATTTTTGGTGGTGATTGTACAACTTTTACTATAAAACCAGCATTTGATGAGTAATAACGAATTCTTAGAAGCTACCAAAGGTACCTGCAGATCCTTGTTTTTCCTGAAGTTCCTCACCGGTATGTCTTAATCCATCAAGTCGTATTATCTGGGCTTATACTAATACTAATAACTAATACCCGATTCAATATTTCTACCACCAATACTGTAATTGTATTGTTCAACTTTTATCAGATACCATACGGAGTATCAATTACCAAATATTGACGAAAAATGGTGATGGAATCTAGGTGGCGGCTATTCCTTCTTCCTCGGATTCTGTTTGTAAAATATAATGTTATGCTGTTCTATGCGAACGCGGGATACGCGTTTTCTTATTTGCTACTGCACAACTAGTAGAAACTTCAAAGAAGTGAAGATTCATTTGGGCGGTTAGTCACAAATCTTCATATATCTGTAGTATTGGAGTACCTAAAATTAATAAATAGGCATTTCGGCTGACAGTATTTTAATTACCCATTCGTTGATCAAGAAATCAAGTATCAAGAGATACAGTTTCGCAAAACAAATTCAGTCATTTCTTTTGTGCCCTTGGTTTGAAACAACATTCGTCATCATTATAGTTATAATTGATGCTTGTATTTAGGTACAGAGGCTTCAGCAAGTTAGTGTTTACCTTGATGAAGCCCCAGTTTAGTTTTCGCTTGCCCCTTTTGTAAGTAAACAGTTCGTGAGTCAGGCGATGTCCGACGTTTATTTTATTATGATTACGTGACACCATTGTCAGTTGGAAAAGCCTTCTCAACAGCATTTAAATAATCAATGAAGCTATAATTAGGTTCTTTATGTTTGTTTAATAGTCCTTGCCCAGAAATCGAAAATTTATTGATACGACTTGATAGAGTTTGGTAGGTATCATTTTAACTGACCGGAGCATTTTGCCGTAACGTAACATTTTCGATGCGATCATTCGCATGGACAACTCTGCTATACACGACTACCAACCGTCAGATTACAAAGTACATAGGTGTCAGATAATCTTGCGTAAGCATAACTCGCACAAGGGACCATCAACGTCAGTTCATAACGCAAGATCAGGACGCGCCGAAGCGCATTCTTCATCCGGAACTCTTAAGACTAGTGTCTCAAGCATTCGCATGGTCAAGATACATTGGTTGCTTACAACTGGTTGCTTTTTTCGGTAATAATATAGATACAGTAAAAACCGTACCTTATTACAATTAAATTTCCAAGGTACTTATGATTACTGATTTAAGACACATTTTCCCTATGCTGACATAATTAGGGCAATGAGCGTTGGTCAATTTAGACACCACCCCTGCGGTGGCATATATTTAATCGCCCTCAATTTGCTCCCATTTTCTTGGCCTAATTAGATGATATCATCCCTTATATTAGAGGCTTATATTATTATTAGAGTTGGGAAGGATGATGTTACCTATATGTAGGTAGCATAGTTCTTCTAGGCTTTCTTTAGCCGATATCACTATTTCCTTTATTTCATTAGCTGTATGTTTGCTATGGACGATGTTTGTTATGTTTTTAGAACTGCTACTCGTACTATGTTCTAAGTTGTCTACATTTTATTTAAGGGGGTGCAGCGCGGACGCAAAACTGCGAGTTTCAAGTTTCTTTATGATAGCGAGCGAGCGGCGCGTGGCAGTGGTGTGACAACGGCGCACGACTACGAATACGCACGCACACTAATATCTGTATAGAGTAGGCTGGTGATTTAATTAGAGCAATGTTTACTTTCGTAAAATCATAGGCGTTTGGGTAAAAAAAAAGAAAAGTCTTAATATTTTCATATTCATATTTGTTTATTGAAAAATAAGACAACAGTGGCCTGCGGAATATCAATACAAACATTTTTATGTCAGATCATTGTTTCATTTGTGCTATATTTACAAAGATTCTTAAGAAATAAGTTTTTAGATATCATACTTTTACGTATTGTTTATGCAGTTTCTGGGTATTTGTTTCAAATTCCAAGACAACCATGGCTTTGTGAAAGGATCAAGCTAACCTACACTAGTCCTTTTAATGTATATGACCTATTCAGCGCCGAGCACCAGTGACTTAAAAACACGTAAATTTTCGAAATTCCGCGCGGCACCCCCTTAAATTACTATTAAAGAACAGGACATTATGCTATTTAGACCTATTTTATTAGGACTTGAGATGTTTTAGATTGTCGATATTTATTATAATTAATTAATTTTTATCAATGTTTTCAGGTTATTACTTTTTCATGAATGCGGTTTTTCATTATGCATTTGAATTTGTCACAATGTTTAGTTTAGAATAACGTAAGAAATAACGTAACAGTTACTGGATGTCCAAATAAATTCACAATAAAAACAAAACACGAGCTGTTTTAACGAAACAGTGGGTATTTCACGTTATGTTAAAATTTGTTTTCACAAAAAACTTACGATTTTTCTTCCACAAACTGAGCGTGAAGAGCAGAGAAACGTTGCAATTGCAACGCCTAATTTTCTAATTGATTGGTCTAACTGAAAAACTACTGCCTGCTAAATCTACTCCTCGATATTACAGTAGTTAGACAATCGGACGAGTAGCAAAGCGCTCGGCCCGATCGGTCCAGGGTTCAATTCCCAGGTAGGTTACTCTTGACGCAAACTCAATCTCAATACAATTCCAAGCGATTAATATGTATCGATATTGGGATAAGTTTCGCAATTTCGGAACGCCCCTTCTCGATATTAATTTGTTCACTCAATTTCCACGCAATTTAATTCCAATGTAGCGCTACGAGTATTATCGCTTTTAAGAGTGCCATTTGAATTTTTTAGATTTGGGATTGGAAATTGATTATTGCAATTGTGTTTCAAGAGTAACCCACCAGGTCGGGCAAAGTGTATTTCGGATTTCCCGGGTTTATGATCACCAACCCGCACTTGGCAAGCGTGGTGAGTAACCCAATACCCATCAATTGTAGTAATGACTTGATTTCAATGATGGGGCCCTTCGCCCAGCAGTGGGATAGTATATAGGCTATTTACATACTTAAACAACCTGTCTCACAACTTCGGCTTAGATTCTTAGCATGGGTACAGTACTCGTTATAGCACGATCCCCCATTGGTTGAGATTTCTGGGAGAAATGCGCTTTCATAGACTAGTATTAGTAGTTAGCTTACCGCCAAAGCAGACTTGCTTTATGCACGATTTCACGTAAGTATCTGCGATCGAACGTATCATGTCGTGAGAACGCGATACATCATCAATGCATCAAAAAATTGAAGTTCGCTGATATGCTAAAGGTATCGTGTGTTCTTAACCCTTCTGTCTTGTAACTTTTTCATCATCAGGTCACTTTTATGTCCCCACTTCTAGGGCACGAGCCTTCCCTATGGATAGATAGGAAGAACGGGCCTTAAGCCACCACGCGGGTCCAGTGCGGATTGGTGGTTATTAACTATGCTACTGCAGCCGGGACGAACGGCGCGGCTGGATAGGTTAGCCATGGGTACGTATTTGAATGTCTAAAATTAAAAAACCTAACATAAAATAACCTACGTTTTAAAATCACTAAAAATACCCAATGTTTTAAGATACCTAAGCAACTAATACCTACCAACGAAATATCTAAGATTAAATACCGATAGGAATAATTACCTAATGTTAAAAATGTTTATAGTTATAACACTAAAGTTTGATATACCAACAATTTAAATACCAAATGGTCAAAATACCTAAAATAATGCACCACTTGCGAGCTATTTCTTTGAAGAAGTGGATCAGGTTCCGCGATAAATGATCACCAAATTTTTACACTATTATTCAAAAGATTGAGGATACTAGCTGCCCTACTCCTGTAGGTCACGTGATAGGTAAGAAATTTAAGACATTCGCGAAGCGCAGCGTAGCGATTGTCTTGAATTTCGAAGTTTTATTTTTTATTAGACAACAGAAAGCAAAAATTACCAAATTGAAACGCGAGGCATAAAATATTGGTATTATCTATTTGGTGACAATATAACATATTTGGTCTGAAATACAGTTAAAAAGTATTCATATTTTTTAGGCATTTAATAAAAATATAAATTATCCTTTTTATAATATTTTAGGAAACACAATTTGGTGATCATTTATCCGTTTTGGTAAGCGTTTCGAATTTTATTGGTAGTAAAATTGATACATTTTCGGTAAGCGTTTAAACACAAGCCGTTTTTATTTAGATTTTAAACGTTATGTCGGTATTTGTCATTTTGGTCAATTAATTGTGAGGTAAATCAATTTTAGGGACTTTGTTAGGTATTTCAAGTTTTATCATTATGAACTTCAGTAATATATCCATTTGATATTTTAAGGTTTTGGTATTTTAAATATAAGTCAAACAACCATTAGGTATTTAGATTTTAGTGATTTTAAACGTAGGTTATTTTATGTTAGGTGTTTTAATTTTAGACATTCAAATACGTACCTTTAGCCATAGGCTAAAAAGTTACCTCCGAGCTTCGGAAGGCACGTACAGCCCAGATGGTCCCCGGCTGCATTAGCAGTCGTTAACAACCACCGCACCGCACTGGGCTTGCGCACGCGTGGAGAGCTTATGTGTACGCGACGTACGCGCAGTCGTGTTGGCTTCTTTAGGAAAAAAGACTCGTGCCCCTTTATTATATCTTAAGGGTAAGCACTGACTGCCATCATCTCACCTTATGTTATGTGGTCATAAGGCTAATGGTGGAAGCGCACTGTACCCGGGATCCTGACCTACCGAGGCACTGGCTGTCTTATCTCTAGCTGCCGGAACACAACAATGCTACAAACATTGATGTTATGGCGACATATTCAGATAAGATGGTGGTAACTAGCCAGGTAGACAAACAAGCTGTACCACCAACCAAACCGAATCGAACCCTAAGACCCAGAGGCAGGACCTCTGGGTCTGAGACCGGTAGTCTTTAACACTAGACTACGGAGGCAGTTAATGCAATGGTAGCATCGAAAGAGTTGGTGATGAAGAACCAGTCTGGATCGCTACGCTCTTTGAACCAATATCTACCGCTACGTAGTAGTGTCTGGACTGCACAGCTGTTTCTAGAAGTTTCGAGATCCAGTAAAATTACTAGGCATACCTATGAGGCATAATAACTAAGGCCTCAAAGCAATTTCTATAAAATATTACACAGTTTACGTAGATAAGGGAGTTCCCGCGAGGGGAATCACTTGAAGTGTGGTTTGGCACCAGCTTACAAGTGTTTTGCATCAAAATAACATGATGACATCAGCGTTGTATTATGTTATTATTATATTAAATGACAGAGTCAATTTAACATTAACATTTCAATTTAACCGTCTACCGTACCGTATTGTCTGTCCGTTTAAAAACGAAGAGCTGTGTACCTATTTAGCTCATCCTACGGATATAAAAATGGAACAATATAGTTTATTTAAAATTTTATTAAGTCAAAAAAATTTTCAAGTTTACTTACTAAATAAGCACTTTAGAATAGTCGCTAAAATGTTTTGTGTACACCCATTCAGCACGTCTATTAGCTGTGGAGAAAAAAGGGCGCAAGAAACTGTACATATTATGTTTTGGTGAGAGTTCGCTGATGGCTGTAACCAGCCTTTTCGGCGTTACCGGACTTCGAGAAACTGCACAGTTTTATATAGAATAGAAATAACGTCATTTACGTACATTTACTTTTTCTTACGTACCGCAAAGCTGTGGAACTCCTTGCCTGTCTGTATTTCTTATCAAATATCACATTGGGGTTTTCAGATCACGAGTGAATAGGTACCTTCTAGGCAAGCATAAGGTAAGATAGTAGTCAAATGCAAGCCTATCTAATTATATAAAAAAAGAGAAATAATAAATTGATCCACAAAAAAAATAGTAGGCTAGCACCTAAAATGCTAAGTTAGCATCTAAATAGTAGTTTAGGTGGTAACTTTGTATTTTTAGGTGCTAACTTAGTATTTTTGTGGGTAAGGTTAGGTTAGTTTGGTGATCGATTAAATACAACCCATAAAAAAATACAAATTTATTGTTACCAATGCAATATACAATTTTGTTTTTTGATCGTGATAAGAATTAAATGGGTTGATTGATAAAATATGGTTTTGATACCTGGAAAAGGATTGCTATTGGCCGGCTTTAGCTTTTACCTACCATGTAACCGGATTTGAGGAATATATCAAGCCGTAGTTATGCCAAGAAAATGTGTTTTTCTTCCAGAAGTTTGCACTTTGCAAATCTCTTCCAGTAAACCTTTGGATGGTCAAGAGTGATTATAGTATTTAATTATATCAATATGTGGCGTTATATGCGCAAAGATATGTTAACACCAAATGATTTTATAAAGTAACCATTAATTTCGGTTGATGGTAAGCGGCAAAATTTTTTTTCGGAGTCCTCACACTTGTAACTCTTGTTAGTGGTATAATGGCAAAAACTAAATGGCGACATCACAAGAGTACTTATACATGAAAAATATATTTTTAACGAGATGTTTTTAAGTTTGGATACAAAAAAATTTTGTTTGTAGCAGTGTCGATGATCTAATAGGTATCATGAAGGTTTATCTATCTCTTTTGTGATACATAGTTATAGTCATAGTCATAGATATTTATTGCATCACGTTGTACAGATATCTTACGAAAACAGTATTAAGTCCCAAATATAATAAGAATAAGAATGTATACCTTTATGATAGTAACGGCTAGACCCCAAGTAAGAAGGAACGCTGAATGCGAATTTTATTCACCACCAAATTCGATCACGCGAACGAGAATTTTTGGGGCAGAATTGCACCTATTTCGATTGTCACCAGGAGGCGCAGCTCCAGTATCATACAAATACGCGATTTTTTCAACGAGATCGAATAGTGTTTTAAACGCGAAATCAGCACTAAAACTCCTTCACATTTTCATTTAGAAAATCTCTAACCTTATTAAAGCTAACATAATGTTTATCTGATACGATCTTTTAATAAGCTAGGACATCCAGTATAAAAAAGGGTGAGTACGGGCAAAAGCCCCTAGATCTTTTAACAAGGCTGATAAATACAACATTATGATGGCTGTAAGTGCATAACACAGTGCGCACTGTAAAGCCATGTGATTGGTGGCCTTGTCAAAAATAACAAAAGAAACAGTAGAAACTAAAAGGGCAATCACAAGTATACCAACGAAGAGTATTCTATTTAATCATTTTATACTGTCCCTAAGTAACAACAGGTGTTACTTGTTACTATGTTTCGACTTAGCGGTGGGCCCAGTAGGCATGCACAATGTTTTTTTTTTTTTCGAGATACCTATTATTGCTCGGTGGCGTGCACTTGGAGAGGCCTCTAGCAGTGGAATAGTATAGGCTGATGATGATGGTGATAATGGCCCGTTTACAACACCGCGCTACAGACTTTCTTGAACTGCTAGCGCCATCTATACATTCCTTGCTGAACTATGTCGTAAATAAAACTAATCGCGTAGGTAGGCTAAAGCTTAATGACCAGATTTTAATGTTTCAGCGACGTGATAAAAATGCCATCAAACAAATTAATGGCGCACGAACCAGTCATGCACTACTAAGTGATACTTGCCAACTAAGTAATAATAACTTTTATACCGTTCCCACTGCTGGGCAACGAAAACAAGATCAAAAAAAAAATCAAAAAATCAAAAATTTTATTCATCAACTCAGTCTACATAAACTTTTACTGTGTGTACTGTTATCATCATTGAAATTAAGACATCACACCACTCTCTTGCCAAATGTTGGTGATCACGAACTCAGGCTATGCATCGAAAAATCCGAAACACACTTTGCCTATCCTGGAAATTACACCCAAAAACCTTCAGCTATCAGTCCGAGCGATTTGCCACTCGGCCAGCGAGGTCCGAAGCATGCAAGAAGTACCTACTAAATAAGTTTATTACTTAGATATCCAGGTAAGTGGAAAAAAGATAAGAAAAGTTTTTAAAAATAGGAATAACAATAGGTACATCGAGGCCTTTAAGAAAAACAAACCTTACTGTTGTGTGGTTTGAGTAAGTTTTTGACTAACACTGTTAACATATTTGCTTCAAGCAAAAATGGACATATCAATCACGCATTAAAAACTTATTTTACTTTAGTTAGGTACTTTAGTTGAATGTTAAAATTATTTTGTACATTTTGTAGGCTTTGACAAATTCTTTGTATATACCACATTTATGTGATGTGAAAAGTGTGATATCGGCACCACCTTGCTGTTGCCATGTAGGGATATTTTTAGGGTTTTTTATTTACCCCTAATAAAATTATTAATAAAATTACCCCTATTCAAGACCCATTTTTTTGCAACAAACCGTTTTGTATTAATAACATATTTAAAGATGTCAATAACAAAAACCTTAAATAGAAATCTACTTTGTATTACAGCTCTCATCTAGAAAGCTCACATAGGTCCGTCAGATTTGTTTGTGATACAATTATCAATGTTGAGTGAAAAATATGTTATAAATATAAATAGCAGAATATAGTTTATATATATCTCATTTAATACAATATCTAATTTTATCAGGAAACAGTAATATAACTGCGGTAACAATAACATTTATCTCATCATCTTTTTGTATGGTTGGATTTAAAGATTAAGTAGCTGTAGCTTATTGACATATACTCGAGAATTTATACTGGTATATTAATAACATTGGATTGGTACTAACTTATTGTGGCTAATACATCGATATTATGCATTAAAGTTATTGACGGCAAGCTTCTATTAACATCAAAACCTGATCATTGGATAACGAAAGGTGAAAAATTATGGACATCGTATGGCAGAAGCTTAGATCATAAACACATTGGCAGAAGTTGCACAATGCTTTACCAGAAACAATGACAACCTCTCATCTATGGTGATACTGATCAGTGCGCTAAACAATTAAAATCCTATTGTGTCTGTATTCACAGCTAACAACAGGTTAAGTTAGACAATGCCTAAACAGATAATGTCACTCTTTAGCAAAGCTATTTTTAAACTTCTACTAGTAGGAGGATCAATGTTAAGATTAGTAAGAATAATGAATTTATGTTCTTAACATATTTATTCATAAAATAACTAACTTAATTCTATATAGTTAACAATATTTTGTATACTATATAATAACCTAAAGTAACTAAAACTAATACGAAACTAAAATATGGCGTCAAAAAATTCCTCCGCGTCGCAGTCCACTATATACATTTAAAAACCCAATAACGAAATATTTATGTTGAGCAAAGTACTGCTTCTAAAATAACCAACAAATAAATCTGATTCTATTATATGAAAGTACAGACGTCTGCACATAAGGCTACATACGCACTGAGCGGCTAGCCGCATTACGGACAGCCGTCCGGCTGGCCGCGATTAAAAATATGTACGAAAACACAGTTTTCATACGCACTGTGACGCGCTGCCGATCAACCGCTCCGGTCGCTCGCAGCGCAGCGGCCCGACTGACAGTCAGCCAGACGGTTGCTATACGCACCACGAGGTCAGTTCAGTTTGCGGTTTCCACGGCCGGTAGTCTACTAATAAAATTTCTCAGCTATGAATTTCGATACAGAACGGTTCATAATTGATGTTCAAAATAGCCCAGCAATCTGGAATACGAAATCCGCGGAATATTCTGATAAGAACTTACGACAAAAAGCATGGCAAGAGTTGTTGGAAATGTGGTTCGATCAATCCGCAAACCACGACGATTTCTATACGCATGTTCCGGTTGTGGTTACGGCTAGCCGCCACCCGGTTAGCCGCAATTGCAACCGCATCCTGCGGCCAGCCGGACGGGCAGCCGCAGTGCGGCTAACCGGACAGTGCGCACGTAGCCTAACTCTCCAAAACTGACAATTTTTTAAAATAAATGTTCAACCTTAAGGGATGTACATAAAGTTCAAAGTCTGTTGAGGAAATTTGATAGTTTGTAGTAGCTGCTGTGCAGGTGTGTGCACAAGAAATAAAATAATATTTTAAAATACATACATCAGTTGTTGGTGACAATGAAGATGACGGAGGCAGTGGAGCCTGGCCCTGCGCTGCTGACAAGGCCCATGATGCAGCAAACGCTCCGATGGCCAAACACAGACTCCGCTTTTTTAACATGGCGAAGCTAGAAAATCAAAACTACATTAGGGAAATGGAAATCTTTAAACAAAAAATATACAAAAATAAATTAAAAGTATAACGAATTATATTATATGACTACATAGTATGAAACAAAGTCGCTTCCCGCTGTCTGTCTGTCCCTATGTATGTATGGTATGCTTAGATCTTAAAAAAAATGCGCAACGGATTTTGATGCGTTTTTTTTAATAGATAGAGTGATTCAAGAGGAAGGTTTATATGTATAATACATGCATATTATTTCTTGTGGGGACGTCGCCAGCCGAACGGACGCGTTGTCTGCGGGCCACTTCATACTTTTCCCATTCTCCCCTTTGAGAGAGCTTAGGTTAATCCAGCTTTCACGGCGCCCCGTCGAATCTTTTAATCTCTTTTGTAAATCTTGGTATCTGCTCCTTCAGATCCCTCAGGTCCTCTATGTCTAATGTGTCCGACCCCACTCCCATTATATCAGTGAGTACATGAGCTAGTAGGTGGAGGCTGGTCTCTTCACTTTCCATGCACTCCGGGTATGTGGGGTCGGTTTTCACTCCTATCACTGTCAGACGTCTATTCAATCGACAGTGTCCTGTTATGATCTCTATGACTAGCCTCATGTTCTCTCTAGAGAGTTCCATCAGTTTGCTAGTTTTTTTCTTTTTCATTCCCTTGATGAAGATCTTCGATTTTCTCATACCAGTCGAGGACCTCCATCTTCGGTTGGTTTCTGCTGTGATGTTGTGGCTGATCACTCCCTTGATGATATTGTGCGCTATTGGCAGCCGGGGCTCCGGTCCCACCAAGCTTTCCTCTGCTCCCTTTCTGGCTAGTTCGTCGGCCTGTTCGTTTCTTGTGTTTCCCTAGTGTCCGGGGACCCACGCTATCGTCAGGTCCGCTCTCTCGGTCAGCCTTTTTAATGATTCCTTGCATTTTTTGACGATTGCTGATATTGTCTCTTCTCTGCATAGTGCCTTCAGCGCCGCCTGGCTGTCGCTGTAGATGACCATTTTTCCTGTAATAGTGAGGTGTTCGGTTATCTCAGAGCATGCCATTATTGCGTATATTTTCGCCTGAAAAACACTAGCAAATCTTCCTAGCGGTATCGCTTTGTTCATTTCCGTCCCGTCTGCGCATTTAATGTGCACGTTGGATCCAGAGAGCTTTGTCGACTCCTTTCTGGAGCCGTCTGTACAGCAAGTGATGCCATCAGTTTCTATACTCCAGTCTTCTCTTAATCCTATGTGTATTCTATATTTTTTGTCAAAAATCCTTTCCTTCCATATTAAGTTGTTATTGGAGAGGATCATTGACAGCCTATCTTTGTAGTTTTTGCTTATACTAGCGTGTCCCTTATCCATGAAGTTCCCGGTCCATATACCAGTGCTTCTTAGCTTGAACCATTGTTCAGTAGCTTTTCTCTTTATTTTTAAGTCCAGGGGATTTAGCCCCTCTTTAGTAGGATCTAGGAGCGCGGCTATGGGTGTTGTCCTCATCGCGCCCGTGGTCACTAGGGCCGCTAGCCTTTGAACTTTGTCTAATTCTGTTTTGTTTTTCCCTACTGCGGCTCTGTGCCATCATACGATGGCTTCGTGTAGGATCCTTGGCAGGATTATTGCTTTGTATATCCATAGTGCTATCGCTGGTTTCATGCCCCAGGTTGCCTGCCTAATACACTTTTACACAAGCCTTTGCTCCTGCACCACCCAAGGGCTTCTTTTAGGCCTCTGTTCATGATTTCACACATGAAGCTGAGGACTTTGCCTGTCACCAAGAGCATGCCATCTTCGGAATACACCTGTGTGTATATGTGCATCCTGTTTATCTTGTATACTAGTTTGTCTATTAGCAGGCACCACAGCAGTGGCGACAGACATCCCCCCTGGGGGAATCCTCTTTTCGCCACCACTGCATGTGTTATTCCCGCTATCTCTGTTTGTATCAGCATGTTTTTCACTCACTTTGACATATCAAATGCCACACAGAGACATATCTCTGTCTATTCCTTCGCGGCTTAGGGTGGCCTCCTGCCTGGTTTTGGGATGAATACTGCTCTCACTTCTCTCTATTTACTTGGTACGTGCTTAGTTCTGATGCTGTCATTGTACAGTGCCATTGCTAATATACTTTATAGCTATCTGTAGCATTTTTGGGAAGATTGCGTCCGGTTCCGCTGCCTTGTGTGGCTGGAAGGATCGGACGCTCCACAGTAAATAAAATAATACATGCATAGAATTGGACCCGGTACTCAAGCGGACGTGAACATTTATAAAGTTCCAAATATTATATTACTGTAATTTTTTTCTATTTAACGCATTGGCTTAAAACTCATGTCTAACTCACTCACTATGACAAATTATAATATTAATGCAACATACATCTATGCTCTATTACAATTTTATTATCCATTTCAAAATCTGTACACAGGCTTTTCAATTACTATTAAAATACTATTGTGTATGTTCTAAATTAAATAGAATAATTGATTATCCATCACAGGCCAACAAAATCCTCTCATAGTTTTGAAGCACTGGAAGTTAATAGTATGTTGATGTGTGTGGAATACTTCCCTACATGTAATAAATATGCAAGTTTTTGTTTGTTTGTTTATTGCCATTTGATGTAGCAATACAATGATATTATTATTCCTTATATAATAATATTGTTACTAATACAATAATATTGTTACTAACATGATATATAAATATTTATTGAATTATTTTTCATACAGTAAAACTATGTTGGCTAATAATGTGTACTAATGTGTATGCTTTCCTATTAACTAGAGCATGTCAAGTCTGGACAATAAAATAATAAGCCTGTGAGCCCACATATAGGTAATTGAGACATAGAGCAGTTAATCTGAACAATCTGATAGTAACTACCTTTTATTGTCAAAGCATTAGTTAATCCATAAAGTACAGAAAGTTGTTATCAATGTCTTTATCAAACAGCATTAAATGTAGTGTTACGGGATCTTTTTTTGTGGCATAAAAGCTGTGTGAATAGCATTTTCTTTTTATTAAACAAATTCTACAGTTAATGGTGAATTCACATTACAATGATAGTACTTTAAAATCAGATAAACATGGTTATTATGGATTTTAGTGAGTCTATGAACATTTTAAATTAATGATGTGACATATTCATAACAACCTTTAGATATTTATAAACAATAGGTCCTTAAACAACTCACTCAAGTCATATTTCACACATCATTATCGACTAACCGTAACACAATAATCATATTATGTAGGTACTAGAACTAATCTGTAAGGCGTCGTATTATGTTCTAATAAATGAACAGGAATTTATTTTAAGTTGCTGGTAGATATTTTCTACAACTTGGCAAATGATAAGGGAAGTTATGTTGAGTAGTTATGAAGCTGATAACAAGTGATTAATAGATCTAATAGAATGTTACGGAATTTACAGTACAGACATGGAAACGTCACCTTTGTAATGTGGAAAAAGCGAAATGTAAACTTACTATTTCAGCCTTGGCTGCCTTGATTGTCAGAGTTTTGATGAAAGAATTGCTAGTAATAATATTTACACATCACAACTATAAAGAGTATTTACTATAAAACGAACGATTAACAGATAAAACAGCATTTATTCTATCGTAAATCCGTAATCATTCGAGGTTAGCAGAGAAAGACGGCGACGAACAACGACAAGTTGCTGAAGTTGTCATTTCTTGACGTAAGAAAAGTGTTACCATATGTGTAAACTAGCTTTTAATGTTACTATAGAATACATTATAAAAGACAGTGAAAAAATTAAACGCCTACCCGACCCAGCCAGGAATCGAACCTGGGTCTTCCGCAATCCGGGCGGCTACACTGACCGCTATGTTAGAGCTTGTCCAGATGAAGCGATTTACGCGCGAGTCCATTCGCGCGTCTCAATTTTCAATCGCGCCCAGATACCGCGTTTTACGCGCGAGTAAATAAGTGAGTTTTTGGGACGAATTCAGTCAGTTACAATTATGGATTGCGACAAAGCGGTTGTGTTGTGGCTTGCGTACCGAAGATGGAAACGACGGAAGCAAAGAGAAAATCGACAATATAGAGTGCACCCAATTCTACATGATAGAATGAATAACAGTATGTTTTATACATTATATCCAAAGCTTCGAGAACACGATAAAAAGTTTTTTAACTATTTCCGGATGTCTGTGAAATCTTTTGATGATCTGCTTGAAATAATAAAAGAAGATTTAACTCCTTGCCAAAATTATGTAGTGCGGGATGTCGTTTCCGCAGAAGAAAAACTCGTGATCACTCTAAGGTAAGTAATATTTATTATTTGGTATTTTAGGAATGGCACTGTTAAAATCACGTTATGTAAATACTTTAGAACAAAATAATAATTACACATAATTACAAATTATTTTGGAATAGATCCATACAATCAGAGCCTTGTGAATCTATTGTTGATACTGGCGATGGCGATGGGTTAAGTTCATGTTGTACCGTTCTTGTGGTATAACTCGCACCAGTATAACCAGGTCGATTAGAAGAGTCTTGTGAATCTATTGTTGATACTGGCGATGGCGTTGGGTTGTATGCTTCATGTTCATGTTGTACCGTTCTTGTGGTATAACTCGCACCAGTATAACCAGGTCGATTAGAAGATATGGAGGGTGTTGCTGGATCATATTCGTAATTATCTGGTGAATATTGAAATGATGTGGGGCGGTAAGGTAGTGGATGTCGTGCAGGATGTTGTGTGAGGTTGTATTGAGTCACATAGCCAGGACGCGTAGTTTTAGATAAATATGTATGAGGGACTTGCTGACCTTTTTGAAGAATATTTAATATTTCAATTTTCGTTTGAAGTCGATTGGCCTCAGGTACTTTCAGCAACTCCTTGTGTAACGATAAACAAAAAAGTTTGTCATCATCAGTCTCCTCAGTAGTGGACGGTCGTAATGGATTACCAGATGTAATAGTTTTTTGGATGATTCCAAGAAATTCCGTGTCAGCAGCACTTATTTTTCTTTTATTCCTCTGATTACTCGCTGGTGGTCTCATCACATCTTCCCCGTCTACTGAATTATTTTGTTCAGCATCAGCTGACATATCAGGTGTAATGTTACTATCAGTAATTTTATTGCTTACCGACCGTTCTAGGAACATTAACCTATTAAAATAAATGTAAGAATTTTTACTTGGAGCTCCAGAACCAGATGGTGCATTTTTATTTTTCTTCATCTCTCGAACGAAGCCATCTCGCAGCCCTTTCCATTTTTTTTGAAGTGTGACTCCTGAAACCAATAGCAAATATGTACTATAATAGTCCTTAATAAATTAAATAAATTAACGAATTAATTACAGTATTTTACTTGTTCCAGGTATTTAGCTACGGGATGCTACTTTGCTGACTTGCATTATGCCTATAGATTAGGAAAATCAACAGTAATCGAAATAGTACAGAAAACATGTGACATCATTTGGATAAAATTGAAAAATATGGTAATGAAAGAACCCACTACAGAGGAATGGAAAGAGATTTCTAAAGAATTTGAAAAATACACAAATTTTCCGAATTGCATTGGCGCCATTGATGGCAAGCATATTCGAATTATAAAACCAGTCGAATCGGGTTCCCTTTTTTACAACTATAAGAATTATCATTCTACCGTCTTGTTGGCAGTATGTGATGCAAATTATTCTTTTATCTCAATAGATGTTGGAGCATATGGCAAGAGTAACGACTCCACTATTTTTAAGAACTCTCTTTTCTATAAAAAACTTGTGAACAAGTCTTTAAATATTCCTGACCCAAAACCAATATCGGAGATAGATAACAAGCCTTTACCTCATGTCATTGTAGGAGATGAGGCGTTTGGTCTAATGGAAAACATTATGCGGCCCTATTGTGGTAAATCGCTGACAAATAAAAAAAAGATTTTTAACTATCGTTTATCCAGGGCACGACGCTATATAGAATGTTGTTTTGGCATTATGGTGAACAAATGGAGAATATTTCACAGGCCACTTAATGTTGACATAGATTTTGCCGAAAATATAATCAAAGCTTGTTGCATTCTTCATAACTATGTCAGATTAAGAGACGGTTACAGATACGACCATACTTTATACAATACATCTCTAAATAGTTTAAACACTGATACACTCAGACCCAATGCACGGTCACAAAATACAAGAGACTGATTCGCTGATTATTTTGTTAATGAGGGTCAACTTCCTTGGCAAAACAAAATGATATAACATTGTGTGATGTGACATTGTGAATTATAGTATTTTGACACTGATTTTATTATACATTGTAGGTAGGTATGTATGTAATATGTAATATTATATTTATTTGAATGTGTAAGAAATAAAAATGATTCGGTTACCGAGAGTTTTTTTCTTTTCATCCGAATCACCAGCTTCAGAAAAAATTTCTACCAACTCTTCCCAACTTCTACGTTTGACGTTTCGATTTGAATAGTCTGGAGATTCCATATCGCCACCCTCTTTTCTACTTCGTCGATAAATAGTTCCGTGTCGAAGTTATCACGCTCCATTTTTTATTTCTTAATACGTCCTATCGCGGCAACTACGCGCGTTGGACTGGACGCAAACATGGCCGCTCTAGGATCTCGACTCGCGCGCAACACGCGCGTGTTTTGCGCGAGTCGAGAGTCCGGCGGCTGCACGCGATTTACGCGCGAGTTGAACAGTCGCGCGTGTGCATGTGGACGGCATGTATAGGCACCTAGTATCTCGCCAACGCGCGTGTAGATACGCGCGTGTCGGTACGCGCGTAAATCGCTTCATCTGGACAAGCTCTTAGGCTGACGTAAGCGCTGAATTTTGTCACTGCTTTTTAATTTTTGAATGCTTTTTTAACAGCAGAGTGCCATCTATCCAACGGTCAATGCAACCGATGGCCATGTAGATTCATCTTTACAGATGAAATACCACAAATCTGATAACACAACGCTATTGTAAATATTATTTTCTTATTTTAAGTGTTAATTGCTGCACTGAAGCTGAATTAAATACATATAAAATACTAGCTAAGAATCGAATCTGGGTCTTCCGCAATGCGGGCGGCTGCACTGACCGATATGCTACCGGGGAGGCTGACGTAACCGCTATCCAACGGTCATTGCAACCGATGGCCAAGTAGATTCATCTTTACAGATGAAATACCACAAAGTTAACACAACGCTCTATAGTAAATTTTAGAGATTATGAAGCTGTAGATCTACAGATTCATGTTGTTAACCAACCGTTGTCTTTTTTGTGTGTCACTTTGCGTGATTGAATAAAACGCGCATGCATTGCATACATCTTCGTGATATCATCATTGAACTTCATTTCATTAGCGTGTGAATGTTAAATGCTCTAAGGTGAATGTGGATCGTGTGTGAATCACGCAAGTCGCAAATAATAATGATTTGGCTGTATGGGCTGAAATGGAACTAACTAACGCCTAAACTTCCATGACAGTGACAGACAGACAGAATTCATAGATATGTTTGAACGATCCTAAGTCCTAACCTATCTATTTACTTGTATCAATCAAAACAATATAAAATGCCTTTAGATTACAAAAGATTTAACGGACCAGAAGACAGTGTGTCATATAAACACTATACTGAAAACTATTTGAAAAGTTACGATGATATGTATAGAGAATTGCTTGATGCTAAAGGTCGCAGGAAGGATGGGCGCGCTTTGGATGAAGCGCGAAGCATGTGTATGTTTTGTATGTGTTTACTATTTTAATGAAATTATGTGTATTCATTACATCTATATATTTTTTACCTGTAACATAGCTTTACAACTATAATCACATTGTTTCTGTTAAACGTTTCTACTAGTTTATTTACGTTATAATTTTTATGTTTACCTACCTAACAATTAACTCCTTTTTAAATTTTAATAATAATTCAAATCTATGTTTAAAACAAACAATATTATAGATAGCTAATTCAATTGTTATACTTTTACTACTCATATTTATTATTATTTTGTTCTACTAAAACTGTAACTGGTAACTTTTTTATTTTATGTTTTGTTTTTATAGTTGCAAAAACTGACATGGTGTCACAAGCAAAAGGCTCAGCTTACATTGAATTGAAAAAAACAAAAGTAGTATGTTCTGTGTTTGATCCAAGAGAGATTCCACACCAGAATGAATTCAGGTTTGTCAATGATAATCTTTTTAATGAAAATCAATTGCCACATATGTATGTCAGAGCATTACTTGAGAATGGCTCAACCGACTTGGTTGGACCGACTTTTGTTGTTTGTTTCAAGTCAGGACTAAATAATAAATAAAGTTTTTTGACAGGACACAGGTGTTTACTCTGCAGTCTATGTCACGAGCAGGCCACTAGTCTTATAATAAGTATTATTAATTATGAAGTTTTTGGCTACTGTTATTTTTGTTTTCTTAACTGACTGATCATTTATTTATTGTACAAATTTGTAATAATGATACTTAAAAATAATAATAACAGCTTTTGTTTTTATTATTTTAGCCAATTAGGGCAGCTGTATTGTGAAGTGAAATTTGCACCCTTCTCATGTCCACGTCAAAGGCGACCACATGCACCAGATGCTGAAGAAAGAGCCCTCTCAGTGGCGCTAAGACAAGCTTTGGAACCTACTGTCTGTCGACATCTATTTCCAAATTATCAGGTGTGTTGTGACAGTATAAAAAATTCTGGTCATAGAATCCTGAATACATACAGTGGCATAACTATAAGATGGCAGGGCTGGCAAAATGCCATGGGCCCCGGCCCAAGGGGGCTCGTGGGTCAGAGCTCAGAAGTAACCTAATTTAACAAAATTTTGTGTATAATATATTATTAATATTTAAACGCATGCATAAGACAAGCATGTCAATCAATTTTAGAATGCATCCATTGGTTGCTTCTTTTATTGTCATGGTCGGTCCTTTGGTGGCGCGGGCGAAATCAAGAAAGTACTTTTTTCACTGTGCTGGCTAGCGATGCATGGTGTTGGGGGACTCCCGGACATCTATTTTTAAATACAAAGAGCTCTATTACGCATTATTTGTTAGATTGTTATGACATATTTATTCTTCTTTGTTGTGTTGTTATTGGTCATTTGTATCTTTGATTATAAGGAGTTTTTGTTTTATTGAGCCTGCAAATAGAAAAATATACATATAATATCTATACCCCTACCCTACCTACCTATGCTCTTGAAAATAAAATTTATTAGATTTTTAACAATAATGCACACAATATTAGTAATAGTGTTGGTAACTACACATGTGATTATTTAAATTAAATTATAATACCTATAACGATTTTTATTGAGGAGAGGGCCCCATCCAACATGGGCCTTAGATGGTATAGTTATGCCACTGCCTACATACATAAAGAAATACACACAGTTATTTTTATTTCTTCTTATTAAATGTTCTATTCCTTGCAGGTGGATGTGTTTGTCTACATTCTAGAACATGATGGGGCATGTCTAGCAGCTGCCATAAATGCCGCAGGCCTGGCGTTGGCCAATGCCTCTGTACCCATGTACGACATAATTACAGCATGTTCTGTTGCAATCATTGGTGAAAAAATATTTGTTGACCCTACAGAAGCAGAAGAATATTTAGCTACTACAACACCAGAGGCAGAAGAGGCAAACCATGGTATTATCACCATGTCTATGTTATCCCAATTAAAACAAGTTTCAGATTTTACACAAATAGGATCCATGGATGTAGAATGTGTAACTAAAGCTATGGAAATTTTGGAAAAAGAATGTGAGACTATAGTGCCAAACATACAGAAAGTGTTAGTACTTAATGTCATTCAGTGCTCCAAACAAAGAAAACAGTTGGAAGCAGAGGCAAAGGAACGGGAAGCAATTTTAAACACAAAGATGGAGGAATGGAAAAAGTTATTAAATGCTGCATGAAATTTCTTATGCATTTTTTATTTTTCGTATGTTGCCTCCCGAGTATCTTACCTAGCTTTTCTTGGCCTAGACTCCTAAAATCCAAACTGGTGGTAGATTCAGTAGTTGACTTCTGTAGTTTCAGTAGTTTGATGTCATTAAGTGCCTGTAAAGGCTTTATTTAATAACGATTTGACTTTGACTTTATAATTATATCAAATAGAGTGTAGTGTGACTGAAAGGGGAAAAATTAGAATAATATACCTGTGATATTTTTTTTATTGGGTAACTTAAAGGTAAACAAATAGCAGTGGCTGGAGCCTCCTTTTAGACACAATTTGCCTGTTTCAAGTAAAATAAATTATTTGGGTGCCATTTGAGGTTAATTAACTTTTGTTGACAAATCAATTAAACAAAACCATCTTAAACATAAAAGCTCCAAATAGTAATCGAACCTTATTTATTTCGAGGTACCAAACTATTTAACTTATTCATCAGTTAAATTTTATGTCAGTTACCATGAAAGATGACAAATTGAATATGGGAAATACTGATAAAATGAATATCAATGCATACAAGGTTTATTACAAACTTAACCTTAAAATCTAAATGATAATAAGGTACTTAATTAATCCTCTGGTTTTTCTGGTGGAGGTCCACATGGCTGTAACATTCTTTCCATTAGGTTGAACTTTACGCGTGCCTTGGACTCGTTCTCAACAATCGCGAAATAACTGAGCAGATCAGGGTGACCCATGTAACTGCAACATGAATCTCTGTGCTGGTTGGTTAGCCACTCATATTTAGTGGTGTCAGCGTGACCTGTGCCGATGTACTTGCTTTGAAGATGCTCAAGCTGACTGTGGATGTTGTATCTCTCACCCATTGTTTTCTGTAACGGTAAAATTCGTTAATTGAAGTTAGAACCAAACATTGTTTTGTGTAGGCATGAAATGAAACCTATTTCATAGTATACATTTTATAATAGATTATAACCTGATAGTGTGATTTAATATTTTGAAACTATTGATTTGAGACTGCTTTGCTTTTCTGTTTATAGTTGGTAACATTGACTGACACTGTGACGTGACACTGATGACACTGACACTGACCGACAGACAACAGACAGGCACAACAGCAAACATATTTTTTATAATGTGATTTGGGCTTAGACCATTTGGGTAATACAGCCAAGTCGATAATTAATTATTTATAAATATTTGATATTGATGGTAGTGCACTTGGTAGTTTACGAGACGGATGATCAATTTGCAGTAGCACTTGTAGTAGAACTGCGACCTTTTGCGAAATCCTTGAGTGAAAAAGAAAATTAATGGAATGTAATGTTTGACTTTTTTGTTTCATTTACCTTATCTTGCAGGTAGTACAAAGAATGAAGCTGTAGGTCTATAGTTTTTTGCTCGTGTCATGAAAAAGAGAGAGAGAAACATTTATTGACCAACACATACTTACATAAAAAATAAAAATAAAAAACCTTTCTACCTACTTTAAAATAAGTTCACAATATTAACTATAATTCCACACATATAATAAATAATAATATATATATAGTTCACAATTATAATTGCACTGTTTATTCTAAAATGTCTTATTTTTGCAAACAACCGATTTCTACCAAAATTTAAGTATGACATTCTCTTTGTTTTACCAACCAAACAACTAAAACAAAACGCAAAATGTCAGACGCGCACTTTTCAAATTAGTTTAATCGATATTTTAATTTTACTTTGATACAAGATTTTCATTACTACAAACTTACTTATCATGAACCCCTCAAATAAATTGGCAATACTTAAAGAAAGCGAAGAAAGTTTAAAGAAACAAGCTAAAAAAATTGCTAGGCTTAAAAACAAAGACTCTTTCCGAAGGCCCACGCATTTATTTATGCATGAAAAAGACCTAACCAGTATCGTAAGTATAATATATATATATTAATATTAAAGTCATATTTGGCTTCATTTTATGTTAATAATTTAACCTCAATGTAATGAATTTTTTTTTACTTAAACTAACCTTACATTACTTAGGGGTAGAAAAAACTTTTTGTAAATAAATTCCCTTTCTGCACTTTTAGCCGAAAGTGAAGAACGGCAATAGCGTAGTATACGCTTACTACCACAACAACCAGATAACAAAAATAGAGAACATTGATTTGCTCTACAACGTTACACATTTACACTTACAATGGAACAAAATTGCTAAGATAGAAGGTCTCGAGAAATTGTACAACTTGAAGAAATTGTATTTGGGAAACAATTGCATCAGCGTCGTCGAGAATCTCGATTTTAAATATTTAGAAGAGTTACATATAGAAAAACAAAATATAAACAGCACTGATGGTTTGTGCTTCGATCCGCGGGCTATTCAATCAATTGGAGTAAGCATACTTTTATGTAAACTTACTTTCAAAAATGAATATGTTAAGTTATTAGGTACCATACCACCAGAAGACGGCGTCTCCCTGACCCGTTTTTAGTACCATGTCATACAGCTTTTTTAGAAGTTGTTACAATACAAGCGAATGTAGATAGATTATTCAGTTGGTTTGAAAAAGTTCTAAAGTATTCTGTTATCTACTGC
Organism: Eudonia mercurella; assembly: GCA_963082485.1. NCBI lineage: Eukaryota > Metazoa > Arthropoda > Insecta > Lepidoptera > Crambidae > Eudonia > Eudonia mercurella. The sequence continues at coordinate 8,083,856 of OY720043.1, forward strand.
TGGATAAAAAGGTCTCCTCCAATGGAGATCCTTGGACAATGACCGGTTTCTTAAGCATTTAAATGTCTTTTTACAGTCTTCCCTCAGAATACTGAATGTGTCTGAAAATAAAATCACTGACATGACTTGGGCCAGACCTTTGAGACGCTTGGAGGTTCTTATTGCTAAAAAGAACAACTTAGAGGATTTCGAGGTAATTTTACTACAATTTAGTTTTTTACATAATATAATAATTAGTACCGGGGGATGATTTTTTTTATTGGTGATTAATTCTCATGCTATGATTTTAACTACGAGTGCTAATTTTGTATTTCATGTAATTTGTGATTTCGAGATCACTGGTGAGATTCAAATACCAACCCTTATTTTACCAAGAATTTGTTCTCTATTTTCCTACACCCTTAGGAAGGCATGATAAGCCGATACGTTGCAGCAGCTTATAGTCGTACAACCAGTTACAACATTTAAAAAAAAATTAATTTAATTATAATTAGATATGATATTCATACAATATTATTGATACAAATGTAGGTGTAATACATATACATGGATATACAATGTATTCCATGACAGTCATACTTTGATTTATATTATAGTACAAACTATATAATATTTTAATCTTCTCCAGGCCACTGCTGACCACCTCTGCATGTTGCTTTGCCTCGTAGATGCGAACTTCCTCGGTAACCCGATGGTTAAAAAACACCGCTACAAAGAAACGATCATCGCTAGATGTGCCCAATTACGTATGTAGTGTATATACTCGTAGATATTTGAAGTTGCGGTCATTGACCGTTAAGCTAATCCATTTTAGGTGATGGCCGGTTTTTTTGTCCGACAGTTGACACTTAAAGTCAAAGTCAAAGGTATTTATTGCCAACTAAGTGTTTAACATAGAGGTCGTAAAGTATTCAGCGTAAGAATGCAAGAATTGAAATAAAAAACAATATCAATTAAAGGCGACAACAAATTTTTATACTTACATACAAAACATACTCTCACGTATCCTTCTACTAAAAAACCGGTCAAGTGCGTGTCGCGGGCCATGCGCAGTGTAGGGTTCCGTAGCCCATCTCAATGAGAAGAGGGCTTTTATGAACATTTATTTAACGATGGCTTATATACTTAAATGTAGATACTACCGGTTTCATAAACCTGACAACGTTATTTAAGTAGTTCCCAATGACGAATTTGTACTGCGCCAAGTACATTTTATAAGTTGGTCGACTGTTACTCGTAAACTTGTAAAGTCTACTTAGCTGTGATAGTTTTCCTTTTAACTTCGTCATATATACAACTTATTTATTTATTTATTTATTTATTAGGTACACAAAACAGATAAAAATTAAAAAATAACAAAAAAGCATGATAATTAAATAAGAACTAAATTTCTATCTAAAAACATGTGTACACATCATGATTAATAATTAGCGTCTATGTTAAAGTTTACCTAATCTAAAATTATATTCAATTAAAAACTAATTATATACATAATAATGGTGAATAATAGAAATATAACAAACTGAAAACTTATTCTAGGTTAATGTTTGTCAACATTTTATTAATAATTGGGAGATGCCGGACTGAGAGTTTCCCGGACATTTTTCTTAAATTCATGTATTTTCATGGAAAATATGTCGATGTTGTTATTAAGTGCAACCAGTTCATTGTATAGACGGCACATTCTGACAATGGGATTGTAATATGATGTATTATTTTTATAGGCATTTAGTACAAAGGTCTTAGGCGCCCGGGTTCGATACAAAGTATTTATTTGAATGAGTGAAAGCAATTTAGGGGAGTCGATTATTGAGTGCAATATTTTAAACAAGTAAATTAAATCATACTGTTCTCGACGAACCGCAAGCGAAATAACACCAAACTTAATCATTCGAAGTTCGTAGGAATAAACAACTAGGTACCGTGAATTTTTTCACGTATCCAAAAACAACCATTTGACTGACAGGGACACTTGACTCTTACACTTTAAAGCTTAATAGTTCACAAATGGATGCCTTAATCAAAAAACTGTTAGCCGCAATATTTTTGAAATTGCTATCCAACGACACCCCACACTATGGGGTAGACAAAAAAAAACATTACATCCCCACGCCACGTGTAGGAGAGGTAACCTAAAAAAATATTTTTCAAAACTTTACTTCACCACTTTATCGGCGTGATCAATATGTATATCCATGCCAAATTACAGCTTTCTAGTGCTAAGAGTCTATGAGCTAGGCTGGGGACGGACAGACAGACAGACATGGCAAAACTATAAGGATTCCTTGTTGACTACGGAGCTCTAAAAAGGGGTAGACAGAGCATCAAAATCACCAATTTTGAGTAAACTCGCCGTTAGTGACCTCGACGACGATGCCACATTTAGCATAGTCAAAGTAGGAGTCTGAGGTGGAATATATAGATCAGTGATAGGATGCTAGCCAAATTTTATTTTCGCTCGAAATTGTGCGTTTTGCATTTTGTCGCCCCTTGCTACCGGGAGCCACCGCTCCACTCGCTTTAACTTAAAATCGCCGCGGCGCGCTAAGCATGGCTAAGGTAAGAGGTCACCTAAAAGTTGAAAGAAAAACGGCGAAAACGGGCATTATAAGGTAGGCCGCACACACACACTGTTTCCTGATGAGGTTTCCGTATCATGAATTCAGATTCGGGATTCAGTAAGTCTAGCGCGCATACATTCTGTTTCTTTCTATTCGGAATTAATATTGCCAGTACGTAGAGTGACGCCTTCGTGATAGCACGTTTTAACATGGACGAAGAAAGCTGTTTACAAATCTGCTCGCACGCCAAGTCTTTTACATCTCTATTGTGATAGTCGTTATTATTAATGTCCCATAAGCATGGATGGGCAGCAGCATCTCTCTGAGGTTACCTTTAAACTACTGCGATCGCCAACCCGCCTGCCAAGCGTGGCGATTACGGCAAATACCCCTCATGATGATCCTTAGGGGAGGCCTTTGTCCAGCAGTGGACGTATTTGGCTGAGATGAAGCATGGATATTTTCCTACACACATTATTAAATTTTCAGGCTTACATTTTGTTAGACAAACAAAAAGCAGAGGAATGATAAACGTAAAAAATTAAATCTACCTAAAATGTCAGTAGCACACGTCCACAGCGCTGATGCGGTTTCTGAATGGAAAATTCCGTTCCGTCCGTTCGTGTGCGACGGTAAACCAAAAACTACGCGAGCGCTGCGTTCGGAATGACGTCATTCGGTTTTTTTCCGTTTATCAAACCTGAACAACTATTACCTAATCTGTGCCTGAACCGTGTGTATGCGGCCTGCCTAATATAATTATAACAATATTATAAACAACCATCTTTTTCCGCATTCTAGGCTTAAAAGTTCGAGCTTATAATTAGTTGATAAGTGTTATTGTGCAGTGTAAAACCTTTTTTCATTTTTTATTTTGTTTTATCAGGAGTTCTCGACACAGTGGTGATTCATACCAATTCCAAGATGTTTCTGCGAAACTTTGACAAGGCGGTGAGACTGCGCCAGATGCACGACAAGAACAAGCTGAGCATGAACCAGAGCGGTGTTGACGAGTTCTTCGACCTCAACATGCTGCCGGGGCCGCGTGCCCAGAGCGCCCTGTCCATATCAGAATTCTCTAATCAGAAACCCAGGAGTAAGTAAATTTTTTTAGGGCTCACTCCTAAACGTACGGTCCAAGACACTTGTAACGTAGATGAGGCGATTCTGTTATTTAATTTGTAACCGATCAATAAAGGTCAATCGACCGATCATTAAACATGAAACGTGTAAATTAAATCATGTGTACATAACAGTTCTTTAAAACATTAAGCAATTTTTTGTTTGATCTGAGTATGAATTTCTGTCACTTACCTAAAAAGTTATAAATAAACACTGAAGGCCTACGCAAACCGGAACGGCATGGCAAAGCATGGCAAAGTATTTTGCCGCCGAGGGATGCCGTGGCACGTCGAAGTACCTATGCCTCGGCAACTTCTGCTTAGGGATGTTCATGTAAAAAATACATCAATATTTTCGATATATCGTTAGTAATTTGATTGTATGTGACAGTCTATAATAATAAATATTAGATAAGGATCAGGTTAATATGAATTAAAACAGCTAGGCTGAAGAAACAAATCAACTTTATTTGTTTATAAATCATAGTATTTTTTGTCTAGACCTTGCAAAAACAAAATTTTATTTACTCATTTGGCTTGCAGCCCGATTCTACTATGGCAGTACGCCACGGCATGCCGATGCCGCGGCATCCCGCCGCGGGAGCCCGTGGCATCGATGCCGCGGGATCATTTTAAAGCATGGGAATTTATGTCTTATTTATATTTCGATATGTTTAATGTCCATTGGTAAAAAATTAAATCCTTTGCCATATCGATGCCGTCCCAATCTGCGTTGCCCTTCAATTGACGGAACAAAATAGTGGCGTCATAGTTTCCATTCTCCATACAATTTCCATTCAAAAAAATCGTTTTGACAGATGCTAAATAGATTCTTTATTGACTAACCTGTCACCTAGCCAATTTTTCATTTTTCTTCTAACAGAAATATTTTTTTTTAATACAAAATGTACCACCATTTTGTTTTTTATTACAGTATCAGCCGTAGATTCCAGCTATACGTTTATGCCTCGCGCGTTCTGGCGTACCAGGCCAGCCGGAGCCCCCTCACCCAGAGAGTTGGCAGCCCCCCCACCAATGGAAGCTCCTCCCAAACCCAAGCAACCAACTATCGAGCCCGCCGGCCCCCCTATAAAAGGAATATTGAAGAAACCTATGCCGATCAAATATTTGTCTTAAATCTTGACAAGAGGCGTATTTTTAAAAGCAAGATAACGATGTTAAAATATCACAATAGACGACGTTTCTATAAGTTTGAATTCGTTGTAAATTAAGCGGTACGTGCGCGGTGTCTTTCTGTTTAGCTACTCTTGTAAACAATATTAATTTTATTTTGTTTATTTGACAAAAAACATTAAAATAAGTAGTGATTTAATTCTTTTTGGTGTAAATTGTTATCAATATAAATTATTTAAGCTCTTTGACACAGACAGACAGACACCATTTAAAAATTATTTCTTTTGATGAAAGAAATAAAAAGAAACATATTTTATTTGTGATGTACTTAATAATTTAGATTTAGTATATACTTTGCCGTGGACTGATTAAATTAATATATGAATTTGTACTGATTTATACATTCATTCATACATTTAAATAAATAGCTTATATACTGTCCCACTGCTAAGCAAAGGCCATCTTTGAAATCAAGTTAGTTGATGGGTATTGGCTTAATCACCACATTCAGCACGCCTGCCATTATTATGCGATCACAAACCCGGGCTATTATCGGAAAATCCGAAACAAACTGCCCGACTTGAGAATTAAACCCAGTACCTTCAAGTGTCGGGCCGAGTGCTTTGCCATTCGGCCAGCGATGCGTTACATTTGTCACGCTCACTTACGAAAACAACATGCTCACTTACGAAGGAGCACTGAGCAAGTAATCACTACGTTATAAGAGTCGGCACTTCATAACTAGCCGTTTTCACAATTATGAACGTAGTTTCTACCAACCTAATAAATAAAATCGTACTACCAACATAAGCAGAAAATGTCAAAATAATAGTGAAGTAGGTACTTTGCAAACTGAGCATAATATCAATATCGATAAAAAAAAATCTTCGTGGCGTCTATACCCATTAACCTCAAATATTTCATGTTGGAATAAAAGCAGGCGATAAATCCCATCACAACATGCCAGCAAAATATATATTTGTCTAAAACCAATCTAAAATTATTCTCCTGATGACATGCTGTGAATGAATTACCGCTTGTTTTTTTTAAATAAAAAAGGTCAGTCAAAGTCAAATATTTTTTATTTAAATAAACTTTAGAAAAGTGCTTTTGAATCGTCCAAACATTTTTACCTACTACCCATATCATCTGTAAAAAAGTAATGAAAATATCAAATTCATAGAACGAAACTTGGCAAAGTACTTGGTAAACTTGGGAAACTAAAATCACCTCCTGGCATGTTTTCATAATGAGTACTCGCTTTAGAAGTCCATGCTGGGCAATTCATTGAAATATCTGCAAGAAATGAATAGCAATATTTAGACCAAACATTAGTGTCATTGGAAAGTTACTTACTAAAGTAAGAAAGTTTGAATCAATTGTTATTTAGGTACCTATTTTATGCGTGCATATTTTATTTTTAAACGTGTGCAGTCTTTCCTCAAATTGTGTCACATTTTCATGGCGTTCTTGATTTAGAAGTAGATGGCAGACAATCGAGTGATATATCTACAAATAAAATATAATAAATATCAGATGTTAAGACTGTCAGCGTCATCGAAAAACCAACTTGTAAATAGCTTAGTGTTCAAAATGTTCTGACCTATATTGCGTTTTTTTTAATTATGTACCCTGCTTTAGAACTAGATGCCGGAAAATTAAGCAAAATACCTGCTAGAAAGTATAACAATTTCATTTTATGTACGGCAAATGACCACACAGTACACCTGATGGTGTACTGCGAATTTCGTGTAGGTAGGGTATATAAAACGCAAAATTACCTTTTTTCTTCTCCAGCTTACATATAAGGAAATTTGCAAGAATTTCATCAGAAAGCTGTGTTTACCTTTAAAGTAGGATAGGCATTTCTTTTTAATCTATTACCCTTTTTGTTGAACATTTTACGAGGAAAGTGATCGCCATATATAAACTTATTATCATTTAACTTCTTTATGGGTATATAGACCAAATCCTCATTACCTGTATATTTCTGTATATACCCACAGTCGACATCTAAAATAAATAAAAAGATCGATAACTTAAGCACAGCACTAGGACAATGTAAAGTTTATAAATAAGGAACTAAAAAATAACCCGAATTTTCTTCTAATTGTTACTTAGACACATATATTTACCGATATTACCACTTATTATTAACACTGTTTTACTCAAATTGACTTAAAACTTGGAATACACTACAAAACTTACCTGTTTGGGTCAAGCGGGAATCTAGCCAATAATATATCCTTACTCAACTTTCTCAATCTTTGAACACCACAAATTTCACACTTACGCAAAGATTTGCCACCCATAATGTAATTTTACCACGTTTTTTACAGTTTTTAAACTTCCGAGCTGAACAAAACACACAAATATTTAAACAGAACTACAATGGCGCCATAATGAAACTTTGAATGACGCGTTACATGCTGGCCAACATGACCATACCGTATAATGCGACTAAATTAGCGTGTTGTGGCTGGTACAATAAGACAGAACGTTTTATTAACTTTGTTCATTGGTAGGATTATTTCGTAATTTAATGTTGGCACAAAGTACGTTCATAATTCCATACAATATATTTTTTATATGAAGTGTCGACCCCCTGCGAAGGAGATCAATCAAAATGGTACAGATTTGTACAATTATCATCATCTATCACCTTATTTATAGCATTGAACAAACCGGAGCAGGGCTTGATACCGTTACCTAATTCCCACTATAAGTACCGGTAAGTAACGTTATTTATATAAAGGTAATTTTAGTACCGGTGATGCAGGTAACTTTATCTAGAAAAGTATCGCTACTTTTTTTGGTATATATTGTGCTTTAGCTAATCTGCGTGGAGCGGTTAGTTAATTTACCGGAATAAATGCCACCCTGACCAGGTAACGATATCAAGCTACAGGTCCTTTTTTACCAGTATCTTCGTTTGACAGAAATATCGATACCAATTTTTTAACGGTATTCAAAGCCCTGCCCGAGGCGCCACTGACAGGCGCTCCCCTCTGCTAAAAATTAGGACGCCGCGCCGCCAGTCATATCGGTTATAAGTGCACGTGGCCTCTCCGGTGTGTTCAATTCTTTAATTCTATCATTATCAAATAAAAAAGTTATGAAATTTGGCTGTATGGGTGAGATCACTATGCATTTTTAAATAAATAATGAAAAAAACTTATAAAAAATTTTTAGAAGGCTAGTGTTGCCAAAAATCGATAGTTTTGTAATCGATAGCTGAACGCTAAAATCATCTATACTATCGATAGAACAATCGATAGTATCGACGTCTCTGTTAGTTCAATAACTGCAATACTATTGATAGTTTCGATCACTGCCAACCTATGAACTATCGATAGTGTCGATACTATCGATAGTATTGCTCTTCAATATCGAATAGACTATCAATCGTATCGATACTATTGATAGTTTTGTACTATCGATATTGATCTTTAATTCAATAGTATTGGATGAAGTACGCATGCAGGTATAATAAGGCGTAGAATAAAATTTGGTGCCCATACTTTATACGTCGTAAACGTACCCATGAATTGAATATACCATATTAGGTATTCTACCACTCATTAGGCCTGCATACTGAATGCAATACAAAATATGTACTATTGGTAGGCAGCAATCGAAACTATCGATACTAACGATAGTATTGCTGTTTACCGATAGTATTGCAGTAAAAGAGATCGATACTATCGATAGAATCGATTGACTATCGATATTAGTTTTTTTTCAACTATCGATAGGCTATCGATATTGGCTTATCGAGCGGCAACACTAGAAGCTAAAGTTTATTTATCTTTTTTTTTTAGTAACTTTATTGCATGTATTTTATCATAATTTCATCAAATATGAGCGATTTAATTAATGAAGCCATTTTAGATCTACACGAAGAGACCTCAGGTATGTGAGTTTTAAAAGAAAAAAATAAATTTCACATTGTTTTTAGATAATTTTTTTATTTAGTTTCTTGTTTTAGCCCTTTATCTTAACACTGATGTGTCGGAGACCAATGAATTAGACCCGTTGCAGTTTTACAGAGATTATGTATCGAAAAATATGCCTGTTATCATTAGAGGGGGCTGCGCCGGTTGGCGTGCTACTAAAAAGTGGAATGCACAATATTTCAGGTAAGTACCTACCAATCTTATAATATCTAAATGACTAATGTATACTAATTATTTTAACTATACATATATACTACCTACTACATACTATATATATATATTTATACTGATTGTTTTAATTGTTTAAAGTTAAAGATTTTGATGTGATGAATTAAAACTTTAAATGATTGCTCGGGGCTTACATGCAGCACCTTATGTTTTTGTGCCATTCGAATTTATTCCATGTTTTGTTCCTGTCATGTAAACGCCATTTCAAATTAGAGTAAAAGAGACAAAACACAATAAATATTCAGACCTTATTCTTTGTTTATTTAAGGCACTTGATGTATAACTTTTGTCTTTTGTTTTTTTGTTGTAAAAGTGGTGTTAATATTGCAAACTAAATACCTATATCTTTTTTATTTGCTTGCATCTAAAATAAATGTTTTAATTTGCTTTTGAAAATCTAAACTTATAACAATAAAAAATCTAAACTTATAAAATAATATACAAGGAAGGTGAACTAGAATTCATTAGATAGCTGCAATTTTTTATATATAAGATTATAACGTGATGCTATATTATTGTGAGTCAAATAATAAGACGAGACTTGTTGTATGAATAAATGACTCATTTATTTACAATATTCTAGGCTTAAATACAGATTTATATACAAAGACATGTAAATTTATCTAGTGGGGGAAGTGTCAATTTAGCATAACAATATTTATTTTATATTTGTGCATAATTTACATTATTAATAGGAAGTGTGTTTTGGCATGTTTGCTGATATGTTTTTGCTATAGATATTTACTATAGCTTTCGCCATAAAGACTAATAGTTACATGTTAAAAGTAATGTTTAATAAATAACAGAAGTTTAAATATAGTTTATAAATTTGTAATCAGATATATAAAAAGTTAAAAACTTTCCTATAGGGAGAAAATACCTGATAAAAAGGTGACAGTGGCGTTAACACCAAACGGATATGCTGATGGAATAACAATAGATAAGAAGGAAGTTGAGCACTTTGTGTTGCCATATGAAACTGAAATGACTATGACACAATTCTTAGACTGCTTGGAAGAAAAAAGGTAACATATAATACAATCAGCCATTACTTTCAAAGTGAGGGAGGCTCCTTCCACTCATCTCTATCCTAAGTAAAACATAATCCTAAATAAAAACAATGAAAAGTAGACTAATACTAAAGTTTTTCCTAGTTTCAAACTGATGCTGTCTCATTTTCATTAGTAAAGTAAAATTAACATCAAAATCAAATTATTATTGCAAGAGAAGATAACTTTCTTGTTATATGATGTGCAAGTAAGTTGCAAATATATATAAGTTTATTAAATAGAAAATTTTACTTTGACTTTGTATATCACAAAATAATAGGTGACTATTTTTAAGACTGTCCATTGAATATTTATTTTGAATCGAAAAAGCACTACACCATAATAATTACATTATAGGCCAGCCATGATTCCCTACATACAGAAACAGAATTCAAACCTAACACAGGATTTTGAAGAACTTCTACCTGATGTAGAGAAAGAAGTCACTTTCGCAAGTGAAGCATTTAATAAGTCACCTGATGCTGTCAATTTTTGGATGGGAGATGAGAGAGCTGTGACATCTAGTTAGTATTGACAGGTATATCAATCATTACAATCATACATCAATACCAAGCCAGTTCTCTAAACTGTTTGAATTATTTTCTGTTAATATTCTTATAGCAATTTTTTTTTTTTATTTTCGCCAATTAAAACAAGCTATATGGGATCGCAGAAAATGTTGTATACTGATCTTCAAACTTCAGTATGAAAATGGCACTAAATGATGAACTTATTTACCTACCCTACTCAGTTTAGTTGGTGGTAGGCCTTGTATTTAGCTAGCTAGCTACCACCATCTTATCTAAATATGTCGCCATAACATCAATGTTAATACAATTGTTGTGTTCCCACAGTTAGAGATAAGATAGCCAGCTCCTCAGTGGTAGAAGATCTGAGTGAAGTGCGCTTATTCTACCTTCAGCCTTATCATCACTTAACATCTGGTGATAGGTTGAGATTATGCTATTAGTCAACTTCACTTGATCATGCTGTCTCTCTCTAATTTGATATATCAGCACGCGCTATTTGCTGTTTAATAATATTTGTACATAAAATATTTATTATGAGTTTTTATTCTGAATATACTGATCTCAAATCTCCTAAAGAAAACTACGTCTGACCACCTTACTTTATGATTTACTAGCTGACCCGGTGGACTTCGTACCGCATTTCTTTTTTTTTAAATATAGCCAATGTTACTCAGCGCTAATGTAGCATTCTAATGGTGAAAGAATTTTTTAAATCGGTCCAGTAGTTTTTGAAGTTATTCGTTGCAAACATAAGTACATACAAAAATACAAAACTTTATATTAGTATAGAAGTATAGTTTCCTTTCAGTGCATAAAGATCCGTATGAGAACATCTACTGCGTCATAGATGGGCACAAAGACTTCATTTTGATACCCCCCACTGACCTGCCATACGTACCTTACAAGAGATACCCTCAGGCAGAGTTCAAGCTGTCTGATGGGAAGTGGGATATTGTTCCTGTGCAGACACAGGTGGAGGACCAGTGTGATGAGAAGGAAGAGTCTTTATTACCTTGGATTTGTATAGGTAAGTCATTTCAATATGGGAAATAATTTATTTGTATAACAAAATAAATATTTGGTCAGCAAAATTATTATTTGGTCAGCAGAATTATACAATCGGTCAGCATACGAAAACCTTACTGTTGGTTAGGTTAAGTTAAATTTTTTTTCCCTAGCGAAGCGCTGCGTATCAAGGGCCAGTTACGAAGGGGGGAGCTGTTCAAAATGATATAAGTTGCAGACTGCTTTAGAAATATTTGCTGACCATAGGTTGCTGCCCAACTAGCTTTTTTGCTGCCCAACTATCATTTTTTGCTAACAAAAATACAAATACTTTGCTAACCGTTTAAATAAGACCCTTTCAATATTGATATTTATACACACTTATCAAGTGTACCCAATAGGGTACACTTGACAAGTTGTTAAGGCAATAAGGTTTATGTGATAGTTATATTGTTTTAAAACAATAATGGAGATATTGTATTTTTAATCATAAATAATTTTCAATGTACTATTAATACAATAAAGTAAATTAAACTTTAGTTTAATGAAATAAATAAGCTACACTATTGGCTCACTTCAAACACTTGATAATGTACACACGGCTGCACATCAGGTGGGTTACTCTTGAAACACAATTGCAATAATCAATTTCCAATCCCAAATCTAAAAAATTCAAATGGCACTCTGAAAAGCGATAATAGCGCTGCATTGGAATTAAATTGCGTGGAAATTGAGTGAACAAATTATTATCGAAATGGGGCGTTCCGAAATTGCGAAACTTATCCCAATATCTATACATATTAATCGCATTGGAATTGTATTGAGATTGAGTTTGCGTCAAGAGTAGCCTACCAGCCCCCCAACCGCCTAACACTCTCGCTTTCGATCGCTTTGAAAGCGAGACTCTCGCCTCTAATATAATATCGAAATATAATATCGAATAATATCGAAAGCTATAGCCTATAGCTTTCGATATTGCTTTCATATTCTTTTCGAAATGACAAGATGACGCCTCCTCCTCGCCTCGCCTTCAAAGCGATCGAAAGCGAGAGAGTTAGGCGGTCGACCCCCTGATCAGACTACACAAATTGTCAAATTTGCTCAATAGACTTTGAACTTAATGTGTATGGCATATGGTTGAACATTGATTAAAGATTGACAATAGGTTGATGTGTGGCGTCTGTACAAAATAGTTATCTTACTTAGCATATCTTTTGCTCAGCTTTAGCTGTTAATGGCAATATAGATCCCATCATAATTTAAACCTTATGTAATTTTAATAGGATTGAAAACTAATAAAATAATAATATATTACACTATACCAGTCAAAGGGTTCATAAAAAGTTGCTTCGCTGGCGTTTGGACGGGGACTTGATTATATTACCATTAAAAATATCACATTTCTATAAACATTTCCTTACAGATCCCCTCCAACCTGACTTCGTAAAGCACCCGATGTTCAGAAAAGCCCATCGCTTCTACATATGTCTAGGCAAAGGAGACTGTCTCTACCTGCCCAGCCTATGGTTCCACCACGTTCGCCAGAGCCACGGCTGCGTCGCCATCAACTACTGGTACGATATGGATTTTGACATCAAATACTGTTACTTCAAAATGCTGGAGAAACTTAGTGGAATGTATTAGTTATAGACAGATGGAAATATGTACTGTCTAAAGTTCCAGATAGGATCTAATAAAGAGCTGTATTACCACCTTTTTTAAACAATAAACATTGTTAAATAAAGTGGTTGTACAACACTATATATACCAGTCGTAAATCGAATCGAAAGTAGTCGAAACCGAAAGCTAGTTTCAAACTTTCAAGCTTCACCATGTTCATGTGACAGCTCCAGACTTTTTTGTAAATATGTGAACTATATATTTAACCAGTCGAAAGAAAAGTCGTTTCATTGTAAACGTGTATTTACCTTATAAATAGCATAATAAATGTCAGCAAATTTACTAATGTTGTTTTTAATCGCGTCCCAGATTTTTTGCTTCGGCCGAACTGTTTGACACTCTGAAAATAACAATTACTTATTAAAAAAATTAACGCAGACGAAAATATTCACTTAATACAGTTTGACATGGTCACATTGTGAATCCTTTTTCACTAGCTCATTTTATGTCCCAAGTGCTGGGGCACGAGCCTTCCATATGGATGGATAGAGAGAATGGGCCATAAACCATCACGCGGGCTCTGTGCGGTGCAGTGGTTGTTAACGACTGCTAATGCAGCCGGGACCAACGGCTTTACGTGCCTTCCGAAGCCCGGAGGAGTCTAGGAAACTAGAGCCTATTTGGGTTTCTTTAAACGTTTGCAACATCATTATAGTGCTAATCGATAATTAGCACATTCTAAAACATTCTCAGGACATTTATAGTACCAAATTTTGTAGCTTGGGATACTATCTATAAAGTCAGATTTAGAGTTGGTGATGGTGGCCATGCCAAGATGAGCCACACGCTAAGTTTAAGTACAGGGGGCTTATTGCCCAACTCTTATGCCTATCATAATACCCTTCATTTGACTTTTAAAAACTATTCAAGAACTTCAAACTAATTGACAATTTGTTAGTGATTGCGATCGCGCGACGCGTTTTTGATTGATGCTAAATAAACGACATCGTCAATTTGACATTTATTTGGAATCTATGCAAAATGACAAGCGTAAATATCTTTGAAAGGAATCGTGATCGAGATTGAAGTTAGACTATGAGCCCCCAGATCGCAGTTACCATAATATCAGGGTACACGTTGGCGCGCGGCATGACGGTCGGTCGAGTGTCAGCACTGCGCGCGCGCTGGGTGCCTAGTGTGAGTTTTGCCATACAAATTCTCGTTTTCGTTAACGTTATCGAATAGCGAATGAAACTCGCACTTGACACCCTGAACACACTCCGACCGCGTTGCGCGTAACGCACGCAACGCCTAGTCATAGATACAACGACGTATATACAGGTGGCAATTACCACGACCCTTCAGCACAGAATAACTAATAGTACTACCCCTTAGGTACAGGTTGCAGAAGCCACGGCATTAAGGTACGGTGTTTACAGAACGCAGTTACTAGCTAAGTCTATGTACAGGTCGCAGTTACAATCATATCTGGGTACACGTTGCAGCGTTGGCACTGCCCGCGGAGCAGTAGGGTTACTCTTGAAACACAATTGCAATAATCAATTTCCAATCACAAATCTAAAAAATTGAAATGGCACTCTTAAAAGCGATAATAGCGCCACATTGGAATTAAATTGCGTGAAAATTGCGTGAACAAATTTTTATCGAGATGGGGCGTTCCGAAATTGCCATACTTATCCCAATATCGATACATATTAATCGCATTGGAATTGTATTGAGATTGAGTTTGCGTCAAGAGTAGCCTACCAGGTCGCAGTTAGGTACAGGTGGCAATTACCAGCTTAGTCTGGATACAGGTCGCAGTTACCACGACATTTAGGTACACGCCTGTACGTCAACCTACCACAAACTGTCAAATTCCTTTAATAGACTTTGAACTTTAAACTTTATGCCATAAATATATGGTTGAATATGTATTGAAAAAATTTGACAGTTTTGGATGTGCAGGCGTCTGTACAGGTCGCAGTTACCAGCTTAGTCTGGATAACTATCCAGACTACTATGGTAACTACCATAATATCAGGGTACACGTTGGAGCCAAACACTCCGACCGCGTTAAGGGTAACGCACGCATCGCCTAGTCGCAATTACAACGACGTTTGGGTACAGGTTGCAATTACTACGACATGGTAGGTACCCCCCGATCCGAACCCTTCGCAGAATCTAATAGGGCACGGGGACGCGCACTAGTGCGTGATGTCGCTCTCTCTAAAAAACTTCTGACGGTGATTCGTTTCGTGTACAGCTCGTACACGGCTTGAGGAACCCTTTAAGCTGCTCGCCGCCCCCAAAAAAGCCCGGGTAAGCTGAAAATGTCTAGTGCAAATCAGCAAACTCTCAAGGTACAGTTCACAGTTACCATAATATCTGGGTACACGTTGGAGCGGGGCGTGATGGCCGACCGGCGGCACTGCCCGTTCGCCAAACACACGCCGACCGCGTTACAGGTAACGCATGCTTTACCCGCCGGCCACGCGCGCATCTGCTTTAAGAGGCATGCATCGTCCTTGCACAAGCGTAGCGTCACGTTAGCTGTTGAATCATCATCGTCATCACAATAATAATAACGATAAATAACTTTATTTGTAACTTTATTTATGCTTAATTTTTATTTTCCCTTAAATCAGAATGTTATTTAAAAGTTGTGTACAATATAACAACGCTTTCAAACTAAGGCCTCTCACCAAATCTGTACAGATTTTCTACTGACAAACATTTCCTGACAGGCTCAGGATGTATTCAGTACGGTATATTATTGTACAGTCGCGTCAACATGACTGGTGTTGCGAGTGAGGCGCGCGGTGGAGCTGGCGGGGATGAGACGGGGAGGCCGGCCGCTCGGTACAGATTCTGTGCAGAGGTGCGCGATGCGCTCGGTAAGAAGTTTGTACCGAAACGACTCTGTGTGAAAGCTCTCATTTGATTACATGCGCTCGGTAAACAATCTGTACAGATTCGGTGCAGAGGCGGTACCGAAACGAAAACGTACAGAGCCGGTGAGAAAGAGGCCTAACATTGAAATATCTGTAAAACTGTTCTAATTTATTATGGTTTTAGTTTGTAAGCTGCTACTGTACCATCACAGTAGTCAAATGCAAGCCAACCACATCATGCAAGTCAATTATAAAGAAAATAACACCATCATCATCATCATCATCATCAGCCCTTTTTATGTCTCCACTGCTGCTGCTGGGGCACGAGCCTTCCCTATGGATGTACAGGGAGAACGGGCCATAAACCACCATTGATTGGTGGCTGTTAACGATTGCTAATACAGCCGGGACCAACGGCTTTACGTGCCTTCCGAAGCAAGGAGGAGCTCGAGATGATACATTTTTGTCACGTGTCCGATAATCGGCTTTTACGAATTGAAATAAAAACAACTTTTACGGATCTACTCGCGTTTATTTTACACATTACTTTTTAATGTTTATCCTGACGTTTCGAACCCTTTGCAGGATCCGTGGTCACAGGGAGACAGAGGTGTTGGTCGTCTCATAATTAGTTAGTAGTTTGTATACCCTTATTTAAATTTAATCAGGTGCGTTCCGTTTTACGCAGAAAGAGCTTACAGTATCTTTTGGTCTGGCAGTATGGTGTTGGTGCTGGGATTTAATATTTTGTACATATGATAGGATTCCAGGCCGGTGGTAGATTCCAACCATCTTCTCTATTGAAATTAGGATGTTCCTAAATTTCAAAAGCCTCGCGTGTCATCCTAGGGATGAATCGTTGTTTTCTAACGAGTATTTGTGGTTTATCAAATCTGAGGTTGGGCCCCTCTAGGGCATGTGCTCCTCACCATATAGTCTCACTATATTTACTGTTCACACGCCTGTACATCTATCTACCACCACAGAATACATAATAGTACAAGTCTGAGGAGCTCGATGGCGCAGTGGTTAACGCGCCCGGTCTGCGAGTGCTGAGGTTAAGCAACTTTCGCAAAGGCCGGTCATCGGATGGATGACCAAAAATTTATCATCTCGAGCTCCTCCGTGCTTCAGAAAGCACGTAAAGCCTTTGATCCCGGCTGCATTAGCAGTCGTTAACAACCACCAATCCGCACTGGGCTCGTGTGGTGGTTTATGGCCCGTTCTTCCTATCCATCCATAGGGAAGGCTCGTGCCCCAGCAGTGGGGACATAAAATGAGCTGATGATGACAAGTTTACCACAAGCTGTCGAATTTCCTTAAGAGGCCTATCACAAAATGTGCGCGCTCGCGCTTTCTCAGTACTACGAGCGACCGATGCATTGCAAAAGTAGCATTTTGTGCAGTTGTAATTACATTTATTTAAAGTTTAATAATTTTTTATCATGAAAAAAAAAATTAAATCTTATAAACTAATGTTATTTCTGGTGTATATTAATGGAGTAAGGAGATATTTACAGTTAATTTTGAACGTTTTATGGCTTTGAATGGGATTTTTTTTTGTAGAAATTCCATTCATATTTCGAAGTTTCGAGGCCGCTACGAACTTAACCAATATTTAAGAGATACCTATTATTATATATATTTCATTTCGTTTGCTTAGTACAGTAGTTCAATCCATAAGCTTGAAAATTGCCGTCAGCGTATTTAATTAAAAACTAGCTTCGGAATTTTGGCTTTATATAAATAGATAAGGGGAAATTGCAGAAAGCGAGGCCGCTACGAATTGTACTAATAAGTATTTTCCACCATACAATAAGTCAAAATTGTCTAAGGGTTTCAGTTTCTTTGAACAAGAACGCCGAAGTTGGGCATTTTATGCAAAAATCACGGTCAAAATGTAATAGGCCCCTTCATTCTATGGCCTTAATAAGACTTTGAACTGTATTCCTATAACATATGGTTGAAAATATATTAAATAAATTTGACAGTTTGGATAAGATGATGTGCAGCCTTCCGTACCTTAAAAATAAATTAATAATACACTCACGCCCTCTATACTCGTCGTCCGGCCAGCTGTACGGCAGGTGCGAGGTGCGCATGGCTTGAGCGGCGGCAAACTCTGCGCCCACGCAGACGGTCGCGTTCTTACCCGTCGTGTTCATAGTGCAGCATATACCGCACATGTTCAGTTCGGACAGAGTACCGCCCTATGGGAGAAATTAATTAAAAGTAGGTACTTATATCCTTATATCAAAGACTTAACCACAAAATAAGGAGGCCCTAAAAGGTAAGCTTAATACTTGTCGGGCTCGAGCAACGCACTCATAGGGCGCTTTCAATTTAGACTTTTCGTGTCGGACTGCTGCTGCCGTGCGTTTTCTTATTAAACGCCAGCCGCACTACAGCCTCACGCTTGTTTTAAGGCGAAGGGTAAGGCACACTAGCGCCGCTAATGGATTTAATTTGATAACTGCTAAAATGGATATTTTTTCAAACATTGCGGACCTTCCGACACTAGGCAAACATCTATTATTTAATAATTGTGCACTACTTTTAGGTTTGTTTTTGTATTCATTTGCTTACACCAACAGTGGCCATTGTTTGTGAATAAATGCGATAGCCCGTTTTGTGAATAAACCACGCAACAAAAAGTAGTGCACAATTATTAAATAAATACTATGGATGCTTTCCTGTTGTCGGACGGTACGCAATGTTTAAAAAAAGATCCGGTCCGTTAGTAATTGTCAAATTATCAATTGGTGGCGCTAGTGTGCCTTACCCTTCGCCTTAAGTAGTTTTATAAAGATCATAATAAGACACTTAAATAACCACGTTTTACTTGGCTACTTTGGTACTCACTAAAAACCCTTGTACTTCCCCTCCGTGCCGCCAGGATGATTCGGAACAGCTATAAACAATCAACGGAGTTCATTGCAGCAGCTGCCTGCCAAGACTCCAAGGTTTCAAAGTGTCAAAGCCCTTAAAAGGAATTTATGATGCCAGGTCACAGTTTCGGCGCGCACCACGACGACATCTTCCCCAACCCTGAGTGCCGCGGCTTCCTCATGGGCTCGCAGTCCACCTCTGCGGAGAGTGGCATGACCTTCGAGTTCTCTATGTGCAGCGCTAGTGCCTTACCCTTCGCTTTAAACGCCAGCCGCACTACAGCCTCACGCTTATTTTAACATGGCACGCAGTGAAAACGCACGACAGCGGTCCGACACAAAACGTCTAATTTGAAAGCGCCCTTAGACTCACTCGCAGACACGGGACAGCTCGGAACAGCTCGTAACAGTCGGAGCACAGCTGTTGCGACCCCCCGCCCGATCCTATAAATGCCAGTACACAGCATTTACAGAATACATAAATGTTTATGTATTCTGTAAATGCTGCATGCACACTAGTTTAGGCCCAAGACACCGTACTCGTAGAACAAGGGTACGACGAGCCGGTTCACACGCGCTCTATAACCAGGTCAGGTACAGACATGTAGGTACCTGGGGGCTTCTTCCCACCACCACGGCCAGCCTTTAGAGGCGCCCTCGGGTTGTTCCGCTCCCCGATCCGATCCGAACCCCTCGGAGAATCTAGTAGGGCACGGGGACACGCACTAGTGCGTGACGCCGTTCTTTCTAGAAAACATCCGAAGGTGCTTCGTTTCACACGGATTGAGGAACCCTTTTAGTTTCTCGCTGCCCCCAAAAAATGCCGTCTGAAGCAATCAGCAAACTCCAAAAAAAAGCTGTTGCGATGTTCCGTGTCCGTGCGAGATTGTGTGCTGGCCCGAGTGCGTTTGTATGAAGCTCACGGGTCCATATTGGCTCACCTAAAGTTTTTTACCCGAATTTGTTATTCCTACCGATTTGTAATCCGAATGATCACTACCTAAAATTTTTCTTCCTAAAGTTTTTATTCATACAATTTGTAGTACAGACGATGTTCATAACACTCATGTTTCCGAAAATTGTAATTAATAATATCACTAATGTAAATATATTTCAACTCCTACTGTTGTTTTTCATAACGCTTTTATCCCTAAACATAATCTTTTCCATTATAAAGTGATGTATAGTGAGAAACGCCCTAAAATCGCATCTGGCGTCGTCGCGCTGTGTTTATGTCAACCTAACCCGCTCGTCATTTCGCTCCTCGCTAACCTAAGCTAATTTGTTTTAAAGTCGCTTCAAATAAAAATATATAACTTTGAATAATAGTGTAAAAGACGGTTATGTTGAGAAAATATAGGAAAACAAATAATAGTATAATAGATGTTTATTGCTACTGACATTATGAAGTTGAATGATTCGGAATTATGAACATTAGAAACAGAGTAGTTAGGATGAAAAATGTAAGAAGAACATTTTCGGAGTTCCAATTACCGGAGTTGAAAATTCAGGTGAACTTTGGCGCACTCGAAACTCACCTTCTGCGTCTCCTTATTTTGTGGCTAACCTAAATCTAAATGCCACCTTTTAAGCATATGAATTATCTTTCCGTAGTCGAGTGGCTCGCACGTCGGTTTCTGGTGTTGCCATCTCCGAGGTCCCAGGTTCGATTCCTCAATCAATGTAGAAAAACGAACTTTTTCTATATTTCCCTGAGGATCGAGTACCGCAACCACCCAGACCCGAGTCTGGGTGGTTGTGGTACCGTCGTTGTTCCTGATTTCCATAACACAAGTGTTTAAGCTTTTTTTTATGAAGTCAGAGCAATGCATATGATGTTGTCTAATATTTATTTAGATACCATGGTGGTAGCTAGCCGGGCGAGCAAACAAGCCCTACCACCAACCAACCCCCGAATTGAGCCCTAGACGAATAGAAGACGACGAAGACGAATTGACTCATTTCCGAGCGTAGCGGATCAACGTAGCTGCTTTAATGCTAGATAATTTTTTGATAAAAGAATTTTTCCGGCAATCTTTCCAGGATGTCTAGTACTTACTTACATTCTGTTCTGTCTCACCAGTCCCTCCGGGCACTCGCACTCCCATCGTCTGAAGAGCTGTAGCTCACGTTCAGACTACTCCGGATTGCCAGTGTGTAATCAACATGTAGCTTGAAGCTGCTTTAATGCTAGACAATTTTTTGACAAAATAATTTTGCCGGCAATCTTGCCAAAATGTCTAGTACACACGCTTCACATCAGACTATCACATACTGTCAACTTTATGTTTAAGGAATAAGGTACATTTATTAAGGAAATGTCACAGTTGAGGATGGATAAGTTAGTGAGCGTCTGTACATTCTGTTCTCCGTCATACCGGTCCTTCCATCGGGCACTCGCACTCCTGCAGCCCTATCGAGGCGCACTCGGCGGCGTGGCACGTGCCGTCGGTCATGCACCGCCCGCCCAGCCCGCACCGGCACTGCGAGTTGTCAGTACACGTGCATTCGCGCTCCTGCGCGCTGCAGTCCTTGAACGGAGATGCGATGAGATAAGATAAGATAGATTTATTCAATTAATTACACGGCCGTGGCCAATTACTATATTTATTTATTGATTAACACTGTTTTACTCAAATTGACTTAAGGGGGTGCCGCGCGGAATTTCGAAAACTTACGTGTTTTTAAGTCACTGGTGCTAGGCGCTGAATAGGTCATATACATTAAAAGAACTAGTGTAGGTTAGCTTGATCCTTTCACAAGGCCATGGTTGTCTTGGAATTTGAAACAAATACCCAGAAACTGCATAAACAATACGTAAAAGTAATGATATATAAAACTTATTTCTTCAGAAACTTTGTAAATATAGCACAAATGAAACAATGATCCGACATCAAAATGTTTGTATTGATATTCCGCAGGCCACTGTTGTCTTATTTTTCAATAAAAAAATATGAATATGAAAATATTAAGACGTTTATTGTTTTTTACCCAAACGCTTATGATTTTACGAAAGTAAACATTGCTCTAATTAAATCACCAGCCTACTCTGTACAGATATTAGTGTGCGTGCGTATTCGTAGTCGTGCGCCGTTGTCACACCACTGCCACGCGCCGCTCGCTCGCTATCATAAAGAAACTTGAAACTCGCAGTTTTGCGTCCGCGCTGCACCCCCTTAAGGACAACCAACAAATCTTACACTAGTATACATTTTAATATTATTATTAAGAACTAGGTTATTAGCTAAGTGCAGATCACTTACAGGTTGCCACGATTTGCGAATGTAAGAAAAACAAACAAAAAGATACGAGTTAAAAGTATAATGATTCAAGTATAGCCCTCTTCAACTTATAATGTGCTGCACGAAGCACGAGAATACATCAACATAAATTTTCTATAATAAATAATTATGAAAAGAATTCAGATTCAAACACTATTATTAATACAGATTATGAAGTGGCAAGATATCCTTCGGAGTGGCCCACGATGTTGTTCACCTTTATGCCAGGAGTTTACAAGATAGACTGCAGCAGTGGTAGTTCATATGTACCTACATAGACCAAACAAAGCGGACTTCGAGTATACATGAGCGGGTCAAACAACATGGTGGTGTCGAAATAAAAGTAACATGAAATAGGTACACTAGGAATAAGGGAATTGGACAGTCAGGGAATTGGACTATTAGGGAAGTGGACCATCGGGGAAACGGGCTGTCGGACACCAATTGGACGTAAGGGGAATCGGACACTGGTCACCAGAATGGGAAATATAATATTAGCTCAATTAACAATTTGATTATTAAGATAAATAATCGTTCAAGAATTTTCAGAGTCAAAAATAAGTTACCAAGGGAATAAGGAGCATTTGTAATTGATAACTATCCACCGGTTCAAAAATCGCCCCCAGGCAATCTCATAAATCAGCGATTGCAAAAAATTAACTTGAAAGAGGCACAAATCAAAAATCACAAATTTTACCGTACGCAAATCCTCTCCACAGATCGCCACTTTCATTTAAGAGCAGTGCGCTATCTCGCATCGTCTATACTAGCAATACCTCACATATCATCATAACATACTAACAATACCACTTTGTAAGAGGTCCGCGTGCTGACAGCGTGCGGTGCAGCAGAGCCCCTGCGAGGGGTGGCAGAGCGCTGTGGGGGCCACCGAGCAGCCCTCCTTGTGAAGAGCCCTGAACAAAATAAAATAATTAAAAATTATATATTTTGGTATGGGCTTGGCCATCTCACCTGATGTTAAGCGCACTTCACCCGGAATCCTCAACTACTGAGGCACTGGCAATCTTATCTCTAGCTGCCGGAACACAACAATGCTACAAACATTGAGGTTATGGCGACATATTTAGATAAACTGGTGGATAAACAGACATATAGACAAGCGCGGATTCACACGCGCATGCCCACAACCTTTAACTGAGTTCGAAGATATTTTTTTTGTGCTATTTGTATTTTAAAACTGACTAGTTTCAATGTATTATGTATCTGTTTTGTATGTTTTATTGTTATGTGTGGTGCAGGTCAATAAATGTTTGTTTATGTTTATCTGCGGTTATATTTAATCCCTAAAAAAACTAGCAATGAACCGTGCGCGTGTGTGATTCTGAATGTAGAGCAGCACACAACAAATGTACACATTCACAGCTAAAACCTTACCAAATCCAGAAAAACAACAAAAAAACAACAAAAAACAAAAACATTTTGATTACAACTCACACTTGGCCGATTTTTGAGTCGCCGTACCCACAGCCATTTTTGTTCGCTGGATCCGCGCTTACGCACATAGTTGCTAAAAAGTTTTCCAATAGACTAACCAGTCACTACCCAAAATAGGAGGTATACTGACCCTTCCTCGAATACTAGTGCGCCGCCCGCGCGCGGTGTGCAGCACGGGTCGCGGTGCACGCACCGGGATGGGAGGCCGCAGTCGCAAGCCTCGCCCTCTTCCACGATGCCTGGGTATTTAAGAGCCGTTTCACATTTCGGTATGCCATATTATAAACTCAATTCACCTTTAAGTCAATCTGTAGGAAATTTTCTATGCAGAGAAATACTGGAAATACGACAGGCAGTAAGTAGGTCATGCTGCCGAGTGTGGCCGCGAAACAAGTTGGCAAAAAGCTGCGGAGGTGAGCACATTGCAACTGACCTGCGACAAAGTGCGTGTAAGTTCGCCAGAACTACGCAGCACCGAATTTTTTTTTTTTTTTTTTATATTTACGGGTAAGCACAGTGCCTTGATCTCACCTGATGTTAAGTGATGATAAAGCCAATAATGGAAGCGCACTTCACCCGGGACCCTCAACTAGTGAGGTACTGGCTATCTTATCTCTAGCTGCCGGAACACAACAATGCTACAAACATTGATGTTATGGCGACATATTTAGATAAGATGGTGGTAGCTAGCCAGGCGGACAAATAAGTCCTACCACCAACCAAACCGAGTACACAAAGATGTACCCCCCGCTGGGAATCGAACCCGGGACCTCTGGGTCTAAACCGGTGGTCTTAACCACTAGGCCACAGAGGCGATTAAAATGAATCCGTGTCGGAAGCGATAATTTTAAGCTTGCATGCTTGGATGCATGAAGGCTGACTTGCATGCAGCTTACTTGCATGCGTGCTTGCTTGCATGCACTTCCCATTGCGTGCGTCTTTGAGAGCGAAGAGCCCTAAAACAGCTGATAATACCGTTCCCGCAGTAAGGCCTGTCCTCCTCTGACAGGCAGTAGCTCATGCTGCTGAGTGTGGCCGCGATCAGCCGCTTGCTGCACATAGAGAACTCGAAGGTCATGCCACTCTCCGCAGAGGTGGACTGCGAGCCCATGAGGAAGCCGCGGCACTCAGGGTTGGGGAAGTTGTCGTCGTGGTGCGCGCCGAAACTGTGACCTGGCATCATAAATTCCTTTTAAGGGCTTTGACACTTTGAAACCTTGGAGTCTTGGCAGGCAGCTGCTGCAATGAACTCCGTTGATTGTTTATAGCTGTTCCGAATCATCCTGGCGGCACGGAGGGGAAGTGCTAGGGTTTTTAGTGAGTACCAAAGTAGCCAAGTAAAATGTGGTTATTTAAGTGTCTTATTATGATCTTTCTTTATAAAACTACTTAAGGCGAAGGGTAAGGCACACTAGCGCCACCAATTGATAATTTGACAATTACTAACGGACCGGATCTTTTTTTAAACATTGCGTACCGTCCGATAACAGGAAAGCATCCATAGTATTTATTTAATAATTGTGCACTACCTGCTTTTTGTTGCGTGGTTTATTCACAAAACGGGCTATCGCATTTATTCACAAACAATTACCACTGTTGGTGTTAGCGAATGAATACAAAAACAAACCTAAAAGTAGTGCACAACTATTAAATAATAGATGTTTGCCTAATGTCGGAAGGTCCGCAATGTTTGAAAAAAAAATCCAGTTTAGCAGTTATCAAATTAAATCCATTAGCGGCGCTAGTGTGCCTTACCCTTCGCCTTAAAGTTAGGTCTATTACAGGACACACTGAAGTCTAAGTCAACTTATCTAGGTATTAACTTTAGTACACATCCACCACTGCAAATTACACGACACACCATAATGCATTTATAGGACAGTAGCTTGCTAAAGACGCTTGTTTTTTTGGAGAGAGTTTGCCGATTGCCTCGTTCTGCATTTTTAGCGTCACCAAGCTTTTTGGGGGCGGCGAGAAACTTTAAAGGTTTCTCAAGCCGTGTGAAACGAAACACCGTCAGAGGTGTTGTAAAGGGAATGGCATCACGCGCTATTCCGTGTCCCCGTACCCTTCTAGATTCTTCGAGGGGTTCGGATTGGATGGGGAGCGGAACAACCCGCCGCATCGGCTCGGGTTAACCGGGTCGTAGGTCTCTCGACCGGGTCGTGGGGCTAATTACACAACTTCTATTCACTATTCACTATTCTTCTCTATCTATTTATAAGTAGGACAACAGCTTTATAAAGGCCATATGTGCTCACCCATCTCATGCGCCAGAGTAAGAGCGGCGATCCTCTCCGGCACCCTCTCCCTCTCGTCGGCAGTCGCGTGCGCAATGGCGAGCGTGTTGAACGAGCGACCGTAGGCGCGTCTGTCGCACAGCCCGCCCGCCGCGCCGCCCATGCCGCCGCCCAGAGACGTGAAACTGCGAAGGAGACTTTTTCAACTTTACTTTGATTTCCAACAATGAACCATCAAAGTTTGGTCTTCATATCACTCATCAGATGGTTGGTACAGAGGCCTGCACAGCAGACTATCCAAAACTGTCAAATTTAATCAATAAATGTGGTTCGCGCCAGAAACGCGACGGTATCATTCAAATAAAAGATACGCCGAAACAAGCCGACGGCGGAGCGAATGTGTGTGCGGGTGCATTTAGTCATTTGAGTTCTCAACGATCGGCCCGCCCGTGACGTCGCGGTGTTCAGCACAAGCCGATTCGATCAGCCATAGAGAAATATAATTATTTCATCAGCTCTCCGCTCCAGAACCTTCTAGCGCTCAAAAAAGCTGGTAAGGGTCCTCCGGCAACCCTAATTTCTATTCGCCAGAAACGATGGTTTTTCATACCTCAGTCCAAGAGTCCGATTATGGAACGCATGTCCGGAGAAAGCGACACCCAAGCAGACCTCCGACAGGCGGCGCAGCCTCGCGAACCTCATGAGGTAGTCGCGCCCGTCGATGGAGTGATTGCGCAGCAGGTCACCGAACACACGACTGTTCGTATCCTCAGACGTCAACACCAGGATGTATTTCACAGAGAACCCTGGAAGTTTTTTTATGAATTCATTAATGTTAAGCAATTGTTCTGCATCTCACGATGCTCTGTGTGCTTTTTCTTCGTGTTAGCGACCTTCATTATTTCCGACCATGATAAGTGCCTCGAACGAAAATTAATATGGCAGACATTAAAGCAGCGCCCCTCCTGGCGACGTACGAGAAGAGTTAAATATACCTATGCCATACAAATTCTCGATTTCGTTAATGTGATCGAATGGCAAATGAAACTAGCAATAGGCACCCAGAAAGCTGCCATCATCAGCCCTCCGGTCAACCAACCAATTAGTTCATAGCGCATAAAATAGGGATTAGGGACACATTGAGCAGGGACTGCATCGACACGAAACGAGACATTAGTTGCATGCACTAGGATTGCCATCTCTAAAATTTGGCAACCAGGACAAGACGCGTGAAACCCCCGGATTTTGGAGCCCAGAACCCGGACATGTCAACAGGTTTTTATGAAACTCGAATTGATTCGAGTTTTAATTTTCGATTCGAGTCCCATCAGTAGTGCAGTGCCAGTGTCGGTTCGTCGGTTGTCCACACCGCGGCGTCCGCCGTCGCATCGCTCAGCGGTGCGGCGGCCCAAGACTTAAAAATTTTAAAACCCGGGCTACAAATGAAACCCCGCCCGGACGCTCCTCGGACGCCCTATAAACTAGGACAAATCCAGGGAAACCCGGACGTATGGCAACCCTACATGCAACTCATAGGTAGTAACGAACGCAATGTTCTTTTAAATGTCTGAATATTATCATCGTCAGTAAACATCAGACAGGGACATCGGAAATTCGAAACATATCAAGGTCATAACTGCCATCTTACGATGGAAAACGGGAGGGATTAGCCGCCCTGCCACCCTGAGCATGGAAGGTTTTGCCTACATTTTCACCAATCAGACACATTGCTCACCAATATTATCAGGCACTCCGTTGTTATCAAAATCCGCGTTCCTAAAGATGATATCGGCTTGTGCGACTGCATGCATCATCCTCCTCACGACGTGGTTCAGGCTCGAGTTGGCATCATTCTCGAAGAACTCCTTGTCTGCTAGAAGCAGAAGGTCGCAGATCCTGGCGCGAGCGATCCCAGGCGTTCTCTTGTGCTCCTCAATTTGATACGGAAAGTATGGTAGGCGTTCAAGTTCTAATTTCATCTAAAGGAAAAGTGGTATTTAAGTAAGTGCTTTACATATAATTTTAAATATCAAAATTTACTCAGCCGGAAAAAACAGTTCAATTTGATTACAATACAGAATACCTAGGTGGACACCAATTAGGTACCTACTAATATCAATTGTAATTAAACGTAAATGTACCAACCCGCTCTGGGCCCGCGTGGTGGTTTGTGGCCCGTTCTCCCTATCCATCCATACCATAGGGAAGGCTCGTGCCCCAGCAGTGGGGACATAAAATGAGCTGATGATGATGATGATGAAACGTAAATGAACAAAATAGAACTAGGAGAACAAAAGCGACCTAATCCTATCACCAAGAATTAGCAGATACTACGCTAAAACTATGAACTAGGTAATTATCTTAATCTGTTCATTAGCTATTTTTAGAACAGTTGCACCTGATTAGCGGTGGCACATCTATTAGGGAACATTAAGGTTTACATCATTTTCGAAGTCAATTGTCTAAATATAGACATGATCGGATTGCCGAGGGTAATGTCTCGTAATGACGCAATTTTGACTGTTTCACTGATTACTATTTGTTTTAGGCGTTGTCATTGTCTGGAGCCTAAACTCATAGGTATTACATACATCTATATACATATAATGACTTGTCCTGACTGACTGATTCATCATCGCCGAGCTGAAACAGCTGAAGCTAATAAGATGAAATTTGGATTGTAGGTTAATTGAGTGATGTAACCAGCCTTTAAAGGAAGGATTTTACTCAAATCATCCCCTAAAGGGCTCAAATAGGGGGTGAAAGTTTGTATGAAAGTCCGTCAGTTTTAAAGTAAAATACATGAAAATTGATATTTGGCTTTTTGATAAGAAAATGAAGAATGACGTGTCTCAGGAATTTTGTTTATTTTACTTTAAATGATTAAAAAAGGGAAGAAGGCTTTTTTGGGGAAATATTAATTTTTAAAGTTTGAACTATATAATGAATTAAGTATTTCAATCGATAATTAGATTTTTTAATAAATATAAAGAATGATGTGTTTTAGCATTTGTTGAAAAACATTCTCAAACTCAAACTCAAATTATTTATTCACTAAAATACATGTTATTATAAAACAGTGACAGTGCTTTATAGAGTTCCAGTGCATCTTGCCGTTACCGGCATAAAAATTTCATTGTTAAAATCTAACATGCCAAAAACTTTTATATTTACGGAGTAAAAACATTTTTCCAAAAGCCATTCACTAATTTTAGATTTAAATTCAGGCATTGGAGATTTCTTTAGTTCTATTGGTAATTTACTGAATTCTTTTAAATAAAGTTAACCTTATTGGGTAGATAAAGTTTATCATTGTGTCTGAACGTTCTTTGTAACATATCCTCATGCGTTACAAATAAGCAAATATTTTTAATGAACATAGTTACATGGGAGCGGTAATATTTTTAAATTCTGAAATAGAGGTCTACAGCTATCAAGGAAACCGGCCACACATATTTCGAATACACTTTTTTTTAACCTTAAATATCCTATCAGTATCTACCGAATTTCCCCAAAGAATGAGGCCTAAATCAAGTACCTACCGATGACACATATCCATAGTAGGCTGATAGTACTACTTCAGTGGTGGCAATATTACCCCTAGAGAGGTGTAATAGGGGAGGAAAGTTTGTACGAAAAACTATAATTTTTAATGAAATTATGAAGTGTACAAATAAGATTTTGACGGGTTTTGACTTTTATTACCAACAATCACTATTCCACGTGAGCAAAGCCGCGAGCAATAGCTAATAGTAATAAATAAATAAATATATTTATTTTTCTCTCACATGGTATTCTAGTGTCTAGTGTAACAATTTTATTTATGACTAGCTGTCCGCTGCCCCGGCGGACTTTGTACCGCTTTGACAGTTTCCATCATTGAGTAAAATATTATATATCAATGGTTTCCATGACAACAAAACAAACAAATAATTTTGTATTGGAAAATTAAATTGTCGTTTTTAGTATTTTTTTTAATATAGCCTATGTTACGCAGCACTAATGTAGCATTCTAATGGTGAAAGAATTTTTTAAATCGGTCCTATAGTTTTTGAGTTTATTCGTTGCAAACATACATACATACAAAAATAAAAAGGTTTCCACTTTAATAGATATAGATAACGTTATTTGAGAGACTGGTACCTGAGATAGTTTTTTGAAAAAAACCCGTATTACATTACATACATACATAGGTATTCTACTCTCACATCCTTGTCCCAAAAAGGGACAGAGCATCAAGATCACCACTTTTGAGTAAACTCACCGTTAGTGATCTCGACGTCACATTTAGCATAATCAAAATAGGGCTCCGAGGTGGAGAGATAACATCAGTGATAGGTTGCTAGCCGATCGACTTATGTGCGAGCATTTTGGATCCCTTGTTCCTTAGACGGCTCCAACGATATGCAGGAGAAGTATGGCAACTCATTCTTTTCTCGTCCCACTCTAAAATCTTATCTTATCTAGTGTCGCCTGCTGAAATTTCCCTCTCGCAGTAACACTTCGACATATCGGGACCTTTTGTGCAATCCCATCCTTTCACTCTTTTTCCTCTGTAAAGATAGATGCCATAAGTTTGGCAACGTCTTTAAGAGCGAAGAGCCTGAAGTCCTCCAGTTTGGGATAAGCCGACCCCAGGAGTCCCATTCTTTTCCTAGCCAGAGAGTCGCAGTCACACAGTAGGGTGCTGCATTGACTCCGTTTCCTCTCCACATGCCCTACATAAGCTATTTGTTGATAGATGCATTCTGTGGAGCATTTGTTTTGTGGCATAGTGCCCTGTCAAGGCACCGATGTTTAATCGGGCCTGCCTTTTACTGCTTCCGCATATGAACTTACTCCGTCCTAAGGCATGTCTCTAAGATAGAGCAATTATAACTAACTAGCTGACCCGGCGGAATTCGTACCGCTTTGATAGTTTCTATGACAACAAAACAAACAAATCGTTGAATAGTTTACGCGTGAAAGGGTATCACACATACAAACAAACAAAAAAACTCACTTGTTTAATAATACCTAAGTCTTTGATTATACTCTTGGGAATATATGTACAAAATTTCATGATGATCGGTTGAATAGTATACGCGTGAAAGCGTAACAAATAACAAAGACACAAACTCACTTTCGCATATTAAGTTAGGTTATGGTCTGACCTTCTGGGTCTCCTTATTTTAAGGTAATCGTCATTTGAAGGTAAGCTCTAATACAGACCCAAGCTCGAGCATCGCAAACTAGGCCCTCTCACGGACAGACACGGGATCTCGCAACAGGGAGCCAAGGGCGAGTTTTATTCATTATCCGTATTCATTGGATTACGTTTACAAAAACGAAAATTATTATGGCATTGAAGCAGCGCCACCTGGCGGCACACGAGGGTGCCAAGTGCGAGTTTCATTCGCCATTCGATCACGTTAACAAAAACGAGAATTTGTATAGAAAAAAAATTTAACTCTTCTCGTATGTCGCCAGGAGGCGCTGCTTCAATCTCAAACTAATTTTCGTTTTTTTTTTATATTGACACGTCATAGTGACCACATACAGCCTGAGGGTAAGCAGCCGATGCAGTCCAAAATAATGAGAACGCTCCTTACCGTGGAACAAGCACGGTAACAAGCGCACCCATTCATGACGGCCTGCATAAATGCCGTTTCACGCCCCTCTTAAAAGACCCGGGACTATAGGAGCTGGGAAACACATGCGCCGGCAAAGAATTCCAAAGCCGAATGGTCTTACAGAGGAACGACTTGCCAAATTTTTTGGTACGAGTACTGATTGTCTGTACAGTATGATGGTGGTTCCTAAGACCAGCACGTGTGGTCCGGGAGAGGAAAGGAGAAGGCGGGACTAGATCGAAAAGTTCTTCAGAACACTCACCGTAGTAATTCCGGCAGAAGACACTGAGAGAAGCAATGTCTCTTCGCAGCTGGAGGTCCTCTAGAGAGGCTGTAACATCAGCATCTCCAATAATGCGTACCGCTCGCCTTTACAGTCTATCAAGTGCATCGAGGAGGTATTTAGCGGAGCCGTCCCATAGATGGGAACAATACTCCATACTCGTTTTCGTTTACGTGATTGAATAGCGAATGAATCTCGCACTTGGCACCCAGCTCAAAAGACACGAAAGTTCACAAGAGTGTGTATGAAGCTTACCACCTTCTGCCATCTCCTTATTTTGTGACAATTCCATAAATTTGTTGATTACGATTCGTGTAAAGTTGATTGAAATAAACGATTTTATTGTTATGATATTGATATGATTATTTGAAAAACCTAAAGAGGTGATAATTGTCTTAAAAGCCAAAACGGTGTTGATCATCTTCACCTGATCACCTGGTTATTGTCGCGGCGAAGACGGGGCCCCAGTATGTGATCGTCTTCGAAGGCTCCGAAGGACTTCTTGGGGTCATCAAGCCCGTACGGGTCAGCGTGAAGGGTCCGATTGCCTGGTGGTGAAATAATAAAAATATAATAGTTTTTTTATTTCCCAATAAAATTCATAATTTATAGTGAGACAAACAACCCCAGAGAGTAGGATCCGAACCCTTCGGAGAATCCAGTAGGGCACGGGGACGTGCACTAGTGCGCGATGCCGTTCCCTCTAGAAAACCTCCGAAGGTGATTCGTTTCACACTGCTTGAGGGACCCTTTACGTTCCTCGCCGCCCTCAGAAAAGCCCGGTGAAGCTGAAAATGCGGTCTGAGGCAATCAGCAAACTCTCTCAAAAAAAAAACCGTCTTGTTTGGTGGAAGGCTTCCAACTTTATAGTTGGCGGCTGCCACAACAAGCGGGTTGGGTGGTGGGGGGCGTTATCAAAGTAACGTATGGAAACGTCTTTGATGAAATCTTTGATAGTGGGAAGATCAAGATCACGGTGGAGATCTACATTGCGATAGTAATATAGTTGCCCGTGGGCAACCCGTGGCACCACGCATGAAACGGTTTTGGAGGGTTTGTAAGGGATACAGATAGGAGAGCGCGGTATGCGCGAAAACTACGCTAGCGTAAGTCATGACCGGGCGAATGCAGGCTTTGTAAATTGTCGTCTTATGTCTAAGAGACATTTTACTCCGCTTGCCTATGAGGTGGAATAGCCGGCCTAATATGAACGCGGCCCTGTTATGGACGATTTTAAGATGAGACGCAAACGTCAATCTGCTATCGAGGGTGACACCGAGATATTTCACTTGCTTTTCCCAAGGGATAGCACGGTCAAGTAAACGAATAAGAAGGCGACGTTAACGTTAACGTAAGATCGTCGTTACCCCGGGAAAAGAACACAGAGGCGCTTTTCTCGGGGTTAACTTCGATCCGCCATTAACGAAACCAAACGCCGAGGGTGTTGGCGGCTTTTTGGAGTCGGTTGGAAAGGTCATGGGGTGCGAGTTCGACTCCCGCTAGTGGAATTTTTTCAAGAGTTTGTCTTTTTTCAAATTGTAATTTATTCGCAACAATATTTGCGTAAAACTATATGTTAATAATCATAAATAAGGAACACAAACAAAATACTAAAATATACAAAGCGGTCTATATCTCAAGAGCTGCAGATATTTATCAATTTACGTCCACTGCACCTGATATTCTGCCTCAGCTTATTAAATACAAATTTAATTAATGATAAAAAAAACTACTTCAGTCGTAATGTAGTACACTGTACCAACCAAGATTGAAATTGTCTCAAAATAATGCGAATAATAAAAATAAAATACAATAAAAGCGATAAAAGACGATTTTATGACAATTCTATGGATCCAATGTGCATGTGCGAGTTTCATTCGCGATCACGTTAATGAAAACGTGAATTTGTATGGCAAAATGTTAACTCTTATCGTATGCCGCCAGGAGGCGCTGCTTCAATGCCATACTAATTTTCGTTTTCGTAAACGTAATCGAATGAATACGGATAGTAAACAAAACTCATAATAGGCACCCAGCTGATACATTGTTCTCGGGTCGTCAACCTCATAGTCCAATGTCAGAGTTGAACCAAAATAATGTAACAAAATATTTTTTTTAGTGCTAATTGCTACACTTAAGCTGAATTAAATATTTATATGAAACTAGCTATGCCCCGCGGTTTCACCCGCGTTAATTAGCGACTTTCCCGTTTTTGCAACATTTTTCATTGCTGCTCCACTCTTATTGGTCATAACGTGATGTAATATAGCCTATAGCCTTCCTTAATAAATGGACTATTCAACACAAAAATATTTTTTCAATTCAAACCAGTAGTTCCTGAGATTAGCGCGTTCAACCAAACAAACAAACAAACAAACTCTCCAGCTTTATAATATTAATAGTATAGATAGAGTGAAAAAATTAAATGCCTACCCGACCCTATATTCCATCGGTTGCAATGATCGTTAGATAGATGGCACTAATGTCGCTACCTAAAGCATTTCAAAAAATCAAATAGCTGTGGAAAAATTCAGTGCTTACGTCAGCCTTCCCGGTAGCATAGCGGTCAGTGCAGCCCGGATTGCGGAAGACCCAGGTTCGATTCCTGGCTGGGTCGGGTAAGCATTTAATTTGTTCACTGTATTTTATGTAACAAAATAAATTGAGGTTTTGTATGGGAAAGTAAATCTGCGTGAATTATAGTTTTGCGTGTAATTTTTTCGAGATAGTCCACTGCTGGGCAAAATAGGAAAAGTACGACTTAACTCCTGTAAATAAAACACTTACCCAAGTGTAGCACGCCATAGAACTGATGGTCATCTCCAATGTAACCTTCAGCCGAACCTGCTGCCGGGTCTGCCACGGGGAAGCCGTACGCCATAGTCACGTCGGCCAGGGAGAATGATCTGATGGCGTTCCCATTTTCAGGCTCTGGCTCGAGGAACAACGCAGATTGGTGTGAAGTGAGGGGCGAAGATCCTGGCAGGCAAGGTCAAAAGCCATTATACTTCTAATAACAACAATCAATTCATTTATTTGCAGGCAATTAACCAAGCTGATTATGATACCAAGTAACAAAAATAAATATGCTTAGTCCGAGACAGAATGTTAATTTACTATGTAGTTTCACTTTTATTACATGTTTATCCGCGAATTTTTGACAACAAATCGATTTCAAAAGTAACAGTGCTGGCAACTTTGGATCTGTCTGTCACTCATTCATTCACTTTTTCGCGCTGTGTTTGACACATGTCATTATACCTAAATGGTAAATAAATATCCTTCAATGCTCTAATACTATTACTACTGCTCTTCTGAGATGATGATGATGATGATGATAATGATGATGATAATGATGATGATGATGATGATGATGATGATGATGATGATGATGAAGAAGAAGAAAAAGAAGAAGAAGAAGATGATGGTGATGATGATGATGATGATGATGAATGCTCTAATTCTTTCAAATCAATATACCGATTTTATTGAAACTTTCTATGCTAATGAGAAATACGTTGTAGAAAATCAAAAGAACGCTTTTTCTGAAAAAAAAACCACATGTTCACTGACTTTATGCGATTATTAAAGTCTACTATGGAATGTTCCAAATAGCAAAAATCAGTATTTTTTTTTTGTAAGAACTTTGAAGTCTCCTTGGATCAACGGATCGTGAAAATGTGGCTCTTAGGTCGCTGAATGGTCGCTAACGTGCATTATAAACACTAACTAGTTAATTGGGAAACGTTTTTCCTTCATCTCACCTTAAGAGTAGAGCTGGTGGAGAGGTTGAAAGAAAATCAGATTTAAACTGTTCCATGATGGACTTAGAGACATTGATGAATAAACACATTCTTGCTGTGTAAACAAACTAATAAAAATGGACTATTTCAAAATGATTGCACACAAACACTTTGATCATTCTGTTGTGATATGTCGATGAGCCTAAAGAATTTGGAGCGTTTAATTAATTGTTTATAAATGTTTAGCTTTTAATAAACACGAAAATATTGTCGTAACAAAAACAATAAGAGTATCTATTGTCTAACCAAAGAAGGAAGAGCACTTCTACTCGCGTTCTTCAACAACTGAAAAACTGGTTAAATCTTATATCTCTAGCTGTCGAAACACAACAATGTTTCTAACAAGAAAATATGTTGCTAGCTAGCCAGCCGGATTTTAAACAAGCTCTCCCACCAACCACACTGAGTTCAAACATGTACGTTCCCGCTGTTGTACTATTCAAACTTAGCCGAGAACAGCTCTGGGCCGGAATCACCATGTTAATTTTGGGCTTTAAGATGCGTGCGCTGAGCAGTAGAATCGAGGTCATGTCGTTTTTATGTAAGGTGTAGTAAACGAGCCAGCGGGTCACCTGATTGAAACCAATCACCGCCGCCCATGGACACCCAAAACATCAGAGCAATCGCTGATGCATTACCGGCACTATTTGAGTTACTGCCACCGGTTCAAAAGTCTCCTGAACTGGGGACTGATGTACATTACCTATAGCCTTCAACTTGAGGCAGAGCTGGTGCCTCTCCTTCCCAAACTTTGCTAGCACCAGCCTGTGCCCGTAAGCACTGCACATCGCGTAACCTCTCTCCACGCCAGCCGGCTCCAATCCTACCAATTCCTTCGCACACCCAAGCCACAACCACAGGATTAACACTGAGTTCATTTCAACTTGTAATTTTGTGGTAGCTTGCTCTAAGTCATTGCTGTCAGCTAAAATATTAATGAATTTCAGGTAACCCACACGCTCGAGACTGACAGAAGTTCATCTGACGTACCCTACATCGAGAATCTAATTTCTTTTTTTTATAGACTTACGCAATAAAGAGTTTTTATTGTTTGACTTTGACTGTCTGTGATACGCTAGTTTTACAAAAAAGCTTAATGTTTTGCGACTGCCTCGTCCCAGTAGTGGGACGTTTAATAGTCGATACCACAAAATAAGGAGATCTATAGAAGGTAAACTTCATTACAACGCGCTCGAGCAACGCGCACCTAGAATCTCGGAACAGCTTGGAACAGTTCGTGCGCAGCTGGCTGTTGCGAGATTAATTAATGAATTATCTTAATTAATAATGGCTTCGCGTTTAGCATTTAGCCAATTTCAAGTATTTTTTTATTATTAGTGGTAAGGGTACAATTGTACGGTAGATAGATATTAAAATGGAGTCTCACAACACGTGTTATTACGGAAAGAACTCGGGTGAAACTCGCTGTTGCGAGATTCCGTATCCGTGAAAGGTTTAGTTTCTGTGCCAGTTCTGTGGGTCTCCTAATTTTGTGATGACACTTTCAAACCGTATGAAAGGGACAATTTATTTGATAAAGACATATATACTTAAGCGAAGGGTAAGGCACACTAGCGCCACCAATTGATAATTTGACAATTACTAACGGACCGGATCTTTTTTTAAACATTGCGTACCGTCCGATAACAGGAAAGCATCCATAGTGTTTATTTAATAATTGTGCACTACTTTTTATTGCATGGTTTAATCACAAAACGGGCTATCGCATTCATTCACAAACAATGGCCACTTTTGATGTTAGCGAATGAATACAAAAACAAACCTAAAAGTAGTGCGCAATTATTAAATAATAGATAGGCAAACGCCTAGTGTCGGAAAGTCCGCAATGTTTAAAAAAAAACCAGTTTAGCAGTTATCAAATTAAATCCATTAGCAGCGCTAATGTGCCTTACCCTTCGCCTTAACGACGTTCAAAGGAACATGATATTTAAGGCTTGTACTTTGCCACTTACAAACTGCCTCATAGCTCGTAACACGATGCAGCTATTATTTCACACCACTTCTAACGGGACCTAGCTCGCGCGGTAACAAGGCTAGTAAGTTGTATCACCTGTAAGGCTAATCCATTAATTTCTACTTCACTGTGACAGTAGGTAGTAGGTAGCTGTGGTTACATTTCGTTATTGTTTTCTTAAGTTTCCCCAAAGGCAAGTATGCTACATCTTAGGCCGCATCATCACTTACCATCAGGTGAGAACACGGTCAAATACTTGCCTATACAGAATTTAAAACTTAATTGTGCTACAACTCTTAATTTCAAAAATCTAGGTCACGTAAGTTTTAATGTTGTAGGTATTCTATATGTATAAATAATAATGAAATACTGTTCTTGGTAAGCGCATCACTCGAGAACGGCTGGACGGATTTGGGTGAAATTTTGCAAATAGACAGACCATGATTCGGACAATTGATCGAAGCCAGGACTCGAACGATATTTTTTATCCTGGTAACGGGTCCCGTGGGATAGTGTAGTCCTCGCAAACAAAGTCGCGGGTAACAGTTAGTATAAAATCTAGAAATCGAGAAAATCATTGGGGTTTTTATAAAATAATTGATTATATAAACTCAACCATGAAGCTGTATCTACAGCTTCATGAACTGAACATAGGAGAAAATATTTTAATTTTAAAAATGCACGAAAAGCAATCTATGGTCTGGCATAGCCCATAAATTGCGGAGTCGCGAGAAAAAGTAAGTAATGGCCAACTAATTATACCATAGTAGGGAACGGCGCCGGCGCCTGTCCACAATAAAATTATACCGTGCTATAAATAGCCGAGATTCGACGAAGGTGAGGGCTTGTAATTAGCGCACGTAACGCATCTCTTATACTTGTAAATATACGTGAATATATTCATTATTTACCTGTCGACACGTCGGTCGTCTCACCTTTTGTTCTTGCGGGCAATGTCATACAACAAAAGTTTTGTTCCACGATGTTGGTTCCATGAGAGCTTCATCTTAGGTACTGAAGGGAAGAGACTATAAAGCTGAACGGGACCTCTAACCATCACGTAGGCCACGTAACCGGGTTTGTAGGTAGCGAAAAACCTATGAGGACCATAAGTTAAAAGCTTATGGGGACTACAGGTTTTTCAAACCCCAGAGGTTTTCTAGCAAGTGGAGCAAAATTGCGTCTCACTATAGCCATTCCCACTTTGCCGATTCCTATAAACAAGTTTTTAGGCTTTTGAAGTGGATACATTAGCTATTATTACGTAATTTGGTTTAAATTAGACATTAAATGTAAAATTTTGAAGTTTATACGTTTTAGAGGACATATTTTATTTATAGCTAGGTATTTAATTTAAATTTAGTTATTTTTTTCACAAGTGATAAGTTTAGTTGTTCCTTTTTTAGTGATTAATATACGATTAATTAGTGTAACTTACGATAAGTTAGAGTACGCGTGCCAGTACCAATTACCAGCACGTATGTTTCCATCTAAGCTAGTTCTTATGAAGCGTGCGGGGCGCGGTCGTCGACCCCGCAGTGCCCACATACCGATTATTCATAGTAAATACATTTTATATGTTAATGCTCCGTGATTATCTCGCGCAGTGTCACGTTGGGTAATCAACCGGTAATCAACCGGTAATCAACTGGCGAACAACTGCGTGATTTGTCGCCACTGTTTACTTGTGCAGTATGCGTCAAGGGATGTAAATACGAAGGTTTTTTCTTTGTTTCCCCATTTTTTTATTATTATTTAAATAAGTAACTCGCAAATGCTGGACGTCCAGTAGGGCGTAGAACAGTCGGTCGCCCACGTTAACGCTGGAGGGACGAAGTTCTAAAGGACCTAGAAGAGCTTCACGTAGACAATTGGCATGAAGCTGTACAGAAACGGGACCAGTGGCGCCGACTCGTATCAGAGGCCAAAGCTCGTACCTAAGTAATATTTTCTGAACAAAACACTTTTTCATTCATTCATTCAATGCGAAAAGACAATGCTAATGGAGGAACTGGTGGAGATCAGACACACTTCTATGGAACGGATGCCGACACCGAGACCGAGAAAATAAAAGAAGACAAATTAATAAATCGAAGATTGTAATATTTTAAACAAAATAAATAAACACGGATAATATTTAGTATGCAACTTTCGCAAAGGCTGGTCATCTGATGGGTGACCAAAAATGTATCATCTTGAGCTTCTCCGTGCTTCGGAAGGCACGTAAAACCGTTGGCCCCGGCTACATTAGCAGTCGTTAACAACCATCAATCCGCACTGGGCCCGCGTGGCGGTTTATAGCCTGATCGCCCTATCCATCCAAACTCGTGCCCCAGCAGTGGGGACATAAAATTAGCCGGTGATGATGATGATGATGATGATGATGATGATGATTCGTTATCTTAGCTTAGTCAGTTACTATTACTAATTTAATTATTAAATTAATTGAATCTAAACATCACCTTGCACATCACGACTAAACAGAAGGAGGTAAGTTTTTTTATTTTTTTATTTTACCTACCCTAGTAGGTGTTGGTCGGATTGTCTCTCACTCTAGCGGTCTCTCTTCGTCTAGGCGCCAGGGTAGTCCACCCTCACCGCTGTGGGTGTGGAGCAGCTGTTGACGAGCTTGGCCACCACGGCCAATCATGCGCTCACAGTGCTGGGCGTATGCTGCGACACGCCACTCTAAACAGCATCATCCGCAGTGCTTTTGCAACCGTTGGTATACCGGCTGTCTTAGAGCCAGCTGGTATGTCTCTTAGCGATAGCAAGAGACCTGACGGGATGACCATTGGGCCCTGGAAGCTAAGCAGGCCGTTGATGTGGGATGAAACCTGTGCTTGAACCGTGGCTCCCTCGCATGTACGCGCCACCTCACTTCATGTGGTGCTGTGGTAAGTGATGAAAACTCAAACGGCACAAATACGCAAACCTGGGTCCAAATTATTTATTTGTTCCGTTTGCGGTGGAGACATTGGGTTCATGGGGGCCGGAGGCAAAGCAGCTTGTTAAAGAGTTGAGTGCTCGCCTTGTTGAAGTCTCCGGTGACAGCTACCTCTGCCAACGTATTGGCAATCCAAAGAGGTAATGTTGCCAGCATTCTTGTGACCGTTCCCATGAGCCCACAGCTGTAGGACTTTTTTTATTTATAAGTTTTGTTTTGTCTAATTTTTTTTGCTTTATTTTTCTTTAATATACACTTCTCATCAGAAAAATCGAAACACCTTGCAAGTTTATGTTTTGTAAGGATTATCAGAAAAATGTGTATATTTAGGAATATATGTCAAATGTCGTTTAATAGTATACAATATAAGATTTTCAAATCCTAATGTTAATGTTCTAAATTCAAATTAAATTTTCATAGGTTTCGTATTTTGTTCAACAAGTCAAAGGCCGGCAACGCGTCTGCGATTCCTCTGGTTTTGCGGGTGTCCATGGGCGGCGGTGATTACTCTCCATCATGTGACCCGCCTGCTCGTCTGCCTCCTTCTTATATTTAAAAAAAAATTTAACCCTTTATGGAGTATGAAAGAAATTGATAAAAGAACACACTCTTATTGCTGCTTCCATACGATTCTTCATCGATTAGAATTTTCCCTTGTCATGTAATGGCCAAACTGCCAGCTATACAATCATGTGATTTTTTTCATGGAATGAAAACTCTTTTGTGTAAAATTAGGACAGAAACCATAAAAACAGGGAAGTGTTTCATTTTTCTGATGAGAAGTGTAGTAGTTAGTTATGTTATGTTTCTTTACTGTGAATTAACCTTAATAAATTATATTTAATAATGGTATCTTTACATTCTGACACAAAATATTTAATTTGCAGTGTTATTTATATATCAGTTGACACTGTTCAAAATTTCACTTTCTCTCGACCCCATAGTTGATGATGAATAAATTTGTGATGTATTTAATGAAGTATTTGGCACAAACGTGACGCGATCATGGCTGGCATTCCTTAATCAATGGACAAGCGTGATGCGGTGCCATACTTTAAAGATTCCTCCTTCATTTTATATACTTACCGACTTAATTGTAATATTTTTTATTAATGTTACCATTTTTTGTTAGTTATAGTTTTCCTTATTCTATGTTAGTAAAGACAAAATTATAATGACAAACTGACAATCACAATTCAGATAAGAAAAGTTTTTTCTAAAAAGTGAAAAGTTTTTTCTCACAATTCAAAATTCAAAATTATTTATTCAGTTTAGGCTACACATTAGCTCTTATGAATGTCACTATGCCATCGGTTCGTAAATCCTTTCGTAAAACTGGCAAGAAACTCAGTAAGAAGTTTTCTTTTTTTTTTTCTTTTTTTTTTTAAATTTTTTTTTTGCCCTATCGTAGAATGCGGATTAGTGGTTGTTATTCTTCTTCATAATATTCCTCTTCTCAGCGAAAGTTGAACAATATTATAGCCATTTTAACCATGTTGA
This sequence comes from Eudonia mercurella, assembly GCA_963082485.1. NCBI lineage: Eukaryota > Metazoa > Arthropoda > Insecta > Lepidoptera > Crambidae > Eudonia > Eudonia mercurella. The sequence goes on from OY720043.1 coordinate 8,125,938, forward strand.
CAGCTGCCCGGAAAAAGGAGCCGGGTTATTAACGACTGCAAATACAGCTACCTCCGGAACCCTTTACGCCATGAAACCGACTTGCATTTGTCTCTGGTCTGTTTGCTTTGTTGAAACAAAGAGGTTTTTACAAACTTTTATTGTCACTCTACTAAAGGAACTAGCTATATTTCCTTATGGATAGATAGGGAGAAAGGGGGAATAAATTACCACGCGGGCCCACCCTGTGCCGCCGACCAACGGCTTTACGTGCCTTCCGAAGCCCGGAGGAGCTCGAGATGATACATTTTTGGTCACCTATCCGATTGCCTTTGCGAAAGTTGCTTAACCTTAGCACTCGCCAAGTAACGCGTTAACTACTGCGCCATCGAGCTCCTCATCATCTGACTGTGAGAGATATTTTTAACAACCAAAGTGCCAAAGTTTCGAATGTACAGAAGATTTAATAAGTACTTCCAACAGGGCACATGAGCATCACTACTAAACAATTATGTTTTTTAATTCATCGCAATTAATGGCAATACGTTTATGCCAACCTTATTCTATTCAATTCATAATTATAACGGTTGAAATTCCATATCGATGAGCTTCGCGCAGCGTCTAGCGTGTTCGTGTCGAGAACGTGTAAAAGCAACTTTCGCATTGTCGGATCCCTGGATGGGTGTCCAAATATAGGAGAGCACCTTCAGTTGTGGGACGGCTTGAGCCCAGCAGTGGGACATTTAGAGGCTGATAATGATGAATTTGATTTATAAATACTTATATTTGCCATACGACAACAACAATAATTTAAATTGCCATAGGAACATAAATAAATAAAATTGTTAGACAAAACCACATACTTACATTGTTCTGATCCCAAGGTAAGTAGCTAAAGCACTCGTTTTATGGAAATCAGAAACAACGACAGTACCACAACCACCCAGACCCGACACAATATCGAAAAGTTCGTTTTCGACATTGACCCGACCAGGAATTGAACCCGGGACCTCACAGCTAGCGCCGCCCAGCGTCTGGCGTGCAAGCCACTCGGCTACGGAGGTCATCAAAGTTTTTTTTTTTTTTTTTTTTCCTTTAGTTGATGGCTTTGTGCGGTTAGCACATTTAGCCAGTGTCAAAGTAATTTTTCTTACAAGTTATAAATAAATAAACAATATTTCCATCTTGTATGATGATGATGAATGATAATAGAAATGAGAAGTGAGAAATGATATACCCCCCAACCCCTCGAGTATCTTAGTAAAGATGTGGAGCTTTACTAAGTCCTCGGGCGGACTTCTTGAGAGAATTTGAAAAGTGACGTTGCACTGTTTTGTTTCATTTGCCAACAATCATGCACACTCACGAACACTTAACGGTTAATAATCCACCATTACTTCACATTAATATTCGACATAACACAAATTTTAGAAAATAAAACAAAACCGCAGACATGACTCTTCACTTTCCCGCCAAGAAGTCCGTCATCAAAGTTGTTTTTTTTTTTTTTTTTCCTTTAGTTGATGGCTTTGTGCGGTTAGCACATTTAGCCAGTGTCAAAGTAATTTTTCTTACAAGTTATAAATAAATAAACAATATTTCCATCTTGTATGATGATGATGAATGATAATAGAAATGAGAAGTGAGAAATGATATACCCCCCAACCCCTCGAGTATCTTAGTAAAGATGTGGAGCTTTACTAAGTCCTCGGGCGGACTTCTTGAGAGAATTTGAAAAGTGACGTTGCACTGTTTTGTTTCATTTGCCAACAATCATGCACACTCACGAACACTTAACGGTTAATAATCCACCATTACTTCACATTAATATTCGACATAACACAAATTTTAGAAAATAAAACAAAACCGCAGACATGACTCTTCACTTTCCCGCCAAGAAGTCCGTCATCAAAGTTGTTTTTTGTCGTCGTTTGAATTTTTTTTCCTTTAGTTGATGGCTCCGTGCGATTAGCACATTTAGCCAGTGTCAAAGTAATTTTTCTTACAAGTAATACATAAATAAACAATATTTCCTTCCTTTATGGTGATGCTGAATGATAATAGAAATGAGAAGTGAGAAATGTTATACCCCCCAACCCCTCGAGTATCTCAGTAAGGATGTGGGGCTTTTAATATTCGACATAATACAAATTTTAGAAAATAAAACAAAACCGCAGACATGACTCTTCACTTTCCCGTCAAGAAGTCTTTTTCAAGTTACCTTTTTACATGTTTTTAGATCAGCAGGAGCTTGGCTATGATCAAACGTGCGCCTTAAAAAGTTAGTAACTAACAGACAATCAAGGGGTTGGGGGGTATATCATTTCTCACTTCTCATTTCTATTAACATTCATCATCATCAAACAAAAAAGAAATATTATTTATTTATGTTTACTTGTTAGAAAAATTACTTTGACACTGGCTAATGTGCTAATCGCATAAAGCCATCAACAAAAAGAAAAGAAAAAATCTATGGTCGGACTTCTTGGCGCGAAAGTGAAGAGTCATGTCTGCGGTTTTGTTTTATTTTCGAAAATTTGTGTTATATCAAATATTAATGTGAAATAATGGTGGATTATTTACCGTTAAGTGTTCGCGAGTGTGCATGAGTGTTGGCAAATGAAACAAAACAGTGCAACGTCACTTTTCAAATTCTCTCAAGAAATCCGCCCGAGGACTTAGTAAAGTGGCAAATGAAACAAAACAGTGCAACGTCACTTTTCAAATTCTCTCAAGAAATCCGCCCGAGGACTTAGTAAAGCCCCACATCTTTACTGAGACACTCGAGGGGTTGGGGGGTACCTATATCATTTCCCACTTCTCATTTCTATTATCATTCATCATCATCATTCAGGAAAGAAATATTGTTTATTTGTGTATTACTTTACTTGTAAGAAAAATTACTTTGACACTGGCTAAATGTGCTAATCGCACGAAGCCATCAACTAAAAGAAAAAAAATCTAAGGTCATTAAATGGATAGGTAATTCAATTAATAGGTAAGTCTTGGGATTACGCTTATTACAGCCAACACGTTTTTACTATCAGCGGAGGACACTGGAACATACGGAATTAAATCAATATTTAATGTAAACATGATTTATTGCACATTAGCGATTCAATAAGTTTTTATTGCGAAGACTCGTGTATGTCGTTAAGTGACAACCTATAAACTTCAACCGCGGGAAGTAATGAGTCATCTTAGCAGATTTGTTTTCTTTTCTAAAATACTAGCTGTGCCCGCGGCTCCGCTCGCGTAGAATACAGAAAAAAGTAATCGATCCCGGGCGGAGACGTCTCGACCTCTGGGTATCAGGTAGGTCTTAACCACTAGGCCACAGAGGCGGATAAATGACTACGACGAATTGAACTTCGCTCAGCATAAATTGCAGCTTCAAGAAACTGCAACGCACATATTTAGAGGATGAGTTACTAAAGGGGTTTGGGAACATTTCATTTTCCCAATCATACCTTCAATTCTAGAATCTCGGATTACAGACCTAGTTATCTCAACGTAAAGCAAGTCATTGAATCCCAAAGGGAGATAATGTTGTATGAAACTCCCTTGGGATTTAAATGTTTTTGAGTTTAGAACGTTGAAATTTGTATGAAAACTCTTAACACACGGGCATAATGCCATTCATAAGGAGACAATTGATTGGTCTACTACCGGAAAAATCAAAACATAAATATAATAAAGCCTTCGAAGATTTCAATAAATGGAGAACAACAAAAGGAGTCAAAACTGTCGGAATCAGTCCTCTTAGTTTACTTCGAACACTTAGCATCAACTCGAAAGTCAAGCAGGCTATGGTGCATTTATTCAATGGTCAGATCTACAATAAGCGTCAAATACAATATCCAAATTAATACATACAGCAGATTGTAGGTTTTTAAAAGAGGAAATCTAAACGTAATTTGGTTTTCTGTAATACTTAGTGTAATTTACCTGCCTATGTTAGTGTCAACATTTTTTGTTTCTGCCAAATAAAGACTTGTCGCATAATACCTTTATCTTTAAGGTCATCGAGCAAAATAGTCAAAAGTATTCACGACACAAAGTGTGAAAACTTTTTTAAATGAAGCACCAGGTCACAGCTTTCTTGCCATGAAAGTAAGTGAAACATATCTACCTATTGACTACATAGTAAGACTAACTGTAGAATTTCCAAAAACCCTTTCTTTATTTTTATATTATAATTAGTATCTAATTGCTTATTTTTTGTTGTGGCAACGAATTGTTAAACATTAAAGTCGACGATATAAAAAACATTCAAATTTATTGTTATAAAGTTGCCTGACACTAAAACGAAGAGAGAGCGGTCGTTCGTATCATATTATTTTCGCGGGGAAGTGGTGCCGGGTTTATTGAATTTAAACAAAGCCACTTTGTTGTGGCACACAAGAAGAAGTTGTGGTTCACAAGAATTATCAAAAGTAATAAAATAAGTTTCATTACAGACATTTAAATACTGGATATCTATTGAGAGTGGTTGATGGAACGGGAGCTTACGTTTTTATCGATAACATTATTACAAAATTAATACATCACTACATCTAACACATAACTGACTCTAGAAATTTTTTTGTTTAAATAAATAATGAAAATAATAATCTGATTGACTTTGAGTTCAGTTTTAAAACGTTAACTATTAGTTAGTCCGTATCATCCCATTTTAAAGTAAAGAGATCCTCTATAGTTAGTTTTTTATGTATTTTACTGTTAACTTAAAAATATAAATCCCGATAAATCATAAGATTTCTCAAAACGTAAATGACAAAAAATATATGTAACTATATAAAAACATTAATTAGAAATATGTCATCCAAATACTGAGCTGGAGAAGTAACATCATTATATCTGCCCCAACCCAGGTACCATACCACACACATAACATGGGCAAAACAACCCACCGTTCTAATGCCCAACTTCAGTTTTGTGCAAAGTAATGAAGCGCATTTTAAATAAACAACTTGTCCACTACCTAGAAGAACACTCCATAATTCACGATCGCCAATACGGGTTTCGGCCGAAACGGTCAACGGGTGATCTTCTAGCGTACGTTGCACATCTCTGGGGTGAGGCTATTGACAAGCGTGGTGAGTCGGTGGCTGTTAGCCTTGACATAGCCAAGGCTTTTGATCGGGTCTGGCACAAAGCTCTTCTCTCCAAGCTCCCGGCATACGGTCTGCCTGCTCAGTTCTGCAACTGGGTCGCTGGCTTCCTGCATGAGCGCAGAATCCGTGTTCTATCTGATGGAAGCACTTCGCGGCTCATGTCAGTGAACGCTGGGGTCCCTCAAGGCTCCGTTCTGTCCCCCACGCTGTTCCTTCTGCATATCAATGATATGCTTCCACTTGGAAATTTTCATTGCTATGCAGATGATAGCACGGTGCATGGGGGATATAACGGTCATCCAGCGGCAGGGTGGGTCGAAACCGAAGTGAATCGAGTGAATCTTGTCATTGAGCTCAATCGGGTATTGGATCTCATATCTAATTGGGGCTCCAATAATCTGGTTTAGTTCAATGCCAAGAAAACACAGGTTTGTGCGTTCATGGCAAAAAAGGCACCATTCCTTCCCCTTTCAACTCTTCAGGGTACATCTCTAAGCCTGCAGAGCAGTATCAACATGCTCGGTATAACGATTCGCTGCGATCTGAACCAAAGGGACTACATCGAAGCCGTGATCAAAACAGTTTCACAAAAACTCGGTATTCTGAACAGAGTGCGGCGATTCTTTGCGCCGAACCAGTTGTGCCTTTTGTACAAGACACAGGTACGGTCTTGCGTGGAGTATTGATCGCACATCTGGGATGGTTCCGCAAAGTACCTTCTCGATGCCTTGGACAGATTGCAGCGTCGCGCTGAACGCATTATCAGCAATGCAGAAGTCGCAAATACTCTCGAATCTCTGTAATTGCGTAGAGATGTTGCGTAGTAAGCGTGTTTTACCGCTTATACCATGGCGAGTGTTCTGAAGAGCTCTTTGACCTCATCCCACCTTCTCCCTTCCTTCATAGGAGTACACGTGCTGCTCTTCGGAGTCACCGCTTCACTGTCTCAAATATCACATCGCGCACAAAGGAATTTGGTGACTCGTTTCTTTGTCACACCTCCAAAAGGTGGAATAATCTACCAGCACATGTTTTCCCTCCTTCCTATGATATGGGGTCCTTCAAAAGAGGCGTGAAGAAGCACCTTGTGGGCCGGCAGAGTGAGGTTAACTGATGCTACGTTTATTTTCACGCTGCACCAGTTATCTTCGCGTCTGGACTCCATTTCCACTTAACATCAGGTGGGAGAGAGTGATTTGCCGTGCTATCTACAAAAAAAAAGTACCTAAATACTCATTAGAAGACATGTCACACTGACACATACTATCTGCCGCGCAATTTATTTATGAGTAAAGAACATGTGAACAGTTTCGAGAAAATAGATCGTAATGTCAGCACCTCAAATATCATAATCACAAACACAGTAAGTTGTAGGTACTTAATGCGTTCATAAATTGTGCGGCAGTATCACACTGTTACGATCACATTTCTACGAAATCACTCCCACAAATATTACTACCTACATTGTACATTGGGCTTAAAGTGTCGATCACTGGTGGCTGTTACGGATCACACTGTTACGGTACTACGTCCCTTTTCTACAAAATCACTCCCACAAATTGTATATATAGAAGGCGAGCGGAAAGATGTTACACATCAATAAACAAATATTTCCTTCCTGTATGATGATGATGAATGATAATAGAAATGAAAAGTGAGAAATGATATACCCCCTGATAACCCCATTAAGTATTTCAGTAAAGATGGGCTTTACTAAGTCCTCACGCGGACTTCTTGAGAGAATTTGAAAATTGCCATTGCACTGTTTTGTTTCATTTGCCAACACTCTTGCACACTTACGAACACTTAAAGGTTTAATAATCCATATTCGACATAACACAAATTTTAGAAAATAAAACAAAACCGCAGAAATGACTCTTCACTCTCCCGCCAAGAAGTCCCTATATTATATTAAACTGGCGTTTGAACAGGTGACTTAAAATGTCGAACACTAAAACTAATACTTTAAAATATTAATGCTTACCTTTAGGCCTATAGGTGCCATAATTAATTTCTAATATTCTATTTGTCATAGTTAATTTCTAATATTCTATTTTATATTGTAACTAGCTGACCGGCGGACTTCGTACCGCTGTGACAGTTTCCATGACAACAAAACAAACAAATCAACGTCCGCTTAAGAACACCCGTATCCAATGATGGACCCCTATAGCAGCGCCACCTACCGGGTCCAATTGTAAATCTAAACCATTCTCGAATCCACTTGAACACACACAGAAAATTTCATCCAATCTGTCCAGCCGTTAAGAAGAAGTTCAATAACATACACACGCACAGAAGATTTTTATATATAACGATATAGGTTTATTTGGGTTCTATAATGTTCAAATAATCGAATGAATTGACTAGTTTACAAACAGAATTGTGTAATCCAAAAATCTTCAACATTTTAAGAAGTCTTTATTATTCGTTAGGTATTGTAAATTACTTACTGAAAAATACTTTCGCCTGCTACGACACGTTCCAAAAGCTTTATTATTAAATTTTATAGTGTAAAAAATTCTCATTCTAATAAATAGCTTTTTTAAATAAATTATCGAAAAACATGGACACGGCACTATAAAATTGATTTTATCTACTTCTTTGTACACTAATACAGCTATTCTACTTTACAATTTATTAATGTGTTCTCTTTGGAAACAACAGCGAAAACTTTCATCCATTTTCTCGACATAATCAATATAACAATACAACTAGTAACACTCGCGACTGACAGCACTGCGATGCCGCTTAGGGGCCGTGTTTAGACGTGCGTGTAGGCGTGCGTCATTTCGAACGTTTGTACGTAGTTTCTTTACTGCTTTAGCTTATATAAATACTGTGCCATGCAATGACCTTTTGTATATAGACTAGTCATACGTGAATGAATTGCATTTAAAAATGGCGAAATTGTTTCTTTGACGTAATACACGTCGAAAGGGAAAGAAAATAAACACAGTCATATCGAACCTATCTTTAAAAAGAGATAAAAACTATATAAGGTAATTATTTTAGGCCGCCATTGTTTTCTCTCTTTCACTCTTACAGAAAACATAGTATAGGTCGCGCCAAACTTCTAGTCCCCTCTGAAGTTGGCGCGATTCGCGTCGCAGTAGTAAAAAATAGGCGTCAGTAGGGTGAAGGCGGGGACGAGCGGTAGGGCCTGTCTGTATGTACAACTGCGCAACGAAGCAACTTCAGAGGGGACTAGAAGTTTGGCGCGATCTATACACGCTTTTCGCTCAAGCATATCGAATTGGCAACATCGCAAATGTCATAACTAAATGAAAATTTCTATTTTAAATTCATAATTACAATATTTACGAATGAAATTAAATACTTTTCATATCTCTTACGGTTGCAGTATAGTTTTTGCAATTTCTGTATATACAGGAAGGCATTTTATCTAATAATAAATATAATAAAATAAAAAACTTTTATTTTCAGACCATTGTGATCCATAGATTATTAGTCTATTAGTAACAGTATAACTTAAAGACTATGTTAGTATATGTTAGTATACACACAATGATTAAAAGTAAAAGTAATTAAAAGTAATTGACGCCCCAATTGGTAGGCTCATCGAACCTTTGCCACATGAAGCTCGGTGAACCTGCCAACCAAGACTGAATCCAGTCGATCCCCCACCATCTCCATGACTCTGTTCGAGCTCCGCCGCACCCTGTTCACCAGCGAGGCAACCTTTTTACGCATTAACGCGTAAAAGTCATCCACACTGGCATCGACGGTGAGAGCCGGAACAGAGCCCTGAAGATGTTATTGTATTGAATGCGTAGGGCATTGTAGGATTTCTGAGTAAAGTTAGCCCACAGGTTACTCGTGTAAAATGTCTGACAATAGGCTTTAAAGATCTTAATTTTGACCTCTGCTGTACATTGAGCAAACCTATGCACCACCATGTTACCACGTACCGACAATACCCTACGCTCCCTCTCAATATCCAAATCATCACACATATTTTCAGTGACCACATGACCTAAATACTTAAACTGTGTGACACGGTTCAAAGTCACTGCGTTCAGTGTGAGCGGTGGTATTGTGGACGGCCCTTTATTGTTAGATTTAAATAACATGAACTCACTTTTTTTCGCGTTGTACTTCAAACCGTGCGACACATCATAACACTCACAGGCCTTCAACAGCTTTCTAAGCCCCCGATTGAAGGACTCAGCAACACCATGTCATCTGCATAACTAAGATTATTTACACACACATCATCTACAAAGCATCCGACATGTGTGTTGCTAAGCTCCACAATGAGATCATTGACATAAATGTTAAAAAGACGAGGGAATGTCAAACCCCCTTGTCTCACCCCACATTTCATATATCTAATACTCATCAGAGTATGAATTTCCCCACCTCACAACATTTATCTGATTTCTGTACCAATAGGAAAATATACCAATGACATCAGAAGACACACCAGCATTTTCTAACTTTGTCCACAGCCTGTTATAAGAAACCATATCAAAGGCCTTGGACAAATCCAGGAAACACGCATAAACAGGAGTTTTCCTTTTAACATAATAGGTGACTGTATGCTTCAAAGCTAATATGGCACTCTCTGTAGAGAGCCCTGCCCGGAAACCGAATTGCGTGTCCTGCAACGATGACCTCACTCTGTCAAGCTGCTTATCCAGTAATCCATCCAAAACCTTTGCTACGATTGTGGCTAAAGAGATTGGTCTATAATTTAATTTTCATCCCCCCATCTCGGAAAGAGTATTTTTGTTCTTCGATATCTGAGTGCAAAAGCCGTTTTTATCCCCTAGAGGATAAAGTAAATTGAATTTAGAAAATCGTGTGCACTAAGTTTGTGAATTCAAAACATCATTAAACCTATTTGCTTCTACCTCCATGGTGCCCAATTTATCAGTACTGTAGCAACCGAGACTCCTTGCTCGGGCATACTTACTGGCAGCCACCGTGGCCTGCATTAAAATATAGTAGAAGAGAAAAAAGAAGAACATCGCGGACTCGGTGACGGGTCGCAACGACGAATAGATTGTTATTATTTCATGTTGAAAGTAATATAAATATTTAAAGCTATAAAGCATTATTATTCGATACAAAACCCCCCGTTCCTTAAGTAACGACCCAGCGGGGTGTTACAGTACACAAGTTACTAACACCAACATTACAGTACCTAACAAAAATATTACACTTAGTAACTGTAGCAACGTTACTTTCAATTTTTCTTAATTATACCTAAGTATTGTTTGTTATAATTTAAAGATTATTCTGTAATACTTACCTTTCATAATGTAGTAGTTAATACCTAAACTGAAATAAAAGTATCTTGTGATTGTAAATGTTTTTTTTGCATTTAGTCATTTCCTCGCTGAGGTGGGATGAAAAGTTAGGTGTTGCACTCGAGTGCAAAGATTTTTCACCTGGTGCTCTTTTGATTCCCTCGCTAACGCTCAGGATTCTATTTTTGAATCATTCGCTGCGCTCGTGATTCAATTTTAGAATCCTTCGCTTGCTCGGTCACCAAAATTGAGCACGCGGTTAAAAAACAACTTTGCACTCTTGTATAACAAATAACTATTATCTGATGTGTCTCCAGTGGGATTCTTAACAATTGGTACCACAATCGTCTTCATAAGGTCCTTAGGTAAATAAGAATGTCTCAAGCACAGAGTAAACAGCATACCTAATACTCTACAGAGATGAGGTCCAGCATGCTGCAAGTGCTCGATACTGAGTCCGTCATGGCCAGGTGACTTCCCTCGTTTCATATTGTTTAAAATTGCTAAAACATCCTTGGCAGAGAATCTAATAGGCTGCTGACCAAGACCATGCTCAGCATCTCGCACCGACAGCAGACCGGGTTGCACTATAAAGTTGTCCTTAAAAATATTGGCTATTTTCCTCTGGTCGCTAACCCCATCAACACTAACAGGGAGTCTCATTTTACTATTCAACTTTTTAGTTCCCTTCCAAAACTTACTAAACTTTTTGGCTGAGTGTTGCGAGGCAAGAATGTCCATTTTAATTTGCTCCTGATTATTTATACAATATTTTAAGCAAGATTTAAATACTTTCCTACTCTCACACATTTTTTCAAAGTTAGGGCCACTGTTGGGCTTTCCATAATGAACATAAAGTTGAAAATCAGCTCTAGCCTGTTTATGTGCTTCCTTAACATGCTTATTCCAGCCATGCACAAAATTTAAATTTAGCTGCTTTAACTGACTTTCTACTTGCTATTGATGCTTGACTCAGAGCATGAAAAATATCATGATAGAGCTTTTCAAGTACTTGTCCATGCTCTAAGTTATTACACATCCTATCCGCACAGTAACTAAGTTCACTAGGAAAATGGATGCACCTTAAACTATTATTACATAATTGGTAATATTTATCAATTTCATCCGCTTCCCTCATCCCCCATACATTATTATAATGAACAACAGAAAACTTATAGAAGGCACAAACATATTGACCTTAATTGTCCTAGCCACTATGGAGCCCAGGCACCGTATCTAAACATAAAATATCATTGGTGCCATGAGTTAGTTTTTGGTAAACAGCATGGTATTCTTGTGGTATTATACGTCCTTGACAAAGACTCAATAAATCATTATATTTACCAGCCGTAAAAGGTATGATCTTTGTAACATTACTACCTTTCAAGCTCTAAGCGTGCAAAATTGTACGCGCGGAAATTCCATCAAACCCCAAGCGTGCAAAATTGCACGCGGCGCCACACTCGACATTTGAACTTAAATATCGTATTTAGAGCCTACTTTTGTATGAAGAAGTTTAGCCATTAACAAACTAGGATAAATTTGCTACACTCTAAACACCCAACAACTTTATTTTCTGTGCGTTTTCAATTTTATTTTTCAATGTCAATTTTTTTTCGCCTAATCGCCATTTGCGAATCACTTCATCGGCGCAGGTGTTTTGTTCGGAGTTTGAAAGGTTAAGAATTACTGAATCGAATACCGAATGATTCCTTCTCCAAGAAGAATGAGGACAACATTACCATGAGGACAATTTAAAATTTTTTGAAAATCAAAACAGGCTGTTAATATTACAGTTTTAATAGTAATACTGTGGTTATTATTTTACCCTCACTTTCTATGGCATCTTTATTGTCTTTTTCTTTCATTTCTCTAGCTCTAATCTTCTTGCGTTTTTTTTCTTCATCTTTAATTGTGGGTATTATTATTTGTGTTGAACAGTTTTACAGACAATTATTATGTTACTGGGTACATCAGTATCGCGAGAAAGAGGCAAATAATATTTTACGGTTTTCTTGCGTCTTGACACAGCCCATGAAGCACAAGGAAATCGAGTCTCAGCCACTTGAGTATGACAAGCAATGTAATCCCACTGTCTAGCTAGAGTGATCTCCAAGTCGCCAAAAAGACAATAAAACTTGTTCACGTTCCTGTTCAGTAAACTTTTGTAAGTATTTGAGTCGACAAGTGTTTGGACAAAATTGTTTTAAAATTGTCCAGTCTCTACTGACTCTATTTCTGCTCAAATAGACCTTACCTAGGATTTTCAAACATTTCCTTTTAATGTCCTTCCATTCATCGCGGCGACGGCTGTATATTACGGCTCTTTCTGCCGGCGTGTTGTCATTTGACGAAAAAGAAGATGAATCCTGACCCGAACTCAACTGTGGTGAACTAACTCTGACTACTGATCATACGGGGCGAACGAACATCAGAGTTTGAGGGTGACTGATAACTACATTGAGGCGTAGATGTCAATTTCAATGTCAAAAACATCATTACATGGAGGCGGCATCGCTGTTACATCGGAGACCAACTGTAAAGGATCTGTATCAAATGTGTTTTGTATAGCACGTAGATCAGAATCTAAACTTTCATGAAGGTTTTCATTTGGCACTGATGTCGTAGCAGGAGGTAAACTAAAATCTAATAGTGCACTACTAACATTAACACTCAGCTATACCTCTTGGTCAATTAATTCTATGGGATATCTTTCTTCAACAAAGTTTTTGCTAGGTGTGGACGTCAAAGTATTTGAATATTTGGCGTTACTTCATGATCTCTTGCTTCTTCAGAATCTTCTTGAAGGATTTCGTCCAGCACAAAAGATGAAAGACATGGTAGACTTGAATCCGCACTGGTATTTATATTGAATAAAAATATTTTCATTATCTTTTTTAATTTATAGTACTTACTTGGTATAACGCCGCTTATATTTTGATAAGAAAAAAGGGTTGTGATAGTAAAATATAATACGTTTGATGTAAAAACTTATAGATTAAAATATTGGTTCTATTTAGCCAGTTACAAAAATACATAAATCTTATCTTAAACTTTGGACACTGCATAAAGTAGTATGTCGTAAATACGACTATATGAACGGATTTTTTTTATTAAAGCGACGCATACACGCAAGTACGAGTTACGACCCATAATTTAAAAAAATGTATACTGTTTAAAGTAACTACAGCTTTTACCTACGCACAAAGTTGTAACTTAAAAGTTACGACGATTTGCGAAGGGATTGATGAATTTTTATGCTTAGTTACTTTTAACAGTGCAATGTCACTTTTCAAATTCTCTCAAGTAGTCCGCCCGAAGACTTAGTAAAGTCCCACATCTTTACTGAGAAACTCGAGGGGTTGGGGATAATTATTTATTTATTATTTATTTATGTTACTTGTAAATAAATAAATAAACGCAAAATAGGTTACATACATTTGTCGCTATCGTAATATTTTCATATTTGATAAAAGTAGTTTGATTCGCGCTTTATTAGCTTCCTTTACCCATCTCCCTCCAATACATACTTTTCTCGCGCACAAGAGCGAGACGCGCAATATATAACGCCGCACGCCGACGAGCTCGCTGCGGCTGCTAGGGTTGCCAACCGTACTCTAAAGTAGAGTATTGTACTCTATATCATGTAGGCGTACTCTATAATCTATAACAATAATAGAGTATGCTAAAATACTCTTTTTTTACACAATGTTTACTATACCAGTGCCAGTCATGTAATAATTTGCAAACCCATTGTCAGAACCAAAAAAGTCCAAAAGAGCTCTTGATCTATATAAATTTAGAGTTAGAATGTTTGGACTCATGCAATTCTTTTAAAAACCATGAAAAATTGTTATGTGCTGCAAAATGTAAAAAAAAAATACCTTTTTAAAAATATAAAATAGATATACTCTTTTTTGTAAGTCCATACTCTTTATTTACCTCCTTTGAAATCAGATATACTCTATTTCTTCTAATAAAAGTTAGCAACTCTAGCGGCTGCAATCGCAAATTAGTGCAACGATAACGTTTTGAAAAGATGGCCGCCCGCACTTAGAGGAGATCTCCATTTTGGTCATCTGATAGCTATTACCGCATTACAAGTGTTAAAACCTATAAGAGACCACGCGCTGCTGGTCCAGGTCCGTGTTCCAGCCAAGTTCATCTACCGGCCACCAACCTGGTGCCGGTTCAGATTGCTCGCCTGCCTGCCGCAAACGTGGTGTATACTGCCGCTCGCTGATCATGGTAGTCCCTCCTTGTTTACCCATTGCCCTCGTTGCCATCCCTCGCAGTTCGAAACCACGCCTAGTATAGCGCCAATAAAAATACAGCCTACTATAAATTATAGCATCGCCCGCGCCATCACTCGATAAAGAATAAATGTAAAGAAACCAAATTAGGGTCATCACAAATCTGGGCAAAAATGTATTTGTGTTTTTCGTATTATTACTTGATTACTGCATTTTACAAAATTGATATTGTAAGACTTATTATTTCCACTACACATCTTACTTAAATCAGTCACTCAACGCCGGTTAAAACGTTATAATACGAAGAACATAAAAAAACGTGTTCATTTGTTAACCCTATTATATAAATGTCATTACTAAAAATGAGGTATTCTAAACAATTCAAATGAGGAGCTCGATGTCGTAGTGGTTAACGCGCCCGGTCTGCGAGTGCTGAGGTTAAGCAACTTTCGCAAAGGCCGGTCATCGGATGGGTGACCAAAAATATATCATCTCGAGCTCCTCCCTGCTTCGGAAGGCACGTTAAGTCGCTTGTCCCGACTGCATTAGCAGTCGTTAACAACCACCAATCCGCACTGGGCCCGCGTGGTTGTTCATGGCCCGTTCTCCTTATCCATCCATAGGGAAGGCTCGTGCCCCAGCAGTGGGGACATTAATGAGCTGATGATGATCATGATGATTTTAAATGAAGATGACACTAGTATCCATATGGGAACGATTATCTTAACTACCTCTGAAATCTGCAGCGTAAACAGTGCATTTGCAATGTAAAACAAATTCATGAATGAACAAATTGAATTGACGATAAAGAAAATTGGATTGTAACAGCAGTTGATTAATTTATGTAATAAATAAATTATTGAATCTTCAGGTACAGTTTTTTAATTATTTCAAGGTAGCTAATTTATTCACTCACATAGGTTAAAAGTTAAAACTAAGCTATGATTGTACTATGGTTTTTGGTTTTTAATTTTTCATACAATATTTAATATAAATAAATCTTTTACGTAAAATCTTTCTTGTTAACTAACTGGAAAACGTTGTTAATACATGCCTATCACTGGTTGCTTGGCAACGCTTTGTTGGTAAATATTCTTTATCGAATTTGAAATACTATAAGTAGTATAGCAACTGATTTTTATCCTTCTTAACAAGTTTTTTCTTTTAAAAAAGTTTTTATTTCGAAGAAATAAAATGTCGATCATGATGACTGGTTCCTGTAGGTTTTTACTTTAATAGTAACGTGAAATAGTAATCAACCAACAACTTACCACTTTTTAAAGTCTCTCAAATTATTTAACGATTGCTTTCTATCTTATAACTAAGTTAGCCGTTCTGAATAATACACGATCCAGTACTAGAATAAACATCAAAGTCTAGACCGCTAAACAGTATTCTGGGTAGGTAGGTACTAGGTTAACGAATTAATGATTTTAGAATACTGCCCACTTTTCGCCGTTGTCTCTACCAAAATCATTTATGTACATGTTAACGGATACACTATGTCTATGTCTTAGTCTTCCATTACTTTTATTGTGGCAGCTAGTCAGCTAGCAGAATATACCTCGAGTATATCGTTCTAAGGGTACAGTCGAGAATATGCCGGCGAGATTTTACAACGCATTCGCCGCATTGGACGGTGGAGAGCGCGCGGTTCGCGCCTTTTTGTCTGTGATTTAAAACTATTGACGATTTACTTTTTAATTTTGAATTAAATCTGTGATTTAAAACTTTTTACGTTTAACTTCTTAATTATTGATTTAAATACTTTTCAGTGATAAGTTTATATTGTTTTGACGATGTTGAAGTATACAGTGAAAAAGTATTGCTCGGAAGGCAGCAAAGTCAACCAAATTGTGATATCGATGTTAAGTGAGTACTTAAACATTCAGTTTTATTTCAAATCTTTGTGTATTTTTTAAGTACTTAAGTGGAGTTTTTTAAGACTTATTTGGATAGTGACCCTATCATTTAGGTATAAATTTTAAATTACTTAAGTACCCCTTTGTGCAAAATACCGGCGACAATATTATTTCTCTGCGATTAGTTTCAAACATTACATTAAGCATGGTTTAGTTGCTGATTCATTTCAAAATATTCTTTTAGTTTCATGTGATGTTATAAAATAATTATTATATTTTGTATTCATCTTTTTATTACATTACAAACAACAAGTTTTAAATCGTAAATTTATTTATTAACGTATTGAATTAGAATTAAAAGTGTTGAAAGGATTATCAGTATTCTACTAAAATAATTAAAAAAGTAAAACATAATTTAAAAAATCAATAATAAGGCTTTTAGGCCCTTCTTAGAGCAAATGTCAGTGGCATACCTATATGCTCTCAGAGTGGTTTTTGTAAAAAAAAACAAAGGTGATCTCTTTGATATTTTTTTAAATGAATCTAAACAGATATTAAAGTAACCTGTTCAAGACACTGTGAAAAATATGTACAGAATAAAAAGTAAAGTCATCCCTCCCATTGGAAATGCTAAAATATATTCTTTTGTGTTTTGTTTTTACACTTCAGTATGATTTTTGAAATAGTTCTTTCGTTAGTTTTTTATGAGGCACGTTTTATTTCAAACGTCTTATAAATTTTGATTTGGGATACTTCTCTACTCTCTACTAATCTCTTTGGGTTAACGTGTAGGTCTTACTCTTAACTAACTGGAGTCTTGACTAAGGGTATTTTTTTATATCCAGGAATCCATTATGTAGCTTTAAGATTTACAAAGATATGTCATTGTAAACCGTGCATTCCTTATGGCAAAGAAGCATAAGAATTTAGAAAACAATAAGAAAAAAGAAACAATTCGATGCTAATGTGCACAATCCTCACATCGTAGTTGCAGCTGGTACTTGTAAAAAAAGGCGAATAAGAACTAAATCTAATTCAACTTAATGTTAAAAAATTTAACATAATTAAATTTTAATAATAAATACTCCGTCGCGCGTCAAAGAGAAAAATGATTTACTAACGGCCAGCGGTCTTATCTGATCTCGTCTATACCTCCTTTGAAATATAAAGAATAATCTATACATATAAAATGCTTAGTGCTTTTGATTTAAATTACATTTTATTTTGACACATGTTTGAAAACTCAATTTGATTTTATTCAAAAAGGGTTGAATCAATATATTTTATAAAGAAAATATTGATTTCGCTGATAATTATGCTCAAACATTTTTAGGAGAGAGTTTGCTGTTATCTGTAAACGACCTTTAAAGCGTCACTGGACTTTTTTGGGGGCGGCGAGTAACGTAAAGGGTTCCTCAAGTCACACTGCTTGATCACGATCAAAACAACGTCAGAAGGTTTCTAGAGGGACTCTACTAGATTCTCCGAGTAGTTTGGGTAGGATTGGGATGACCTTTACAGGGTTACAATAGTGGTGTACGTTATAAGCAGACGTGTGTCTAAATCAGAGTTTATACCCTAACTATCCTAACTAATAGTAACCTAACTTAATATGCGAAAGTGAGTTTGTTTGTTTGTTATTTGTTACGCCTTCACGCGTATACTATTCAACCGATCATCATAAAATTTTGTACATATATTCCCAAGAGTATAATCAGACTTATTATTAAAAAAGTGAGTTTGTTTGTTTGTTTGTGTGATACCCTTTGACGCGTAAACTATTTATATATTTGTTTGTTTTGTTGTCATAGAAACTGTCAAAGCGGTACGAAGTCCGCCAGGTCAGCTAGTATTAAATAAAAGCGAACTTGTCGTCGCGTCGCGCTTTTAAATAATATTATTATATAGAATCATAAAATATTAAAGCGTTTTTAATGTTTTCCTGTATTGATGTTTTTATTATATTTTATAATCGGCTTGGCCTATATTTCTCTTTTTATTTTTGGTACTGTTTAAAACAAACGTTAGTTATTAAATAATTTTATTTAATTTGTGTCTTCGTCATAAAACCTTGACACGCACTTTCTTAGACTCAGGTTTAGTTATCTCATAAAGAAAGCATTCTTTATTCCGCCTGAGACCGGTTTTTAAGTTTTAATCGAAAATTTCGTTGGTCAATATAAATGCCTATGTTTAAAATATTCATATTACTTTGTAAATATTTTACCAATTTAGAACCAAGTTTTGTTCTGTTTTTTAGGCTGATAAAGATAAGAGAAACCAATTTAAATATATGAAATATAATACGGACAGTCCGACATATCGGCAAAGCTACATACATACATACATACATACATACACACACACACACAATACATACATACATACATACATACATACATACATACATACATACATACATACATACATACATACATACATACATACATACATACATACATTTTAAAAAAGTTTTATTTTTATTATTTTTTATTTTGCATTCACAATATATGTGTATAGTTACAAGATAACATTTTACTACAAAAATCAATCAGCCTCATGAAGCTCGAGTGGGAATCGAACCCAAAAAACGTTTTATATTAGGACAATTCATTTGTTTTTGCTAGTTCAATCTTTTAAAAAGTATGAAAATATTGAATTTCCGAACCTAAATAAATAATAATAAATTAATAAATTTTTATTCAGAACTTTTACAGGGTACAATACAATGAGTGTACGATAACAGCCACGATGGTTTCTCAACTGTGTCGCAGTTGTTAGCGCCCACCTCCAAAAATTTTAGAGTTATCAGAACGTTCCGAATGTAACAGAGATTAAATTAAATTTTAAACATTTTTACAAAATCAGTAAAAGTTGGTACCTAAGTGTGTAAGTATGTTTGTGTGAGTGTGTGTGAGTGGTGAGAATGTTTGTGTGTGTGGTGTATTTATAGTGTGAAATAAAACCAAGGGTAAATAATGACCCTTCTAATAGGTTAATAATCCTAGCTTTGGTGCTAATAAATACTTAAACGGACAATTTCTAACACAATATAGCATTTTTTTGGCCGTCACTTTTATATTTGGACCAAAAATGTATGTAAAATGATGATGAGTCGCCTGAACCGCGAAATATAGTGGGTTCGAATAGAACTGAAAATATAGACTAAATAAAAATTTAGTCTACACTTCCTTAAAGGATTTGAAGTTTTCCGTAGTGGACTTTAAACGTCGCATACCAAAATTAAATTTCTTTACAACTTTCTAGATCTCTGTATTTTATTTAAGCATAAAAAGTTCAACACAATTGGCTAATGCTTTGAAAAACTTTTTTCGCATACGAAGTATGTGTAAAGGCTCAAAAGCTTTAGGTTTCCTTACGTTACTGTTAAGCTATCATCATCATCATCATCATCATCATCATCATCATCATCATCATCATCATCATCATCATCATCATCATCATCATCATCATCATCGTCGGCCTATCTTAGTCCACTGCTGGACATTGGCCTCCCCTAATGAGCGCCATAGCGCCCTGTCATACATACAAACATAAAGTTAAAAAAAAAAGTAAAGTTAATAAAGTTATGCTCTTATTTTATTTATATCACTATAATAAGTACATTCAATGATGATTTCTTATGTATTCTTTATTTACAATGTACTTATTTGTAAACTGGAAAAGCCACTCACTTAGGTATAATGCTCTTTGCCTATATGCAATGAATCATATATAATATATTTGTGATAATTAATGCGAGCAATCTGTTGAGTATCTTCGCAATTCTTCCTTTTTATTATATTATTGACATTGTGGGAAATTGGTACCTAGCAATTTACCTTATAATTTGCGACATAACTTGAAAAAAAAAACAATAACAAGGATATAAATAAACCTAACTTATTTACTTAGAACTAAGGTAATTTTATTCATGTGAGAATAACCATAATTCTACTACTTATATTATAAACAATGATCGGAAGAGGCTGGTAGAGCCTTAACTTGATAACAAAGTATACAGCACGGATGTTAGAACTTGGTAAAAATCTTTACTAATAAATAGCTTGGCGGCTTATCTATACTAATATAATAAAGAGGAAAGCATTGTATTTTTGTATGGATGTATGTTTGCAACGAATAAACTCAAAAACTACCGGACCGATTTAAAAAATTCTTTCACCATTAGAATGCTACATTAGCGATGAGTAACAAAGGCTATATAAAAAAAAAATATATTATATAAAATACTAAAAACGACAATTTAATTTTCCAATACAAAATGATTTGTTTGTTTTGATGTCATGGACACCATTGGCTATATATTTAAAACTCAATGATGGAAACTGTCAAAGCGGTACGAAGTCCGCCGAGTCAGCTAGTTGTATATATTCTTATTTTCTTCTTCTTTCCTCTTATTTTCTTTGTATAAATCAAGTTGATAAATAAGATAAAGAATAAGATAAAATAAAAAGATCTTTGAAAATCTAAGTTTTATTCTAAGTTACTACGACCTAGCGACCGTTTATGAAACAGGCATTGTGCGAAAGCGATCTTATGTGAAAGAAGCATTCTGCGAAAAGATATTCTGCGAAACAGACATTATGAGAAAGAGATATTCTGCGACCGGTAGACATGTTGTTAAGAAGACTACAGAGGGAATAAGCTGATTAATTATTATCTACGATGCTGCTAGGAAAGTGTTTACGTTTAATACATCACGCGAATCAGTTTTAGTTACATAAGATTGGTAAAACAACAACAAAAACTTTTCCACGCTTAAAAAGTATTTCCTGACGATGATTGTCTATGTCTTACGGACATAGGTTTGAAAAGGAATTAGACTTATCACAGTGCTTCTTTTTTCTTCATGTGTCTCAGTGATCATCGTATTTCGGAATGCAGCCGAATATTAATTAGATTATCAATTACTTAATAGATTTGTCATGATCATACAAATATTATAAAGCTGAAGAGTTTGTTTGTTTGGTTGAACGCGCTAATCTCAGAAACTACTGGTTCGAATTGAATTTTTTTTTAATGTTGAATAGTCCATTAAAAAAAATTAAATAATTAAAAAAAATAAAAATAAAAGTACACTCGTGCGAAGCCGGGGCAGGCCGCTAGTTTAAAATAATTTGAATGTAGAACAGTGTTTTTTTCATGTTTTTAAACTTTTTATTGTTTTGTTTTTAATTTTCGTGTGAACTATATAGAGCTGAAAACTAAATAAATCAATTACGTATGACACAACAGTATTTCCCCTCATTCTTATATAAATTAATAATAAGTAAAATGAGTAGTAGCAACACTTTAAACTCGTAGTACACTCTAAATCTGATGACAGCCGAAACACGCCGAGAGACATTAAGAAAATTGATGCACCGTACAATAAAAGGAAGAAAAATAGCACTTCCTATAATTTGCTTGTGCGATTTCTTCTGGCTAATGGCAAATGCGACAAAACATTGAAATTTTCTGTTTTCTCGGAAACGGCCATAAGCGACGATCGCATTCGCCGTCTGTTATTAGTATCACAGACGCGTTGGAACAACAATCACTGCAATTGTCCGCGACTGGTGATGATCTGTGGAGAAAATGTTAGACACTTACAAAAAGAAGAAGAAAAATGGTTGTTGTATTGAAAAAAGACAAATATCTGGGGCTTTATCATGCAGTTTTGTTGCAGTTCTAAAAAAGGGGTGTGTGTAGATATACTGGCCATCGTCCTCCATTCTTATTTTTCTTTAAGAGTTTGCTGATGGCCTTAGAAAGCCTTTGCGTCACCGGACATTGGGGGCGGCGAGAAACTTAATGGGCTCCTCAAGTAGGGTTGCCAGACGGCCGGGAAATCCGGGATTATTCTGGAACTACGTGTCTCGTCCCGTGTCCAGGAATTACACTTTACAGTCCCGGATTTTGAATGGAATAGAATATAGAATATAGACGAAGAGCGCCTGCCCGGTGGACGGATGCTATTCTGGAAGCCCTGAAATGCAACACGCAGGCGGCTATCCGTCTAGCCCAGGATAGGACCTCTTGGAGAGCCCTGGTCCGCGATGTTGCTATTGGTGGTCACGACCCTCAGGCATGAGGACTCGACGACGAAGAAGAAGAAGAAGAAGAATATAGAATAGAATAGATTTATTTATTTTAGGCAACAGTGTACAAGATGGTAAAATACAAAGATACCCATAGAATGTATACCTAACAGACTAACATAGATTCAAATATATAAATTAAAAACTATGCTACACATGAAGACGGGCTACGCAGCAATACCTACCACTAGTTTTTTTTATGGGTGCACAAGTTAGTTTTTACCTTAGATATAAAAGCATGTTTGTAAAACATTACAAGTAAAGCGAAACACAAAAATAATTTATCGATCTTCTTATAATTTTATACTGACCGAATTCGTAGACTTCGAATTGTCCCGGAAATTAAATGTCTTTATCTGGCACCCCTATCGTCAAGTCGTGTGACCGAAACACCGTCAGAGGTTTTCTAGAGGGAATGGCTTCACGCAAGCGTGTTCCCGTTCTCTACTAGATTATCCGAGGGGTTCGAGTGGTTTGGATCGGATCGGGACCTCTATTCTGCTATGTATTTTTAACCCACCATCCATTACCACCACACCATCTACCATCGTGTCTCAGCAGCTTGAATTTAGATATATGGACGTACAATGAATAAAAATACAAATGAAAATACTACGTCAATTCTTTTGAAGACCGAGACTGAAACCTCCTTTTAGACTTACAAAAGTATTATATTCCGGGGGTATATTTACTTTGTGATATTGGTTTATGGAGACCTAATTGCGATTTGTAGCAGGATTTAAGTGAATCTAGATTAATGTTGTTTGTACAAGAGTCCTTAAAACTAAGCTACTTTGACATATTTTATAGGCATATCTAGGCACATTCACTTAACGTAACAAATTGTGTAACATATTACCTAATTACCTATAGTATACCTAATTAACTATATGTCTCATTTATGAACAACGTTTAAAAAACAAGACTAAACTAGTTTAAAAAATAAGAATAAGCAGTTTATTAAACATACAACCAGTTGATTTAAAACAATTAAGTTTAGAGACAAATACAAGTTACAAGCCATCTGAATAAATACACCCAAATTGAACAGTGAAAGCAAATGACCAGGTTAAATGGATATTAAATGAGTTATAGTTCTAGTTTTTGTCATATATTTATTGTTTGAGGAGCTCGATGGCGCAGCAGTTACCGCGCCCGGTCTGCGAGTGCTGAGGTTAAGCAACTTTCGCAAAGGCCGGTCTACGGATGGGTGACCAAAAATTTATCATCTCTCTCTTATTCGGTATCATCATTATCAGATCTTTTTATGTCACTGCTGCTGGTGCACTACCCTTCCCTATGGATGGAAACACCACAGAGTAAACGGGCCATTAACCACCATGCGGGCCCAGTGCGAATTGATGGTTGTTACCAACTGTTGATGCAGCTGGGACCAACGGTTTTACGTGCCTTCCGAAGCATGGAGGAGCTCGAGATGATAACTTTTGGTTACCAATAATGAGTGTCCTTTGTGAAAGTTGCCAGACCAAGTGTGTTATCTCTCTAATATCTCTGCCTCTATTTATAGAAGAGCCAAATTTTTCTTGAGATAACGAAGAACTCTGATAATTCTTCACTCGTTTTAAACAAGAAAAGCTGCTTTGCAGAACATTAATTGTTCTGTGTTTATTTTTGGCCGGAGTGCAAAGCGCGATACGGAGAGCTATATCCAAGTTCGAGTAAACGTTGCACAAAGACTGGTTCCTCAAAAATGTAGAGAGATTGAGTAAAGATGTTGATGCATGTTTCTCTGCAGTCTTGTTAGAGGAAACGTGACTGTGAAAATGTACTTATTCCTGAACCAAATCGTCCTCTTAATCATTGGAATAATGTTGTACGAAAGATTGAGCTTTTTCTGTGACTCTTTGTGTTGAAAGTTCACCCATTCTAGTCAAAAATGAAATTTTTTCTTTGAAGTTTACACATGCAATTAGAGAGAAGGCATCTCTCTAATTCAACTCTCAGCCTATCAAGGATGACCAAAAAGGTGTTTACTCTGAAAGAATCTCTGTAGGTTGTGTAACGGGGTTACGGAAATAGAAAATTAAGAAAACAAATTGAGTAACTCAAATATTTTAAATGTTCAAATAATTTTTAACGCAAATTTTGTTGCGAACAAATTACAAAAACACAAATGTTGAAAAAATTTCCACGAGCAGGATTTGAACCTGCACCTTTCTGACATTCCGGGTCAGGTGCTCCTCCAATTGTCATTCCGAATGTCAGAAGGGTGCAGGTTCAAATCCTGCTCGTGGAAATTTTTTCAACATTTGTGTTTTTGTTTTTTAAATATTATAGTTTTTTTTTTGTGACATTTTTTTACTCCGGTATGCATGTGGTCGTATTGGGATAAATTATAAACACGGAAACGGAACAGAGCGGAACTATTTCTTACATGCACAATTTTTTGCGTTTCCCAAAAAGGCGGAATAGCAGAGATATTTAACTTGACGGCTTACCAAAGCGAGCGAGCGCCCTCTGAAATCTGCCGCCCCTAGGCCGCGGCCTATACGACCTATTGACAAATCCAGCACTGTAGATACGCGAGTAGATCCGTAAAAGTTGTTTCATTTCAATGTGTAGTGTTCGTGTAAACTTTAGAAAACAATAGAAGACAATCAGTTTAATTACCGGTACGAGCGATACACTTTACACAAATATTATGGCGTACGTTTTGTTGTGTTGATTATATATTCTAAATGTATGTAATTACGATATTTACTCACCCAGGGGTAGCTCTCGGCAGACGTGGGAAATGTCTGCCTTTTTATATTCTTTCTTTTAATATTTTCTTCCCATTCTTGTCGCTGCGTTATTGACTTCGACGCGGCGTTCGTTGGCTTCGACTAGTGTCAGACACGAGTGTAATCAATTATGTATTTGCATTATTTTTCTCTAAGCACTTCACTTGCTTAACCTGTCATCTGCCGCGAGCACTGATCAGTGTCATAAACAATTAAAATTTTATTGTGTCTGTATTCACGGTAGATGACAGGTTAATGCGTATGGCGTGGCATAAATGGCGCCGCGCCACGTATAGGTAGAAATAGAAAATATTTAGCAACATTCCATCTTACTTCACGAATTGACAGTTGTCGTTTTTAGGGTTCCGTACCCAAAGGGTAAAACGGGACCCTATTGCTAAGACTACGCCGTCTGTCCATTTGTCACCAGGCTATATCTCATGAACCGTGATAGTTAGACAGTAGAAATTTTTACAGATGATGTATTTCTGTTGCCGCTTTAACAACAAATACTAAAAAACAGAATAAAATAAACATGTAAGGGGGCTCTCATACAAAAACGTGATTTTTTTGCTCGTTTTTGCTCGATATTGATAACGGCAACAGGTAGACGCTTGAAATATTCACAGAATATTGAGTTATATTATTCACTTTAAAAATAAATATTTAAAATAAAACTAATATCTAAGGGAGCCCGCCTCATACAACAAACGTGATGTTTTTCCAATTTTTTTCTCGGTCTTAATAACAATAACAGATAGAAACTTGAAATATTTTCATAGATAATGGTACGGAACCCTTTGTGCGCAAGTCCGACTCGCATTTGGCTGGTTTTTATTTGTTTATACCCAATGGAAAGCTTAGGAGTTTTGGTCTTTCTGCCAACGCTTGTGTTTTTTCTTTTTTCTGTCTCTTTTATTTCAATTGTATTTGTATTGTATGTGTTTCGAGTATTTGTGTGTATTTGTGTCTGTATATGGTTTTTTCCTAATTGTAAAACTGGGAGAATATTATAATATAATATTATAATAATTTCATAAATTTCATGTAAAATGTATGTAATTATGCTTTTCAAATATTAATGTTCTGCACCGCGCGATAAAATTCAAAAATTATTTTATTAATATAATGCTGTTTATACCCTGCGGCTAACATAGGCTATATTTAATTTTGATAAAAAAATATTTCTTTTAAAATCTCAAATCCACGCGGACGAAGTCGCAGGTCAAGTGCTAGTTTGGTTAAGGTCTTATTGTATAACGCGGTTTCATCCGCGTTACTTCCCGTTTTTGCAACATTTTTTATTGCTGCTCCACTCCTATTAGCCATAGCGTGATGTTATATAGCCTATAACCTTCCTCAATAAATGGACTATTCAACACAAAAATATTTTTTCTATTCGAACCAGTAGTTCCTGAGATTAGCGCGTTCAACCAACCAACCAAACAAACAAACTCTTCAGCATTATAATATTAGTATAGATTAGTATGTCTTCAAATAGAGCTTATAAGGGTTTTACAACATTAAGACCGACAAACCGCCTCTCCACCGTTCTCTGACTCAGGTGTAACGGGTTCGCATCCGAGCGTAAGTTATTGTACTCGATTTGGTTAGTGTTGGGGCACAGAAGAAAGCACTAGGTTGGGTTATCGTTTTATCCGTGTATAAGATAAAGTCCGTACAAACAAAATATTGAAACCGAAAATGGATGCAGTGTTCTATATTTTTTTAAGTAAAATTTTAATTGTCTTAGTTCATCCCTAATAATAAACAATAAACGTTTCGAATGAAACACTTGTTATGAATTACTTACGTTTTATTTATCATTTTAAATTATATCATCATGTTATCATTTCAATATCGCACATCTGGTGCAAGAACGTCATCATAACTAATAGTTGACGTTTTCTCAGGAGATCGATTTAAAAGTTATTAATGACCAAAAACTCTTTTCACCAATTTTTTAGGGTTCCGTAGTCAAATGGCAAAAAACGGAACCCTTATGGATTTGTCATGTCTGTATGTCTGTCTGTCTGTCTGTCCGTCCGAAACTATAAGAACTTATACTGTTGAGACTTGGTAAGTACTTAGATGTATTCTGTGAACCGCATTAAGATTTTCACACAAAAATAGAAAAAAAAACAATAAATTTTGGGGGTACCCATACGTGTGGGGTATCTATGGATATGTCTTCAAAAATGATATTGAGGTTTTTAATATCATTTTTTTCTAAACTGTAACTTCTAAAATAAGAGAATGATAAAACTAAAAAAAATATATGATGTACATTACCATGCAAACTTTCACCGAAAATTGGTTTGAACGAGATCTAGTAAGTAGTTTTTTTTAATACGTCATAAAGTACGGAACCCTTCGTGCGCGAGTCCGACTCGCACTTGGCCGGTTTTTACATCTACGACGTTATTGCACCAGATGTGCGCTATGTACTTAGTGTACTAACGTACACTAAAACAATCAACTATTGTTTCTACCACACACATTTATTATGTATAAACAGCAATTTTTGTATCTAACGATGTATTATTCAGAAACATAAATAAGTAGGTATTTACATTATAATTTTCCATTCAAGAATATTTCAACACCGCCTTCAATATGAAGTTAGACCACAAGTGTTTTTTTTAAACTGTAATCAACGATTTCATTCGTTTTAAAGTGTGGCAAACTGATATTGTAAGCGTCTCGCTCATTACTACATAATTAGGTGTCTGTCTGTTCTTAACTGATACAAAGTCAAATTTTTGAATAAGTAGTTAATAGATTTTAACTATACATATTGTGAATGCAAAAATCAAAATAATAAAAATATTTTTTTTTAAAATTGTAAGTGGCATGTATGTATGTATGTATGTATGTATGTATGTATGTATGTATGTATGTATGTATGTATGTATGTATGTATGTATGTATGTATGTATGTATGTATGTATGTATGTATGTATGTATGTATGTATGTATGTATGTATGTATGTATGTATGTATGTATGTATGTATGTATGTATGTATGTATGTATGTATGTATGTATGTATGTATGTATGTATGTATGTGCGCCATCGAGCTCCTGTTTTTGACTTTTGCAACAATTGAATACAGATTACCTGCTTCCTAGCTATCATCTAGTAAAATTTCACAGAAATTCTAGGTTATTTGCGACCAAAACTGCTGTCGAACATTGGGTTACTGTGTCAAACACTGGCGCCATTACAGCTGTATTTCGGTCTGAAGGGGACTAGATCGAGTGATCTATTACAGGGCATGGTACCTTAAAACAGGGTGCCTAGTGTGAGTTTCATTCGCCGTTTAATCGCGTTAACGAAAACGAGAATTTGTATGGCAAAATTTTAGCTCTTTTGTATGTGCATGTGATATGTATCTTTTGTAGGCGCTGCTTCAATGGCATACAAATTTTCGTTTTCGTAAACGTAATTGAATGAATACGGATAGTAAACAAAACTCACACTTGGCACCCTGAAGCTTCTTCTGCTTGTGATGACCTTGGCTTTCCATGAAGCGAACCGTATGCCTGTCTGCCGACTTAATAACATCAAAAAGCATATAAAAACATGTGTTGCAGGCAGCGCGTGACACATTTACTGTACAAAAACTAGTTTCATAGACAAATTATAACTATAAAGAGGCGAATGACTCTTTGATGGGATTTAAAAAGGTTTATTCAATATCTATAATGAAGTCTATATTATCTATGAATCCATTAAAAAACATGTTGAATAAAGATTATTTTGTTTAAATGGTTAACTGAAATCGATACTTTTTAATTAAATTTGGGATAGTGGCTAGTGTCGCATTTGTGTCATTTTATATTTCACTTTTATTCACAACATTCACATTGTTTGATCTTTGTTATAGAAATAGTTAGAAAATAAGTAACTACACTATCGTAATAATCCTATAATGATAGTTGTAAGTTTTTTGTAAATAAATAAATAAAACGATTTATTTGTTTACAGTTGGACAATAAAACGATTTTATTTAGATTATGTGTAGGATTTTGTATTATTATTATAGAGCTCGATGGCGCAGTGGTTAACGCGCCCGGTCTGCGAGAGCTGAGGTTAAGCAACTTTCGCAAAGACCGGTCATCGGATGGGTGACCAAAAATTTATCATCTCGAGCTCCTCCGTGCTTCGGAAGGCACGTAAAGCCGTTGGTCCCGGCTGCATTAGCAGTCTTTAACAACCACCAATCCGCACTGGGCCCGCGTGGTGGTTTATGGCCCGTTCTCCCTATCCATCCATAGGGAAGGCTCGTGCCCCAGCAGTGGGGACATAAAATGAGCTGATGATGATGATGATGATTATTTTATTTTTATCTATTATATGTATTGACACACGACAACAGAATGCAAACCTTTATATGTCGCGAGTGAATTTGTGACAAAGTTAATTTATAAGCTGACTAGGTATATCTTAAGAGCGACAATATTTTCGAAACGATGCCTAAGTTGGAAGCTAGCGTACTTGAAACAAGCCCTATCAACAACCAAACCGAGGATAGGTATACATGTAATCCCCCCGCTGGAAAACGAACTCAGGACCTTTGGGTCTAAAACCGGTTTACACTAGACCACAGAGGCGGTTAGAAGGTACATTAATCTTTATACACTTTTAAACTTTCGCGTTCCATAGTTAACAAAGAAATTTAGACATACGGGGTGCCAGCAGGTATAAAGAAGATATGAAACCTTTTACTAATTAGTTTGCGTTAATCCCCGTTTAAATTTCTTTGTACATTAATCTATGTTTATGGCAACCCTACCTACCAATGATGCACATCAATTGATCTACCAATTAGACCACTCAAAGTTGACCTGTCCTTGAAGTTCCTGGTCGTTCCACTAAAAGGAATCTTGGGGAACTCCACAGCTCTTCGTAAGTTGGTACTGTTACCATGTGTCTAGAACACGTGTTGTGGACTTTTATTACATTGCTCTTCGTTATTTTTATATGATTAATATTGGCTACAATCAAGGCTGAGGCCAAGTTCAAATTCATCTTACGTTCGTTAATAGGAGAACTTTTGTTTACTAATAAACTAATTAATTAATGTACGTAGAAGGTACTGAAATGAAATGAAATGAAATGAAATGAAATGAAATAAAATAAAATGAAATGAAATGAAATAAAATGAAATGAAATGAAATGCGTGCCTAACTAAGTACTAAGTATTTAGTACGAGTTTTGTTAACTATCCGTATTCATATACTACGACGGCTTCATGCTGCCGCATCCCCGGGCGCAGTGGTACCTCTCAGGCGACGAGATTTCCACTGTTAAAAAAAGGAGGCGCTGCTTCAATGCAAATTATAAATTTTCGTTTTCATAAAACGTAAATTAATGTCAAATGAAACTAACACTTAGGCACCCTGTTTATTTTTTATTCGATCACGTTAACGTACGAGAATTTATATGGCAATAAAGCAGCGTCTCCTGGTGACAAACGGCGAGAGTTAAAATTTTGACACAGATATGTACAAATTCTCGTTTTCATAAATGTGACCGAGTGGAGAAAAACTCGCACCAAGCTCTCAATGTAAACGTGAACATGAGGGTCAACTTTGTTAGTACAGCTTCCATAGCTTATCCATAAGTTATCACTATTCTATAAATACTAGTGGACCCTGCGGACTTCGTACCGCTTTGACAGTTTCAAAAGTCTGTCAAAATTTCAATAAAAAAGTATAAAAAACTAGGTACCAAATAGGTTCTATACCCAACATCAAATCACCAAATATAGAGAAAAGGTATGAGTTTAATTCCCGTGGGAATATCGGGATAAAAACTATCTTATGTGTTAATCCTGGTTATAAACTATCTGTATGCCGAATTTCATCTAAATCCATGCATCCGTTGCAGCGTGAAGCAACAAATATACACACACACACACATACACAAAACTTTCGCATTTATAATATTGGCCCTACCGCTCGTCCCCGCCTTCGCCCTACTAACGCCTATTTTTTACTACTGCGACGCGAATCGCGCCAACTTCAGAGGGGACTAGCAGTTTGGCGCGACCTATACCTATTAACAATGTATCGAAATACCTACATATGTGCTCGCAATATAATTACTTCAGGATACTTACAGAGAAATAATATACAACATTTCAATACTCACCCTCTTAATTGTATTCTGATTTTATTTTATTTGATCATTGCTGTGTAGATATGGTAATTCGTAATTGAAATATATTTATCGTTTATTTTGGCCTAAGACCATCTCACCATGTTCTTGAGTCTAGAAAAATTTGAAACGTGTTTATAATGAAAACAAAATAAAAGTGACAAAATTTTAAAATATTTGCATTTAAAAAAATAGCTCATTGAAGAGTTTCGTTACGATCTAGTTAGTATAATTGAACTCAAATAAAATGATGCATGCTTTCCTTTGTTACAATAAGGCTGCGTCTTATTTGTTTTGTACAGCAAGAGCCTGCTGTGACCTGCTTAATTAGACAAAGCATTCTAATAAGGCGCATCAATAAAGTGTATTTAGGACAAACACCAATTAAGTACGATGTCGTAATAATGTGTATATTTAAATTAAATATTTACACTTAAATATTATTTTATTTAAATTTCCTTTTTTTTTACGAGTAAGCACAGTGCCTTGATCTCACCTGATGTTAAGTGATGATAAGGCCAATGATGGAAGCGCACTTCACCCGGGATCCTCAACTAGTGAGGCACTGGCTATCTTATCTCTAGCTGCCGAAACACAACAATGCTACAAACATTGATGTTATGGCGACATATTTAGATAAGATGGTTTATAACATACTTTAAAACCCCTTCACTAGCCTTTCTCCAGCGTAGGCATTTGATAAACGTTTGCGCAGCGCAGACGCCGCGACAACGCACCACCACCAACACCCACCCACCCCCACGATCTGGTCAACCCGAGCCGAGGTCCTAGCCTTTAGAGGTGACCTCGGGTTATTCCACTCCCGATATTATCGATCTAAATCCTCGGAAAATCTATTAGGGAACGGAGACCCTCTTTGCGTGATGCCATTCCCTCTAGAAACCCTCTGACGTTGTTTCGATCACACGGCCCGTCGCCATCAAAATATTCGTTAGGAGACCCAAGGGGCCCAATAGCATACTCTTTCAAAAAACGCTGTTCCTGTCGGGCAGTAGACGGTGGGGTCAATATTGTACCTGAGCGGCGTAGCTAGGATAGGTATAGTAACAGCATAGTACTTATTCTGTGGTGATGGGGTTCCTAGTGCGAATTTTATTTGCCATTGAGTTGGTATTGTAGCCGCGCCTCTTAGTAACAAACTGGGAGAGTTAAAACTTGAAAAATACATACTCTCGTTTACCATGATGGAATGGCAAATGAAGTACGCACTAAGCAGTATACGTCACGCACGCGCTAGAGACACGCTGGTGTGAATGGGCTCTAATAAATCTCATAGGAACTACAACCTGTCCGTGATACATAACTTGTAACATTTTTAACACGCTATGTTGTATTCTGATTGTGTACCAAAAAAATTAAGCTCATTACGAACATCCACACTAACTATTGACTCTCCCTCCTCAGTGGTGCTGCCCGTGTTCTCCTACGGCACCGCGGTAGGATGGATGTCGCCCATGGGTCCTCGGCTGATGTCCGAGGAGACGCCGGCTAGCCAGCCAGTGGACGCCGAGGTGATATCCTGGATGGCATCGGTCGCGTACCTGGTGGGCACTCCAGCGGTGTTCCTCTTCGGGTACATAGTCGACAACTTCGGGAGGAAGGTTGCGCTTATGCTCACCTCTTTGTCTATGGCTGTGAGTAGAAACTTTTTGAGTACAAACCTATTTGTGTAGACCTTGTTACCTAGATATGCATCTGATACTCCTGTGTCTGTCTATAGACTGGGCCTTGATTCTGCTTATTGTGTGTCGGCGGCCTGATTTTATCAAGTTTTACATTTTTACTATTAAGACGTTATTCAGCTTATGTATCCTGTATCTAACGCCAACACAAGTTGCTATTAAGTTAAAAAAAACATATGATACAAGAAAAAACACTTCGCAAAATAATACCAAACAAGATGAGGCAATAGGCATGCGTGTGTGCCAGTGCCAGCAGCGCGAAAAAGGTTTAATTGTTTAACAACTCATTGGCCTGACTTTTCTCTTTCAGGCATGCTGGTCCCTGAAACTGTACTCAACAGACACTTGGGCGCTCATAACCGCCCGAGCATTCGTGGGTCTGGGTGTAAGTGGTTCCTACGTGGTAACCCCACTCTACATCAAGGAGATCAGCGAAGACTCCATTAGAGGCACCCTGGGCAGTCTCGTGGTGCTCTCGCAGAACATGGGAAATTTAGTGGTGTACGTCATGGGGGAATACTTGAGCTACCACGCTATCCTGTGGATATTACTGGCGGTGCCACTGGTCCATTTGCTGGCGTTCACTTCTATGCCAGAGACGCCGTCGTACCTGTTGAAGAGTGGGAAGGTTGAGGTGGGTTTTGGTGTTGCTACCTTGTTTTACTGGACATAATGTTTACAGTCAATAGCCAAGATTTCTTTTTTATTTCTATTAAGTACTTAAATAAACTATTTTTCATCCCCCCATCTCGGAAAGAGTATTTTTACTCTTCGATATCTGAGCGCAAAAGCCGTTTTTATCCGCTAGAGGATAAAGTAAAATTGAATTTAGAACATCGTGTGTTATTATTCGATACAACCCCCGGTACCTTAAGTAACGACCCAGCGGGGTGTTACAGTACACAAGTCACTAACACCAACATTACAGTACCTAACAAAAATATTACACTCAACTTAAGGGGGTGCCGCGCGGAATTTCGAAAATTTACGTGTTTTTAAGTCACTGGTGCTAGGCGCTGAATAGATCATATACATTAAAAGGCCTAGTGTAGGTTAGCTTTATCCTTTCACAAGGCCATGGTTGTCTTGGAATTTGAAACAAATACCCAGAAACTGCATAAACAGTACGTAAAAGTAATGATATCCACAAACTTATTTCTTCAGAAACTTTGGAAATATAGCACAATTGAAACAATGATCCGACATCGAAATGTTTGTATTGATATTCCACAGGCCACTGTTGTCTTATTTTTCAATTAAAAAATATAAATATGAAAATAGTAAGACTTCTATTATTTTTTACCCAAACGCCTATGATTTTACGAAAGTAAACATTGCTCTAATTAAATCTCCAGCCTACTCTGTACAGATATTAGTGTGCGTGCGTATTTGTAGTCGTGCGCCGTTGTCATACCACTGCCACGCGCTACTCGCTCTCTATCATAAAGAAACTTGAAACTCGCAGTTTTGCGTCCGCGCTGCACCCCCTTAAGTAACTGTAGCAACGTTACTTTCAATTTTTCTTAATTATACTTAAGTATTATTTGTTACAACTTAAAGATTATTCTGTAATACTTACCTATCATAATGTAGTAGTTAATACCTAAATTGTAATAAAAGTAACTTGTGATTGTAAATGTTATTTTTTGCATTTAGTCATTTCCTCGCTGAGGTGGGATGAAAAGTTACGTGTTGCACTCGAGTGCAAAGATTTTTCACCTGGTGCTCTTTTGATTCCCTCGCTAACGCTCAGGATTCTAATTTTTTTAATTAAAAATTTTTAAAAATTTTTAAATTTTAGAATCCTTCGCTTGCTCGGTCATCAAAATTGAGCACGCGGTTAAAAAGCAACTTTGCACTCTTGTATAACAAATAACTATATTATAGTTAATATGGCGTAATTTTATACCCGTAATAATATTACTGTTACATTTTCTTACAGTTTTTCCTGTTACTTAAGAATGTTATTTTAAAATATCCGCAAACCATATCCTAATTTAATAGGTTCATTTTTTAACTTAACGGTATCCTCATCCAATCAGGACTTGATTAACTTTCTGAATTATGTTGTTAGATGTAGGTACTTACTCATAGATTTAAAAAGATGGTAGCTACATGACGGATTAAGAAAACGAAATAAAATAGGTAGAGTACAATGAAATGATTTATTCAGTGCACGTGTAAACGTCGATGTACCTATTTAAATATACCATTTAAAATAATAACACCATACGAAGAGAAAATTATTTTTTCTACCTATAAAAGAGTAACTATTATTTCCAATTTTCGCAACGGCCGGTCATCGGATGAGTGTTTCTGCTGTTTGAACGAATGAATGTTTTCATCTCAAAAAGCAGTAAGGCTATATAAAATGAGCTGATGATGATAAAAGAGTAAAGACACAAGACAAACTAGACTTTTAATTTTGCTCTAAATATGGTTTACTAGTGTTGTTAGTTTTGATTCGTTTTGAGTTGATTAGTATTGATTCGAACCTGTATTACAGGAGGCTCGCACCGCGCTGGCTTGGCTGCGCTGCCGAGGCCGCTCAGAGGCAGCCGTGGACTCCGAGATGCAGGTACTGACGCTGGAACTGGAGCAGAACAAGTCCAGCAAGTTCTCCGGCGCCCTCAAAACGCTTGGTAAGTCAGGCGATTTGTATCTCCTTACTTTTGTGACTTGGGTATCAAAGTCAAAAGCAAATCGTTAATTCAACATAGGAACTTACCTAAGCATCGACCGAGAAGAGCGGGTATCGATGGCGAAGGGTCAATATTAGGAACTATGGACTTTTCATGAATTTCAGCCTATAGGTACCTAATAAAGACTTAACAGTTTTGAGTAAACTTTAAAATCAAACATCTTCATGTTTGTGTATAATACCATCTTAATATTCATCTTCAGTATGATTCATCCATCAAGGACTTAAATTTTAAAGTAATCTTATAATAATTAATTACATATTTAAAGTAAGAGTGAGATAAAGACTTGAATCTTCACATTCTGACAATCCGAATTACCGACTCAGGCGTATTAATAATTAGTTAGTAACTAGTTTTGCGTAGGTAATATACTCATAATTAGGTAAATACCTACTTCAAGTTGGGCCGTAAAATCATTCAAAATAGGAGTCAGCAACTGATTCGAGTCTTGAGCAACAAATTGAATACCGACAACTTTATTCCTAGCTGTCATTCCGTAAAGTTTCAATATAAATCAATGTTAATTTTTAGAGACGAAAACTGTGTCAAATACTAGGCTTGAAAATGTAGAACCGAAATTTGTAGTCTAGTGGCTAAGACCACCGGTTTAGACCCAAAGGTCCCGGGTTCGATTCCCAGTGAGGGGTACATGTTTGTGTACTCGGTTTGGTTGGTGATAGGGCTTGTTTGTCCGCCTGGCTAGCTTCCACCGTCTTATCCAAATATGTCGCCATAACATCAATGTTTGGAGCATTGTTGTGTTCCGGCAGCTAAAGATAAGATAGCCAGTGCCTCACTAGTTTAGGATCCCGGGTGAAGTGCGCTTCCATCATTGGCCTTATCATCACTTGACAACAGGTGAGATCAAGGCACTGTGCTCCGTTACTATAAAAAAATAAAAAATAGATACTGGTGCCACTACCCTACTTATATCATCATCATCAGCTCTTTTTAGGTCCCCACTGCTGGGGCACGAGCTGTCCCTATGGATGGATAGGGAGAACAGGCCATAAACCACCACGCGAGCCCAGTGCGGATTGGTGGTTATTTGCAACTGCTAATGCAGCCGGGACCAACGGCTTTACGTGCCTTCCGAAGCACGGAGGAGCTCGAGATGATAAATTTTTGGTCCGATGACTGGACTTTGTGAAAGTTGCTTAACCTCAGCACTCGCAATCCGGGCGCTTTTAACCAGTGCGCCATCGAGCTCTTCAACATATATTATTTGTCTAGATTTTCCAGTAGTGATCCTGTGATCCTTCCTTCGCTTAAAAGCGATCATT
Source organism: Eudonia mercurella (assembly GCA_963082485.1). Lineage (NCBI taxonomy): Eukaryota > Metazoa > Arthropoda > Insecta > Lepidoptera > Crambidae > Eudonia > Eudonia mercurella. Next base: position 8,163,123 of record OY720043.1, read on the forward strand.
GTCAAACAAAGTTGACAGCAAGTTCGTATTTAAAAAACTCACTCAACTCTTTTTAAAAAAAGAATAACGATTTCTCGCCACTCACTAACAATATGTAAACGACACTCGTGTTTCAAGAGCTGGTTTACCAAACAACGCCGGTTCCCATGGCCGCTAACGATCCTTACCGGACAAGCTCGGCGTTTTCCACTGTTACTGTATGTATGTACCTATGTCTGTGTTTTGAATGTCAGGGATGAGGAAACTAAGGTGTTTATTGTTTCCATTCGTTTCTGGTGAACACTCGTTTAACGAATCAATAGTTGTTCTTTTCTATTCCTTAGTAACTGTGGTTGAGCACGGTCAGCGATTGCTAAGGTTTTAAGACGACACCTCGATTTGTGAATATTCAAAAAGGCTGGTCTTTACTGACGGTGTCATAAGGTCGATTAACAGGATCTAAAAAATATTTAAAAAAAATATTGTTTTTAGTTGGTACCTAACTAAAAACAATATTTTTTTTAAATATTTTTTAGATCCTGTTAATCGAGCTTATGACACCGGCAGTAAAGACCAGCCTTTTACTTATCAAAATTAAAAAAAAAAAACAAAAAACCCACCTGCTTAAAAATAATAAGTACCTAACTAAATATAAAATCAACTGAAAAGACCGGAACAAGATAAAAATTCAATTTCAAATTTAAAAAAATCACAAAGTGAGAATGAATTTATTATTTTGATTGTGACTTATGATTAAATGTTATTCCTCCGACTGCATTTGATTTGATTTTCAGTTGATTTTCTATTTAGTTACTTATTATTTTTTTACACAGGCGGGTTTTTTGTTTTTTTTTCAAATTTTTATTTTATTTATATCTTTTTATTTAGACAAATTTCATGATATACCTTTTTGAAATCCTTGTGTTGAGCCCTATTTTTCCCCATTATCTACATTATTAAAATGTTGAAGATGTAGATAATGTAGATGCCCATAATGTAGTAAAAGTTAACTACAATGAACAAAAAGATCGGCTACACTTCTCTATTCTCGCCAGCTCTATCTATATGCGCCAGCAAGTTATACCAGCAACTGGGAATCGAACCCGTGATCCTAGGTGTTACTGGTTAGCCACTGGTACACAAAGGCGGTTATATGAAAGTTTTGAAATTAGAATTTCTTTCAAGGTTTTGCGAATGTGATTAGTATTAATTGTATTCATAATATCTAGTTCAGCTTAAAGCTTCTGAAAAAACTTATGCCCCTATGCCTTGAAATCAAAGTTCACATCAGCTTATAACAAGTTGTCTACTCCGTAAATCGAACTTGCGATCGTCGATGTCGAAAGTAGTAACCATAGACTAGATATGTATAATTTTAATGTGAGGATGGAAGATTCACCCCTCTGGTAGTAACAGTGCAGCGTGCGCCGCAACGTTGTCAGCAACAAAACCGAGCGAAACACTATAATGGCAACTTTGAATTTTCAATAATATTTAATTAATATAATACTAAAAAGATAAATTAATAAAAAAAAATCTAAGTTGTCATAATAATAAATTGATACGGTAATTTAACCTTTGATATGCGCGAGCGCTGATTAGCGCCGCCAAATAATTATACTCGTAATTTTATTGTCTCACGGCAGACGACATGGAGACTACGAATTAAACTTTGAGTCTGCCTAAGTGTTGCCATATATATCTACAGATTTATCTGTACCCATACAGATTTCGGACTACCAATACAGATAAAAGATTTGGCTTAACTTTTATACAGATTTTAGGATGAGGACATAGCTTGTGATAAAATAATTGGTTAAGTATCATTTTTATTATTTTAAACGATGGAGGGACTAATTTTAAACAAGCTATTACTCAATAACGAGCTTCATGTCGATAACAGTTTGATTTCCAAAATGAATAAAAGTATGTACTACTTATACAAAATAATAAATATATTTTAAGTAAGACTTTGTTTTCTTTAATTTTGGCCTTTATTTTGTCAGCTTACCTAGTTACCTATCTTATAAACATACCTTATTTATTATATACATTACAAACAATCCATTCAGATTTTATACAGATTATAGCTCATTGTTCTCATAAAGACTCAATACAGATTTTTTGACTTTTCGATTCAGATTTATCTAATTGGCATGTGGCAACACTGTTTGGTAGAAGCGTACTTCACCCGGGATCCTCAACTAGAGAGGCACTGTAGTACTATACTCCTCTATGGATACTACTGGCTATCTTATCTCTAGCTGCCGGAACACAACAATGCTATAAACATTGATGTTATTGGGACATATTTAGATAAGATGGTGGTAGCTAGCCAAGCGGACAAACAAGTCCTACCACTAACCAAACCGAGTACACAACTCTCCCATCATAAAAATAGGGTTTTATTTTACATCGATATTTAGGTGTTTCTCACCACGAAAAAGACGGTGGCACAACGAAAACGACTCATTGACGATCGAATGTTCGATATATAGAGTAGGCGAGTAGCACCCTTGCCCCTGACTAATAACGATCATTAGGTATGTTGTTATCTTAATCATCTTGTTGATATGTCCTGGTTGTCGACCTATGGAGCACAGATGTTCATTGTTATTGTATTTAAACGATTTATGGCCGCACGCGCTACTCCTTTAAAACATATCATCACTTTTGATTACCTACTTAATTAACTAATCGTTTTATTATGACCTATGTAAGTAATACGTAGGTATCGTAGTTGCAACAGTTTTATGCTATTTTAAGCCATTTTAAGCCCGGTGTTCGCCACATAGATTTTATTGAAATTAACGGTATAACTGCTAGGAAGCAGGTGGTCTGTATTCATCATCATCAGCTCATTTATATGTTCTTTCTGCTGGGGCACGAGCCTTCCCTATGGATGGATAGGGAGAACGGGCCGTAAACCACCACGCGGGCCCAGTGCGGTGCGGTGGTTGTTAACGACTGCTAATGCAGCCGGGACCAACGGCTTTACGTGCCTTTTGAAGCACGGAGGAGATCAAGATGATAAAGTTTCGGTCACCCATCCGGTGACCGGTCTTTGCGATAATTGCTTAACCTCAGCACTCACAGACCGCGCGCGTTAACCACTGCGCCATCGAGCTCCTCAGGTCTGTATTATTCTCTGTATTGTATTGTATTGTATAGCTCGATGGCGCAGTGGTTAACTTAATTGTGTTGTTAAATCCTAAAATCAGTTACTTACTGACCTTTATTTTTAATGATTAAAGAAGAAAAAAACTGATCACTGGTTCCTGTCGAACACTGATGTCACTTTATAGATAGCAAAATTTTTTATATGTTTTACGGGTAAGGCTCTTGATTTATCTTACCTGATGTTAAGTGCTTCGAAAAGGGTATAGGATACTCGAGGCTAAAGCTCGAGCCTAGGCTATAAGGTTCGAGTTTAAACCTTCATTTTCTAATGAGACTCGAGCATTAACTTGTTCGAGCCTTTAAACAACACTACTGTAAAGGAACTCAGCTCGAGTTGACCAAATCGTAAAGAGAGGTTTTAATAATCATCTCTCTCATTCCAGTTTCGGACCGAGGCACCTTCCGCGCGTTCCGAATCACGCTGATTATCAACCTGGCCCGCGAGTTGTGCGGCTGCGTGGCGGTGCTCCACTACGCTTCTCTCATCTTCAGCAAGGCTAGCGATGGCGGTTGGGTGTTGACGTCCAACCAGCAGGCCACTGTGCTGGGAGTTGTGCAGTTGCTGGGCTCGTGCACAGCCTCTACATTGGTGGAGAGAACTGGGAGGAAGGTTGGTAGCTATACAGCTTCATGAATCTGAGCTTAACATAAAGGTCGTTTTTTGTTTTTCTATTGGGCAAAAATAGACATATACTCGTAGATGTATTATTGTTATAGATACACACTTCACCTGGAACCTTAGTTATCGTTGTCGATCCATACTACCAACATTGCTGTTATAGCGACAGACTTAAGGTTAAAAGCTGAAACTGCGTGAGTTTGTGAGTTTCCAGTGCGAGCTTTACCATTCGATAGATTTCAAGTTACCATCACCAGCTCGATTAAGGAGCTCGATGGCGTAGAGGAGCTCGATGGCGCAGTGGTTAACGCGCCCGGTCTGCGATTGCTGAGGTTAAGCAACCAATCCGCACTGGGCCCGCGTGGTGGTTATGGCCGGTTCTCCCTATCCATCCATAGAGAAGGCTCGGTGATGATGATGATGATGATGATCACCAGCTCATTTTATTTATGTCATCAGCTCATGTTATTAGTTATGCTAGGAGGAAAGAGTCGTGGTCCCTAATGGATGGAAACACCACAGGGTGAACGGTTCATAAATCGGCTGCAGCCGCTGCTGGGAGCAACGTGTCTGGCATTGGGGCCAGCCCAGATTACATAGCCACGGCAAAAGCCTGGTTCTACAGCGTAGGCAGCGAACTATTCAGACTGCTAAAGCTGATGTATAATCCCTGTATTGCCGCTGCTGCTGGGCGCAACGTGGCTGGTGCCTGAGTAAGCCCAGGTTACATAACCATGTCAAGAGGCTGGTTCTACAGCGTAGGCAGCGAACTATCCTGGCTGCTAAAGCTCATGTTTAATCCCTGTATTGTGGCTGGTGCCTGAGTAAGCCCAGGTTACATAGCCATGTCAAGAGCTTGGTTCTACAGCATAGGCAGCGAACTATCCTGGCTGCTAAAGCTCATGTACAACCCCTGTATTGCCGCTGCTGCAAAATGCAATGTGGCTAGTGTCCGAGCTAGCCAAAATTACATAGCCATGTCTAAAGCCTGGTTCTTCAGCGTAGGCAGTGCAGTCTCGTGGCTGCTAAAACTCATGTATAATCCCTGTATTGCCACTGTTGCAGGGTGCAACGTGGGTAATAGTGTCTGAGCCAGCCAAAATTACATAGCCATGTCAAGAGCCTGGTTCTTCAGCGAAGGCAGTGCAGTCTCGTGGCTGCTAAAGCTCATCTATAATCCCTGTATTGCAGCCGCTGTTGGGTGCAACGTGCCTGGTGTCTGGACTGGGCATGGCGGCGCTGGGAGCCTGGTTCTACTGCGCGGGCGGCGCGGCGTCGTGGCTGCCGGTGGTGGCGCTGTGCCTCTGCATCTACTGCGACGCCGCCGGACTACAGCCAGTGCCTTTCGTCATTATGACGGAGATGTTTTCGTTTCAGGTAAGCTCTTTCCGACCTAAAAGATTGGTCGCTTGTTGCTCAAGATAGAACACGATGGGAAGAGGGTAGGCAGGCCTTTGCCTTGCAGTGGGATACTACAGGCTTATAATCATCTTTCCGCATGTGCAAGCGTGGTGATTAAGCCATTACCTATCAATTTTAGTGATGCCCTGATTTCAATGATAGAGGCCAGTTATAGACTTTGTTGACACAATAAGGCCTTCGCATCCTTCGTGTCCTATTGAATCTCGTCTGACATGAGTTACCCTGTGGAACACCACATGTTTCACGTAAAAAAATACTTATTTATATACCTATTCGGAATTATCAAATGTACTGCTGAACTGATGCTCTTCCTCATAAACAATCTCATGGCTCATGGGGAAATCAGGCCTTCATTCACTAGATATGTTGGCCTCAGTGCGAGTTGACGGGTTTAAACGGCCGAGATATTTCAACTTGGTTACTCATCTAGCATTGCAAATCAGAACGCGGAAGCCGCTACGCCATCGAACTCACTTAATGCTATCATCATCATCATCAGTTCATTTTTATGTCCCCACTCGCCACTGCTGGCCCCTTCCCTATGGATGGATAGGGAGAACGGGCCATGAACCACAAAATTACAGTCTAAATTACATTATAAAAAGACATATACAAGGGTGAGCTATCTCTAAAAGAGATCTCTTCCAGCCAACCCTAGCTGTAGTTAGAAAAGAAAATTTGCGGGACCAATTGTCCAATTGACCAGTTGTCAATTTGACAGATTTAGGTTGATGTGAAGGCGTCTGTACATAGAGTAAATAAAATGTAATAGTAATAGGTACTATTATGTATTCTGTGGTAATAGTATGTTTTAATGATTTCAGTTGCGCGGCACCGTCACCCCAATAGTAATCTCATTCGCCTGCGCCCTAGTGTCAGTGGAGCTACGAGTTTTCCAGCCCTTAGCCCACTCAGTGGGACTGTACCTAATCTTCTGGCTGTTCGCGGGGGTCTGCCTCATCAGTACCATCTACATCGCCTTCATGGTGCCAGAGACAAGGATGCGATCCATAGACGAGATATACGCGGAGATAGAAGCTAATGGAAGCGTGGTGGCGGAGAAAGAGAAAGACTGTGAGGCTTCTGTAACGAGACTTTAAGACTCGTATTAGCCGTTCTTCTAGAAGATAAGTAGGTAGTAAATATAAAACAAATTATTGATGTAGGTACTGTAGATTTGTGAAATTTTTATCGCTCCAGTGTGCTGAAAGGCCAAGAACAAACTTATATCCGAATCGTAACATATAGTTTGAGACATGCGTATGCGGTCATAAAATCTATGAAACGACGTCAGTCGATTGTTAGGATAATGCGGTTATAACCATACTTTTCCAATCGGAGTTAAAAAACTATATGCTTATTGTTATCGAGTTATCGCCGCGGAGCGAGCAAAAGGGTTCTTTCTTGAGTAGTTTTATCCTTATGTCAATCTACAGCTTCATGGCGTCTACTCGAGCAGTTAGCCAGTGGCTTAGTACGGCTAGCTCCAAAAATTGTATCCCGTCAACTCCAACCAGTGATTAAAATACACGGACCGCTTGAGCAGTCGGTAGGCAGTCGCAACTGCTTGAGCGGTTCCACGGATGTTTGTTAATAGAAGTCGCTGCCCGTGTATGACCGCCCTTAGGGCGCTTTCAATTTAGACGTTTCGTATCGGACCGGACCGGAGCCATTAAGGGGATGCAGCGCGGACGCAAAACTGCGAGTTTCAAGTTTCTTTATGATAGCGAGCGAGCGGCGCGTGGCAGTGGTGTGACAACGGCGCACGACTACGAATACGCACGCACACTAATAGCTGTACAGAGTAGGCTGGTGATTTAATTAGAGCAATGTTTACTTTCGTAAAATCATAGGCATTTGGGTAAAAAATAAGAAAAGTCTTAATATTTTCATATTCTTGTTTTTTTATTGAAAAATAAGACAACAGTGACCTGCGGAATATCAATACAAACATTTTGATGTCGGATCATTGTTTCATTTGTGCTATATTTACAAAGTTTCTGAAGAAATAAGTTTTTAGATATCATTATTTTACGTATTGTTTATGCAGTTTCTGGGTATTTGTTTCAAATTCCAAGACAACCACGACCTTGTGAAAGGATCAAGCTAACCTATAGTATATAGTCCTTTTAATGTATAAGGCCTATTCAGCGCCTAGCACCAGTGACTTAAAAACACGTAAATTTTCAAATTCCGCGCGGCACCCCCTTAACTTGAAAGCGCCCATAGTGTTGTCTCATTAAACCCGTGAATTGTCAAACTTTTAGCATAGGTATTTCTTATAAAGGTAAATCATTTTGTACATTAGAAAATAAATCCTAACCATCTTACAAATAAACTGAGTATCACCATCATCGCCAGCCTATTTTTGTCCCTAATGCTAGGGCACGAGCTTTGCCTGTGGATGGGAACATGCGGGCCCAGTGCGGATCGGTAATGCAGCAGGGACCAACAGTTTTACGTGCCTCCCGAGCACGGAGCTCGTTATTTTACATTTTTAGTCACCAATTCGATTACCCGCCTAACAGTACGCTTTCAATAATAAAGTCAAATATTTTGAATTATCCTGGTAATCCGGTATTTATGATAGGCAGCAGACAAAGCTAACAACAGTTATAGGTACTCAGTTTATTTGTACTAAGTATGATTAAAATCTTTTCGTTGGGTACGTATCACTGAAACTTTATTAGTTGTAAGTAATAATGACACTTACCGGCATACTCGTACAAGGTACAATTGTATGAAGGTACCTGCTCCACTTTGGTGGCCGAGTGGCATAGCGCTCGGCGCGATAGCCGTAGATCCCGGGTACAATTCCCAGGTCGGGCAGTGTCTTTTGGATTTTTTGACGCAAAGCCTGGGTTTAAGCCAATACCCATCAATTGTAGTGATGACTTGATTTCAATGATGGAGGGCGCCTTTGCCCAGAAGTGGGACAGTTATAGGCTATTTACTGTACTTACTTACCTGCTCCACAATAAATTAATTTTATATTTTTTAAACTATCATGGTCACTTGCATTAGATTGATTATTAAAAGGGATTCGTACCATGTTTATCTAATACCTTTAGACGAGCAATTCTTGTATAATATATAATATAATCTGAATCTCGGAAACGGCTGCAACGATTTTCATGAAATTTAGTATGCAGGGGGTTTCGGGGGCGAGATAAATCGATCTAGCTAGGTTCCATTTTTAGAAAATATTATTAAAAAAAACAACGAGCAAAGCTCGGTCATCCGGGTACCTACTTATAATTATGTAAGTATCAGGGATTTCGGCAGTTGCATGCGAAATTACTGAAGTTATTGCGGGTGGGTTTTTATGAGCAGACAAAACGATCTAACTAACCTCTTTAATTACGTCGTTTTACACTGATGAAACATGGTAATTATCCTGAATAATTACTCAAATAAATTTTATAGGTAGAAGTAGGTACGATTTTTTTGATGGAGTTCAGTACTTTTTAATTTGTAAAAGTTGAAATTTCGAGCACGGAATTTTATTTATTATCTCGTAACTGGTTTCATGCACGATAATATTGCAAAATTTAAGGGTGACTTTTCATTGAAGCTGAGCTGAGCTGGGCTGAGCTGGGCTGAGCTGGGCGGAGCGGCTTTATCCGCACCTAAACTCCATTGGAGTAGGGCTGTGCGGAGTCGACTCGAGATCAGCTCCGCTCATCTCCGCTCAGCCCCGTACCCCGATCCGATCCGAACCCCTCGGAGTATCTAGTAGGTTCCGTTCCCTCTAGAAAACTTCTGACGGTGTTTAGTTTTATTCGGCTTGAGGAACCCTTTAAGTTTCTCGCTGCCCCCAAAGAAGCCCGGTAAAGGTTTTCCTTAGAAATACGATGCCGCTCATGTCTGCTCTGCTCTGCTTACCACCGTCCACTAAAGCGGAATCGTTAAAATAAAGGGAATCTATGGGTCGATTTCCGCACAGCTCGGCTCAGCTCGGTTCAGTTCAGCTCCAATTAAGAGTCTCCCTAAATGTTTGAATATGCTTAGAAATATAAAATGCATAAATCTACACATATGCAAATACAATGTTATACAATTTATGTTGTTATGTTTAATACCAAGTGTTATAAGATGAACGTATTCATTTACTAAGTAGGTGCAATTAAATATTTATAATTAGTGCCATTTGCCGTTTAGTTTTATGAGTGTAGCTGTAAACTGTATATACTTAAGAACGAAAATAAGTTATTTGTTAATAATGTAATAAAATATTTTTATTACAAATGTATTTTTATTTAGGAACATACCTGGCCCCCAACCGCCTAACACTCTCGCTTTTGATCGCTTTGAAAGCGAGGCCCTCGCCTCGCTTTCTATTATAATATCGAAATATAATATCGAATAATATCGAAAGCTATAGCCTATAGCTTTTGATATTGCTTTCATATTGCTTTCGAAATGACAAGATGACGCCTCCTCCTCGCCTCGCCTTCAAAGCGATCGAAAGCGAGAGCGTTAGGCGGTCGACCCCCTGTACACTTTAAAACTGTCGCGTTCTTCTTTTGCTACCTATGGTTCCACATATGGTGGTGGGGTCAGCATTCCTTTTTTTCGCTTCCACTGCGCTCTGGGTGCCTAGTGAGTCACATTCGCCATTCGATCACGTTAACTAAAACGAGAATTTGTATGGCAAAATTTTAACTCTTAAATATAAAAATTGTGCGAGGTAGCTGTTCTAAGAGAAAATGTTCGACAAATGGTGCAAATCAGGATCATATTTCAATTCAGTGTGTTTTTTTAAGATGGTGTTCAGAATGTAGTGCTGTCTGACTGTGAGTACTTTCCACTCTCTGTAGAGGTCTACTGTAGGTTGCCGGAAAGGAAGACCAGCGGCCACCTTGAGGATAGCACGTTGTGCCCTCTCTACCTCGAGATCAGTTTTTGCGACAACCACCCCATACCACGATACAGTACTCCAATAGTGACTGGCACAGTGCATGATATACCGTCTTGATGACTTTGCGGTCGGCTACGTGCTTAAGGGTTTAAAAAATATAGATTAGCTTCCGTAATCTGGGTACGAGGGAGTTTATATGCTGCCTGAAGGTGAGTGTTTGGTCAATAATGACACCCAAATGTTTCACGCTACTGGTCCTTTCAAGAGTAGGACATGAGCACAACGCATGAACATGGGTACATTTATGAGCAGTTAATTGAAAACTATCTGATGGGCTGAGAAGTTCTCAATGCGAACGCGATATATTTAGTTTTAGTGACATTCAAAGTCAACATATTTCTCTTTAGCCAATCAGCAACCTTGTCAAGACCCTTTTGAGCGTTTTGAAATGCTTCATTCCAGGTTTTTTGTTGTATTTTTATTTGTGACTAGCTGTGCCCCGCTGTTTCACCCGCGTTAATTCGCGAACAATCTATAGCCTTGAGAAGGTTATAACCTTCCTCAATACTACTACTCAATACAAAAATAATTTTTCAATTCGAACCAGTAGTTCCTGAGATTAGCGCGTTCAAACAAACAAACTCTACAGCTTTATAATATTATAACATAGGTGGGAAGTATCCTTTTATGATAGGGCATTTTCCAATATATTGACGATGTAAGGGAGAAAAGAAATTCTGCACTTACTGAGTTTCTTGCCGGTTCTACTCAGTACAAGGTCTCTCGCCCAGAGTAGACTTACGAACCGATGGCATAATGACATTCTTAAGAGCTCTTTGTAGCCTAAACTGAATAAATGATTTTGAATTTAGAATTTAGAATATTAGGAAACTGGCAGGGGGGGAATAAATAAAACAATTGTTTTCACAAGCAATGGAATGTTTACAATTGCAATGATGAACTTACAATATCATGACTGTATAAGTACAAGCCTCTCCTTGAGGAACGGCCTCTGTCGGTGACGCCCTGTCTATATTTGATATATAATATACATATATATATAGATATATAATAAAACTATGGCAACAATCCATTCGTTGAAATCACAACCTTACAACCTCTCACGAGATATATATCGCTCTGTATACGTCAAGTCGAATACAAACAAAGATAGTAGCATTCCTATGGTGGTTATTAAAGTAATTTATTTAAATCAATATTCTCAAGAGAATATATATAATTAATTTAATAATAATAAATAATAATAGAATTTATATATCAAGATATATAAATTGTATCTAGCAATACAAGTATTTCAATCTAAATAATTCAGTGTACATTTACATGTTTAAACATTATTTTTATTCTCTTTAATTATTTATCTATTAATGCAATTTGTCTAATTTACGATGAAAATCTGATTTATTATTATTACCGCGATTATTACCATGTTTATTGTTGATATTTCGGCAAAGTTACCACTTACAACAATAAAAACATGATAATAACACCGACAATAAAAAATATCTAAGATTGAACTCTACATTTGAATGTAAGTGACTATGATGTAACTAATATTGATGATATTCAGATTTTTTAGAGGTCACCTTGTGAAAAATCATACTGAAGAATGTATGTTAAAAAAACAAAAAGAATTACTTACCTACTCATATATAAAATCTATTATTTGTTGTATGTTTAGGATTTAATACTGAATAATATATTGTAAGAGCTGTGTATTTTGAAAAATCAATAAATAAAAATATATATAAATTCAGTGTCATTCAAAATGTAGTTTACAATAAATACTCTATAATCACTCTCATAGTGAATAATTAGTAATATAAATTATGATTTGTTGTACATAAAATAAACGTTACCGACAGAGACCGCCCTCTTAGCAACCGGAGCATTTTTTACACAAATACAAAACACTTGTCTCGACTATTTGGTTATACAATATAATGATCATGACGTCACCGATCTAAACGTATACGACACTGACAAAAATGGAAGTTTTTATAAAAATGACATCACATCACGATACGATATTTCAATAAACTGAGTGTTTTTTTTAGTAATTTGTGCATTTCTCTATTACAATAATATAATATATAAATATTTTTTTATTATATAGTAGTCATATATCTAAAATTAATAGACATACACTTACATTAGCTACTCTATTACAAAATCTATTCATTCGAATGGTATAAAAGGTTACTATATAGATACATAAGTCATTTTTAGTTTTGTTCTCGTACAAATTTTACACTATTGTATTTATATATGTATATCATTATTTTACTGATCAGAAATATAATTACAAAACTATTTAAAATATTTTATTTATTTTTTTTTATTTAAACTTTTGCAACACAACTATTACATGGCGGACTTAATGCCTGAGGCATTCTCTACCAGTCAACCATAGGGTGGTGCAGAGATAACATTGGCAGGTGCAATTTATTTGTATAATAAATGAATAAGTGAAAGTAAGTATATAATACATGCATAAATATTATTTATACATAAACATATAATAAAGTGTATTGTAAATACATATACTACAATAAATAAACATACATAAAATACATAATTCTATATAGTAGGAAGTTATTGAGATGATTCTGCCATGATTCTATCAAACAAGAGCTCGCGGACTTTCTTTTTAAAAGCGTCACGACTCGTAGCCATCCTGATTTCGAGAGGCAGCGCGTTCCACAGGAGAATGGATTGGATGTGAAAGGAAGAATGAACAAAGCCAGAAGTATGAGCGGGACAGAGAAGGAGAAGATTATTTGAGGACCGGAGATTTTTACTATGAGAGGAGCAGAGGTACTGAAAATGGGGAGCAAGATAAGAAGGAGCGTTAAAAGAATTTAGTAGCGAAAACAGTGTGGTTAGGGCCCGTAAATGTCTTCGCTGGCGAATAGGTAACCATTTCAGCTCCGACCTGAACTGCGAGATGTGGTCGTACTTCTTCAAATTGTAAATGAATCGGATACTGTTGTTGAGTAGTCTGTCAAGCTTATCAAGCAAGACAGCATTAAGATCATAATAACACACGTCACCATAGTCGATCAACGGAAATATTAAGGTTTGCACAAGCATTATCTTCGTCTTATGTGGTAAAAAATTCCTTAAACGATTCAAGGAGCGCAAAGTCCAGGTAACTTTTTGACTCACACTGGCAACCTGCGAGTGCCAGCTGAGAGTAGCATCGAGATGTAAACCAAGATTTTTAACTTTGGTGCTAAGAGGTATGACTGCTCCATCGAAAACAACTGGCTCAAGAGGGCTTCCCACCTTACCTATCAATCGCTGGCTGCCAATGAGTATCGATTGACATTTTGTAGGATTTACGGCCACACCAAACCCACGAGACCAGTCATTAATCGCTTCCAAATCCCGATTTAGTCTCCTAATGGCATCTGGTATATATTATTTAAATAGCTTTAAATTTGAATGAAATAAATCATTTAAATGTGTTGTGGTTTAGGTCTGGAATTTGAATAACGTTATAAATTAGGTAACGTTATCTCTATCATACGAAGATAACGTTATGCTGGGTAACATTACCTGGATGGTTTTTTTGAAGGTAAACAAACTAACCGTTATACGCAGATTGACAAAAACGCATTAGGTATCCGAAAACAGTAATGATCCTTATACTATAATGCAAAATAAATTTAATTTAATCTCATTTCATAATAACGTTACTTTCATTGCCGCCACCAGTTTTTTATTTCACCACTTTATAGAAATAACGTTTTCTTGTTTGAATTTATTAACGTAACGTTATCAAGCTTGGTTTTAATGTGGCTTACATCGCATTACCATATATATGTTCATATACAATTCGTAAAATTTATTGTTTATAGAAATCTGTGATAACAAGAGCTACAGTGTCTACAGTAAAAAGATTGCATTATATTTCTGGTCAGGCCTACGTATTCTTAGCTTTCCTATGTATTTGTGGTCAGGATCGATATTGTATACTATTTATAACGATAACCAGTGCTTTCATTATTATGTAGGTATAACATACAATTTATATTGAAAATAACATAGTAATCAGAAAACTAATATTACTTAAATAATATGTTATGTAGTACGACCACTAATCGTATTAAATTCTGTTGTTTTCTGGATTGTCTTTTAAGCGCAGTATTAACATTAATTACCTGCACGTCTTTTTATAATAACACATTAATAAAAAGAAAGTTCCTTAAATGATTCATTTTTTTTAAATAATAGTCGGATGATTAAACTACACGCAGGGGCACATCTAACCGCCCACCCCGTTATTTTCATACAAACATGCTCACTTTGCGACTCTTTACATAAAAATGTCAATACATTTCTGCAAAGATCTGTATACTAATCTTTACGTTAAGCGTTCGACTGTCCAATTAGCATTTTAAAAGAGTACCGAAACCATTGCTTTTGTCCATAGAAGGAGAACAATGAATGCACATTTATACAATGTGATATGGCAATAAAATAATGCTTTGCTTAAAAGGTTTGGAAACGGGAAGATTTTTAAAACTGTTCAAAGTGCTAATCAGACAGTCGAATGCTTAACCTAAACATTAGCATACAGATCTTTGCAGAAATGTATTGACATTTTTATGTATAGTTTCAAAGGGAGCCTGTTTGTTTGAAAATAACGGGGTGGGCGGTTAGATGTGACACTCAGGTGTATATTGGTGACTGAAGGGTAAGTTTCATTATTTTCTTATCATTTCTTGCTTACTAAGTGACTTTCATTTCTATACAAAAAAGTAAAATAGAATATTTAACGTTACAAAGAAAGAAAAAAACAGATCTGGTTGACCTAAATGATCAATGACTATCGCAAGAGAATAATTATGAAACAAAATTTAAAAAAAAAATAGGGTCCAGGTAAATAAATTAAATTTGATAAACCACTGCTGCTTTCAATAGTCAGTCGAATTTGTTTAGGAACACTACAAATGTCTTTGGCTGTAAAAAAATGATCTAGAGATTGCAGTCTCATCCAAAATCGTAATCAATACGTATCATAACATTAACACAAAAAAAACATAAAAATATATTAACTTTTATGTCAAGCCAGTCAATTAAGAAGGCTTAGATTACTACTAACATCATACCTATTTCCGCTTGCAAACAGTAACAGTGTTTTGAATAGTTATAAGAGCACGATCCCGTAAATGCCAGACCTACGTCATTTTATATAAGCTGAATTTATTTCTAACATAACATTATTGGTTAATATGAACATTGGGTTGTGGTGTGGTGGATTTAAAGGTAACAGGGAGCAAAGATGAATAAAGTTGCTACTTAAAATAATAATTATCAGCTGCTTTTTTGATATTTTTATATGATACTAATTTAATTTACGCCCCTTTCAATTTAGCCTTTATTAAAATAAAGTAGGTCTGACGTTCGCGGGATCTTGGACTATTTCTCGGTTTGTAGTGATTGAGATCCAGCGGATCCAGTATAATTACTGGAAATAGTGGCATTTAGAGATGCGCCGAACAGTGGTTTTACCGAATAACCGAATACTATTCGGTTTAACCTTTACCGAACCGGATATTCGGCCGAATTATTAGGTTTACCATTTCATTGTTTTGCCGCGTACACAGGTTGTACGGTACATGTACGCTACGTGTCGCTGCTGGCTAGATGACGAGCCGCCCGCCACCCGCGCACACCGCGCTGTCACTTTGCTTCAAAACGTAGCACGATTGCGTTACAAATAAAACAAAGGTGCTTATTATTATAAAAACATTGATAATTTTAGTTCTTTTAGTTCTATACCGTGTCGTGTAACCGAATATTCGGCCGAATACAAATAGTGAAAAAGATGCCGAATACCAAACGAATATTCGGCGCATCTCTAGTGGCATTATAACTCGCGCTGTTAATACTCGTAATGTTGCAAGCTACTATATAAGCTGTTATAGATGACCGCTAACCATCACGGACAAAGCGATTGGCAGACTCATTAAAGTTAAAAAAATCATTTACAAAAACATAAGTTTTAAAATACTTTATTGAGTTGAGAAAATATTTGCATTGAAAACGCTAAGTTAATTTATATTAGTACAGAATTACTTAAAACTAGATCTTCATAACCCTATGGTAAGCTTTGGACAAACATGCCGAACCAACCGTTTTTTTATTTATTTTGCATTTAAAAAGCATTTACTCTCCAAAGAAATATCTTCAAACAACGGCAAGATCAAATTACAAACATAACAAAATATTGCACTTATTTACCTAAATAAAAGATGATATGCTGATACTCTAAAGGCTGCAATTATTATTAAAGCAAAGTATTTAACATAATTCCAAATAATTTACCCAAAAAAAATCATATAAGTTTCTTAATACGTTCGACATACGATCGAATGATAAATTATTATGATTAAATTATTAAACCTGCCTGCTCGTTTGCCTCCTTCTTATACTTATATAAAAAAAAATTCTAAGGCTTTAAAATTATTATTATATTTGAATTTGAAATGTCTTTTACAGCAGTCTATTCATTTTTAATTTAAAACTTAATAATAGTTAGATTTTTTTCAATTTATCATTTATGTATTTTCTTTCCTTTTATTCTTCTTCCGTTCAAAGGTGAAATTTATATTTGAGTGGGTTTTACTTCATCAGATCAAGAAACTTTAAGCAAACAAGCAAATGTTCTGTCTAAGCAACAAAAAATGTATTGTAACATTAAATAAAATGTTGACGTAAAAAAATAATTTGTTTGCTAAAATATTGTTGAATAAATCAAATCAAACACTTTTATAAAAAGAAAAATATTCGAGACAGCTAATAATTTATACTTTAAAAAAAATGCCATATTAACTAATTTAACAATTTGGTTTTAAACATTTTGGCATTTTCACTACTTTTCGGTGGTCGATAAAATAACAAATATTTTACTAACTCAGTCTTCAACAAAATCAATGAGCAAAAATATTGGGAAAAGATAAAGCATTTATATTCAAACAGCCGCATATAGAGGCATAATAATATGACAAGTGCATCCATTAAAATTATTGTTAGGTAAAAAAATATATTTAAAAATTGACAGATACGCAGGGATCACTTCTAAATGATAAAGAAGTATTAAGAACGATTCCAGAGATTGTCAAATAAACTAGCTCATAATGTGACATTATTTACTGATAAACAAATAATGATTTATAATACACTGTTGTTTTATCCCCCCCCTAGTTATTATAAATACAGTTGAATAATATTACTAAGGTTGAACTAAACATTACCAGTTTATAGTTATAAGCGAAAATATACCTTATGCATTTGTTATTATTATATATTTTTCAGCAGGCAGAAATGATCTTAGATAAACTTCTCCTCACACATTTGTAGTTTTTTCGATTATTAACAACAACAATTCAACCGTTAATGAATAC
Organism: Eudonia mercurella; assembly: GCA_963082485.1. Classification (NCBI taxonomy): domain Eukaryota; kingdom Metazoa; phylum Arthropoda; class Insecta; order Lepidoptera; family Crambidae; genus Eudonia; species Eudonia mercurella. The sequence goes on from OY720043.1 coordinate 8,180,620, forward strand.
CATCGCTGTATAACAAAATGTAGGTTTTGCTTGTTCAAAATTTATTTCTTAGAGATCGCAGTATAATAGCAATAGCGAGACGACGCTTATTGCGTTTACTATTAATATTTGCATTGTTTTGCAAAATCCTCACTATCAAGTGAATTTTTAGAACCTAAAAATAAATAACTTTCATGTGACAAGATACAAATGTGTTTACACAAGCTAGAAATCAATATATATATGTGTTTGAAACATGATAAGGGAAGTAACAATTGACATTTTTGTACACGCTGGAAGGAATTGACAAATGGAAGACAAAAAAGGAATAACATGTTTATTGAATCGATATACGACAGTGAAATGATAAATACATTATATACTTATATGTGATGATTATGCATGTCTGGACATTTATGTGAACAATCAAAATACAATATGTTAACCAATTATTGTTTGCTCTCTCTACTCTGCACCAACTATGGGTACTTTTATTTATATAAATGACGTTCCAGAATAAATTAAATATTTTCCTAAAAGTAAATAGATATTGGTATTTACCATTTTGCCACGTTTACATCATTCCATATGTATTAAAACGATTATGCTGCTACCGACATACATACGTCACTCTATGCATAATTTTCTAGTGCCTATATTTTTATATAGTCAAGTGAACACACGAAATAATTACGGCTCGGGGACTAGATACATAAAGCAATTATAATTTAAAAAAAATCTTATCAAAACGTCTTATGTACAAATATTAAAATAAATTCTTGTGAATATTAAGTACTTACCGAATATCTTATTATCATTATAAATAAGTACTAAAGTAAATGGGTAAACAGTATGGTACTTATCACGACAATGAGATTTTCAAGTATATGCTTCGTTACAATTTAGCTGAAGTTGTAACATTACGTTACAAAGTTCGGAAAAGAGGTTGGATATAAATATATCAAGAAAATGCATTTATAAATACTGATTAGACGATAAAAGTTTATAATAGAATAGTTTTAAAGAAAAAAATATTTGTACTTGTATACAAAATGTTATATATGTATACACAAATGTTGATAAATATTACACAATGAAATTACTTAAACGCTATATATTTATTTATTCTAAAATGTGATGTCATCAGAACTGTTTTGTAACACGACATACTTTAAGCTTTCTTTCAAATTAATCGTTACACTACGCAAATGAAATCATCACAAGTCACTGTAACTTAATTCAACAGATACATATATAGCTAAATATGACTTAATTAAAGTACATAAGTAGTTGCATATTTGTAAACATAAAATTATTATTAAACTATGCGAAATGTAAGGAGTTTTAACACTTTCCTCATCTTGGTTACCCTTAAACTTATTTTATATGGTTTAGATAGTTCATTAACATTTGATGGTAGAGTACAAATATGATAATAAGTAACACATGTACAGGGTCGAGCAACAACGCGTATACAAAAAAAAACAGATGACAGTCTGACAATGACAAACTGTATACATAATTATATTATAATTGTATACTTATATAATTTTGTGTTAATGTGTGTGATATTATCAAATTATTTTAATGACACAAAGAAAAACGTAAACTATGGAAATATTAACTGAAGTTATCCGAATTCGTATTAATAGGTATTTGTAATAAAACTTTATTACAGTTACTATTTAGATAAGGTTCGTTAATTATAAGACCGTATTATTAGTTGAAAAATAACAAAAAACAACAATGATTTCAACCACGTTGAGTCAAACAGGCAAATCATTGATTATGTCACCGTAGTTTACAATTTCCCCAGTGTCTTTACAAAATCACAGCTTTGACAATATCACCACAACATATAGGGTCACATTTTATCAACTGCAAATATTTTGATGATAAATTCAACAACATATATAAACTATTTTTATGACAAAATCTTAAATTTTATACGCTGGTTTTCAAGAAAAACGCTAAAAGACATTTCGATTAAAAAGAAAAATAAAGCACTTTCCGTAGTTTCATTCAAAAGACTCGACAGAGAGGCCGCTCTTAAAAATATTACAATTTTTGTGTCAGGAAAAGTAAAAAAAAACTAGCCTGATTTTTTTTTAAATGCTAGGGCCTTATTTTTCTGATATAATTAGATGTTGTGACAAAACATTTGCAGTTGATAAAATGTGACCTTATATACATTAGAAATTTATATACAGTGTGATTTATTGAAATATTTATTTTGTTAAAATTAAACCTCGGTATACATTTAGCTGCTAAGTGTATACATTTTGCTGCTTCTACCAGTACTGTATAATATTACATAGATAAACGGTAACAACACTATTTAACATGTTTGGTACATACAGTGCGGAGCTATGTGCGGGGGTAGTAGTGGCCGGTGCGCGCGGGGAGGGGCGGCGGCGTATCCTAAAAGAACATTCAATGACAACAGTAAGACTGTGGCTTGGTGACTGATTTTTCATTACATATAAATTTAAACAACGACTCAAAACTCATTATCAAAATAGCTAGAATAGCTAAAAAAATCTAGTATTTGTATACTCCGATTTTATGTACCTATACAATCTCATTTCATTTCACAAATTACTAACGATATACATACAGTGTCGTCGGCTTACGGCAAAAACTCATTAAGTGACATTAATAACTATTTGGTAAAAAAACACAAATGTTGAAAAAATTTCCACGAGCAGGATTTTTTCAAAATTTTTTCAACACTTGTGTTTTTGTAATTTGTTCGCAACAAAATTTGCGTTAAAAAATATTTGAACATTAACTATTTGGTAATTCGATGTTTTAGATGACTTATGCTTATCAAAACTGAGAAATATATTTTTTAAATCTCCCATACTTAAAATGACATAGCCTTATTGGATACATATTGAATACGATCAAAGGAATATTAAAAATGGAAATTATTTTTCAATTCGAACCAGTAGTTCTTGAAATTAGCGTGTTTAACCAAACAAACAAACAAACTCTTCAGCTTTATAATGTTATAAGTATAGATTGATATGTCAAAGTATTCTGTATGTCAATTAATGAGTTCTTACAGTAAGACGATACATTGTCTGAATTAAATTATAATTTTTCACGAGCGGTATACGAACGTTTTGATATTCGACTATTAGTTTGTCGTGGTACCAAACGACTCGTGCAAACTTAAACAACATTTAGCAATGCCAAAGTGAGTCAAAACACCCTTTTGTAAAGTAAAGTATTAGTAAATAAAAATAACTAGACAAAAATCATGAGTGCATAAACTAATCACTGCAGAGCTTTTTAACTTCCTTATCGACCTTCACACTTAGAGAGAATGAGACAAAAACTCTTCGTCTCATTTTAACATGCTAATAAATAATTATCATTATCAACACCTATATTATTCCACTGCTGGATATAGGCCTTTTTATCTTAAACAGTAATAATAAAAAAGCATTACTAAAAATCAAGCAACACTCAAGAATTGTAGTGATGACTTAATTACTTAAAATAAAATAAAAAACTATATAGTGTTCAAAATAAAACAAAACAAACCTTATGCGCTACTTGCAAACTTAGGAATGTGACTTAACGCTAGGTGCCATGCTCTGAAATAAAATGGACGTCACACATTAACTAAAAATTTGCAAAAAAAATAAGTGCAGTTCTAATATCAAATAAAAAATAGCAAACAAAATAACATAGTTAAACAAAAAATTTAAACGGAAATTAGTAAAAGTATCATACTTTCTTTATTGTTACTAAACTAACTAATTAGTTTGCGTTAATCCGCGTTTAAATTCTTTGTTAACTATGGAACAAAATAACATTTATCAATCGAAATATTATTAATCGAAGCTTACGGCGGATGAAATCTACAAACAACTAACAGTTACCTGGACATTGTTGTCATGCAGATAGTGACGCGGCGGCTGAGGGCGCGGCATCGGCTCGTCGCTGTCATCGTCCTCCTCGAAGTCTGGAACGAGAGGTACGACCAGGGCTTTGAATAACGTTACAAATCAGATAACATTTTGCTTTTAAATAATTTGCACGGCAAATAACTCCATTCCACCTGGTGATAAGTGGAAATGCGAGTCCAGACGCGAAGTCAACTGGTGCAGCGTGCAAACAACGCAGCAACAGTCACCCTCAAGGTGCCTCTTCATACTACGTTTGAAGGACCCTATATCATAGGAAAGAGGGAAAACGAGTGCTGGTAGACTATTAATTTAATCTTTTGGAGGTGCGACAAAGAAACGAGTCGACAAATTTCTTTGTGCGCGATGGAATATTTGAGACAGCTAACCTTTATCTTATTATTAAGATAACGTTAATAGGTAAGGTAAAATGCCTGGTATCGTTACCTGGGGGCGATATTATTACTGGTAAACCGTTATACGCGACTTTGTTAAAACGTATTAGGTATTGTAAAAGTAACGATCCCTGTACTAGATAACGTTATCTGCATTACCGCTACCAATTTAACTTTATAGAAATAACGTTAATTAACGAGACTCAAGGAATACATTCGACATTCGGTTGCACGTCGTAAAAATGTAAGGCTGATTTTATAATGAAGCTTACGGGAATGGTAGGCGCGATACAACAAATAAATAAAAACCTGCTGATGGCTCGACGAGCGCGAGCTTGACGCGTAACACGAGCACGAGCGTTTTGCGACACAGCGAGCGACATTCTAGTTCATTGCGTGTTATACCAAAAGCAGGCGTAGTTAACGGTCATAGAAAGAACGCAATGGACAAAAATATCGCGATCCGCGCCGCAAGCTACCAGCGTTCTTAGCGATAAAAGTTTGCAATGCAAACTTTTTCAGTCGTGAAGATAGGCGCAAAACCCGTCGCAGTAAGCACTCGCAGCTAACTTCACAGCCGTTTAAAGAAGTTTGCATCGCACTAACGAGACGATGGCAGTTGGACGCTTAAACTTTATTGCGTACTTTGTATTGGTGATTGCGATAATCCAAATTAAACATTTTATTTTGAATACATAATGGGAAAACACTGCTGAGAAAAGATTAGTACAATACCTTTGTTGTTCTCGAATAGTGGTAAACTCGACAGTGGTGAAATGTCCCGCCATATTTTTTTAATCGAACTATTTGTTGATTTTTTACAATTTATACATTAATAGGATTTCGTTTAGCTTGATTACTTTAAGTAATTATAAAGTAGTAAACAAAAAGTAATTATTTTCATGCTTATAATCGAGTAATATAAAAAACATGCGGAATATCATTTCAATGGTTGGAACCATTGAACCACTATGTATTTTCTTGCCTAAATAGAAAATATAAGATGACATGCATTTCAGAGCATATTAATTATGACAGAGATAAAACATGATCTAATAATTTTTTTAAAAAAGTTGCATTTTTTGTTTATTGTTTGTAATGGTCAATAGAATTCTGCTGTAATTTTGGCACAAAAAATAATCTATAGGAGATATCTTACACCACGTAGATTTTTGCCACGTAGGTTGCTTACTTAAGTCATTAGAGATAAACAAACAAACCTACTTTCTCATTTATATACACAATAAATTTTAAGTAGGTATTTAAATTAAAGGACGTAATACTTACTCACCAAAAATATATGGAAGAGCAATATTTTAGCGATTTCAGAGTTGGTCCAATACAAGTAGTTATACCAATTATGAGTACTTATACCTGCCTCAGGCAAAACTATTTAAAATTCGCGGTGTATGAAAAGGCAACCCAAGTATCCAACTATCAAATGATAGTGTTTCATTATAACACGAATAAAGGAGGATCATGTCTCCGAAGTCTGAACTTACCTCTTTGCTTCCTAGGCTCACGCTTCACCGTTTCCTCTGCGTCCGAACCCTCTGCAAAACATTTATTTACTTAAAAACATCGACTACTGTTTGGCAAACACATTTATAAAAAATATCGAATAACAAACATTATGAAAATAAATGAGAATGTCAGTACAGTTCGGATTGTGTGATTTCCTTGTGTCAGTGCATAAAGCACTTTATAACTTTTGTTCCAAGGGCGTTCGCTAAAACCTGCGCAGGCGTAAGGAGCGGAGACTGCTCCGGCACATGCACATATGAGCGCATCGTCAAGGATAGCTCAAAAGCGCGTATGTAGCATTGGTGAATACTGCACAACTTTGCATAAAGATGGCTAAAGCAAAACAGCGTAAATGCCTTTATACTATGATTGACGCACTTTTGATGTGATTCTCGGACCTTTTTTTAAGGCGAAGGTACACTAGCGCCGCTAATGCTAAACTGAATTTTTTTTTCAACATTGCGGACCTTCCGACCCTAGGTAAACATCTATTATTTTGTGCTCTACTTTTAGGTTTGTTTTTGTATTCATTCGCTGACACCAAAAGTGACCATTGTTTGTGAATAAATGCGATAGCCCGTTTTGTGAATAAACCACGCAATAAAAAGTAGTGCACAATTATTAAATAAATACTATGGATGCTTTTCTGTTATCGGACGGTACGCAATGTTTAAAAAAAGATCCGGTCCGTTAGTAATTGTCAAATTATCAATTGGTGGCGCTAGTGTGCCTTACCCTTCGCCTTAAAGAGCTTGCTGACAGCCTCACGCGGCATTTTCAGCATCACCGGATTTTTTGGGGGCGGCGAGAAACTTAAAAAGCCGTGTGAAATGAAACACAGTCAGAGATTTTCTAGAGAGTCTGGCATCACGCACTAGTGCGTGTCCCCCCGTTCTCTACTAGATTCTCCGAGGGGTTCGGATCGGGTCGAGAGCGGGACAACCCGAGAGCCGAGCGCCTCTAAAGGCTCTTCTCGGACTATTTTTTAAAAGAGGCCCGAGTACGTGTACTTTTGTAAGTTTTAATGAACGCCCCAAAAGAAAAAAATCTATAACGTACACGATCAAAAATATTAAACAGTAATATTATTATTCTAATCGAAAATGACATGCGATTAACATTCAACGTGCTTTGTGCGCTGTCCAAAAACAAAACATGTGCGTTCATAAAAACAATTATTATTAATATTTTATGTTCAATAAATTGTATTATGTTATTCATTTTAAAATGTCATTCAAAATTTATGTAATTTTTTTTACTATCTATTAATGGTAGATCGTTTGGAATGTATGTTACGCAGTCATCCATAAACATAATGATTTATCGTCAGTGTTATTAAGTTAAAAATGTATTGAAATTATTGTTCTTTTAAAAACCGACACACATTATTTCGATAATTTAAACTTTTGAAGTACATAAGAGATAAATTGAGTTTCTGCCTATAATGCTGCCACTTTTAAGAGTGCAAAAATTAGAATCAATTTTGAACAATTTTTGACACTTTTTGCTCATGTTATTGCACTCTTTTTAGGTCGATATAATAGATACCATAAGAATTCACGATAAAAGTCCAATTCGCAATAACCTATAAACGACATCACTGTTACTTACCTATCCATCTATCTATCTATATGTCGGAGACATGGCGCTAGCATCGCTTAGAAATGACAAGTATAGTCTATATTTAAGTGTGGTCTGTGCAGCCTATGCTCTATGGTACGCAAAACGTCAACGTCAGTTGGCGCGATAACGGACTGGACACATTTGAACGGGAGCGGTCGGAGAGTACGCACGCGCAGAACTGACTTCGTTTCTAAAATCCATTTGCATCGGGCAACTGTTTCTAAATAAATTAATTGTGATGTTAAAATAACATTAAAGTGACTGTGAGGAATAAGACTGCGTTTTTATTTTGAAGATCCAAGGTGAATTGTGTTATCGACGAATCCAAGTTTGCTCGACCTCGAATTACTGTTCGTTAATGTCGCTAAAACTTAAAAACGGCTTGACCGATTTAAAATTAAAAATTGGTAACTTTGCCTGAGAATCGCTGCTTTGGATTAATCTTAATAGATGGCGTTCGTGGTACATATTTATAAAAACTTAGACAGGACACACGGCTGTCGGGTCAGCTGGTATTATATAAGAAAGACAATGACAGTTTACTAACCTGAGTTCAATTCTCTGACCAACGTCGACATTGCGTTCGTGACTGAGTCGGCCGCGTAAAGAAGGTCGCTGCGGAGGTTCCTGTTGTCTATGCCCACTGAAATATAGATAAATAATATAAAAAATAATCTTATTGAAAGCGGTAAGGTTTAATTATTTTACCTTTTTATTGGGTGATACGATTTGGAACACATACATTTTTCTATTGTGATTTTGCCAACTGTTAAAAGTAATCTATATGCCTTTTAATTTCAATGGATCTAGTGCATATATCCAACTGGAATAAGGCAATGCTTGTCGGCAATAATTAGCATTTAGGTAAACTCCATTCAGTCGGTTCCTAAGCGGAACCCTAACATTAGGCATACATAGGATCTTACAAATAAACAAAAAATAAGTTTCTAATAGTTATTCCGAATTTTGTCTCTTTTACTCTAATTTGAAATTACGTTTACATGATAGGAACAAAACACGGAATAACTATTCGAAGCTTATTCATTGTTTATTTGTAAGGCACATAGAGTTTAAATAAAATATATGCTACATTCATCTTTCGGCCTTATTAGCATTTTTCCGTTGTAAAATACAGAAACAAAAGACTTACTTGTGGTAGGCCGTTGATTTTGATGGAACCCTCTGTTTTCACCGCTCATGCTCTCCACGCCTTGGGAATAAAGCAAGTTAAAAAAATAAACTTAGTCTAAAAAAGTACATATAATTTCTTGTCTGGTCATTTGAGTCACATAGAAACCAATAAAAAAATTATTTATTTTTAGCAAAACAAAATAGATTCCACTTATGCTATAAATATAACACTATGAATTTTTGTTTGTTTGTCTTTTAAACACGTCGAAATGGCTTAACTGATTTGGATGTAGTTTGGTATACATTCAGTCCATATCTTGGAATGTTACATCTCTTATGCTCTCGAAAGTTTACACTTTGTTAGCAGACAAATATCTCTATATTTTTAGTGAATTTATTATTTGGATTCTATTTTCACACAATAACGTTTAACGTTGTGTAAACTTACCAAGACTGTGCGTCATATCGATGCGTTCCCTTTCGCCCAGTGAAGGAGTCTGAGGCGCACTGCGGACTGTTCCTCTAGTGCTGGTTTCTCTGGCAATAGAATGGATAATTTGAATAGTGTTTTTAAGCAATTTCAAAAGGAGGTTCTCAATTCGTCTGCAATTATGTATAATTAGGTATATATTATCTCCGCTACTTCATGTGTGGATGATCTATTTTATGGATCGAAAGAGTTATCTCCCGAAGCGGTACCAGTAGCTTGCCGTGCTTTTTAAAGTACGGAGAATGAAGAAAAGTGACTTTGCGCAAGTAATTTAGCATCCAGAAACGCTAATACGCTTGTTATTAGGTATGTCAGTGATCTAACTGACCTATGATGATTGAACAACGATTTCTCGCATTCAACTCCACTATCTGTCCGTTTGGCTACCGAATTTTCAATGTATGTATGTGTATAAGACGAACCTCTCTGGCGCTGTGGGTTGCGCAGGTGCCCCGGGCAATGGCGGGCTCTTGGTTGACCGTGGAGATGAGTTGGGCGTCGACCGCGGCGATGACTGCTGCGTCTGTTGACAAAAATATTTTTTTAAAACTTGGTAAGATAGTTGCACGTGGAACGCATGGAGGATGAAACTCGCGTATTAGGGAACACCATGTGAGCGACGGCCGGTCGGGTGTCCCTTACCGTTGGAAGGACGTAGTTGTCAATGACGTGTTCAAGCTGCTAGGAAACACCAATATGAAAGAGGCTGCGCAGAACAGAGCGCAGTGGCGTCATCTTGTGTCGGAGGCCAAGATCCACTTCGGGTCGGTGAGCCAGCAGAGTAGTTTTTGAGCTTTTCATAGCTGGGCGTCGGGAAAAGGGGAGGAAATCAAGGAAAGAAAAAGGGAGATATTATTATCTCCTGATATATTTTTGGATAAGGCAGAATAGCTACAGATTGCGGAATCAAATACATTAATAATAAATATATATATTAATAAAGCAATGTGCAATTCAAAATGAAATATCAATCAAAAAATATATGTAACAGATTGTCGAAAAAAATATTTGTCATACCAATGTTTTAATGACTCAAATCGTTATAAAAGGACTCATATTACTTTCACTGAGCTTTAGTTTCATTTAGCTACTCTTACTTGACACCATGAGACAGTCCATCTTAATAGTCGGCATTTGTGTAACATTAGTTACTGTAACTGGGTCTGACGAAGTGGTACCCACAAATCAATTGGAACATGTTAAGTCGAGGTGAGCTTTTCGAAGTTAACTTGGTACCATATATTTATAATAATTTAAGTAAAGTTTTCAAAAACAAAGTTAATTTAATAAACAATCGTTTAAATGTTAGTTAACTATTTTTTTTATAATATTTGTTGAAACATAATATAAAATTCAGTCCATTGAGAGAATTTGACAGTCTGTCATAGTTGATATGATAGTAGAAAACGGTAACAGTCAGCGAATCTTTTTTTTAAAACGAAAATGTCGGTTACGTTGTCGTTGCAAACATTTTTAAGTAAAACAATTTTTGCCGTATCATTTGTGGAATTGAAAATATTTGATAAAATTAGGTCATTAAAATATATAAATATATTTTAAATATTCCATTATACCTTTCTTCTATGACGCGATTTCAGATCTTTAATCGAATTGTGGCCACAGAAAGAGTCTACAGATAAACGAATAGAAGGAACAGAGGACTGTCAATATGACGATATTCACAACAGTTTGTTAGAGGGGTGTAAACATATAGACAAGGGTATATTTAAGGGTATAATACACAAAATATTCTGCATTATAGGATCTGTGGCGAAAGGATTAATCTGCCTCATCAATGGTAAGTTGTGGGAATCATCGTCAGCCTTAAAAGGTCTTCCGTATATATGTGAAAGCCTTATAAGCTTTCACATACATACAAAACGCACATTTTTCTTACTCCTTACGTGTACACTGCTTTCATTTCACTCCTCAAACCCATCAATTGTAACCATGACTTGATTTCGATGATGGAGGTCCTTTCCCAGCAGTGGGATAGTACATTATAGGCTATTTACTTAACTTTTTAACTTGTATACGAGTAATTAGTTAAACAAACGTATTTTTTAAATCTTTTTTATGAACTGTCTAGATCTTCATATTTTCTTTAAGCATATTGTATGGGATACTGAATTATAAAATGGTTCTTAAGCTCTAGCTAGCAGTTTGTTCCAGTTTTAAAAATGTTTGCTTGCAAATGGCAACCGTAGTTACATCGCCCACCATTAGAATGACCAATAGAGTCAAATAAGCAAGGCATTTTTTGTAAAAGTAATTTATTTTCATTGGTTGTACAGTAAGCAACCAAAGTCGCTGAACATTTTAGTACCGTTTCATAATAACATTACACGCGCCTGTTCGATTCATTACTTGCTTTGACAAGCAAGTAATGAATTGAATTTGAACTCAGAGGAGCTCTTTAAAACTTTGTCAAAGCAACTAGGAAACAGCGACAAAAGTCTACATTTGTCGCTGTTTGATACAATAAACAAGCAAGTTTGGGACTATAAGACTGCTTTTCGACCACAGATGTGCGCGGTAGCTAGCCGTTACGTAAGTAAAAAATTCACAGATTTCGCAGTCCCCGCAAGAATCGAAGCATTGAAAATGAATACAACAATTTACGAAAAAAAAAACATTTTATTTTAAATAACACAATTCCAACATGAATGCACTTCTCGCCTGCATCCGCATCTTATAACACCATTACCATGACGATCGGTCAATAATCAAAGAAGCTACATCACTTTTTACATACGGAAATACCCGTTTTTCTACAATACCAAATCTAAAGGGACCATCTACAGGTCACAATTATTAACCGATTTTCAAATTTTTTTCGCCATTTTGTAGCTAAACTAATACCCTAGGACCCTTTTTTCATATTTTCTTAAGTCAGTTTTTTTTTAATATTTACAATTTAATATACAAACACCCCCCAAAAAGCCCGTTTTTTTTTACATTTTTCAAAATTTCATAAAAAGTTTCCAGGAGATTTTCAAAATTCAAACGCTCACACGTGTCTCGATAAATTCCTCAACTCTTGGTACTATTTACATCTCGATTCTCCCAAAATCCTCGGAGCTATGGCCAAAAATACGTCTCAAGCGATTTGTATCTGATAACTATTTTCAATGGTGAAAAAATAAACCAATAGGATTGCTTAATTTTCCTTGTGATGTAAAATGGAGTAATCTTAATTGGTGGATTTGAGTCTAGCGCACTTCTTAGTTACCTCGCACAGCTCTGGTGGAAAAGTAGCCTTACAACGTCGTGTTCTTGTGGCTATTAGGAAATAAAAGATCTCCATAGACACCGAAAAAGTCTAAAATTACTTTTTTTATTTTACACAGGCTATAGCATAAAAACGCTAATATGTCTCTTAGATGCTGTAATAAAATTGGTTGGCTGTTTCGTGAATCCTTCAGTGGGATCGCAAGAATACTTGGAACAGGTCACAACACAAGAAAATCACCTGTAAGTAACAGGTTTGATTTTTTATCGTTAAATAGTTTTTATTTCTTTAAGCCTTAGCACTTATATGAAATGAACAAATATGATTTACTAAAAAAGTTTGTGCCCCATCGTTAGCACAATTACAGGATAAAGTTCATATTATGGAAAAGTGTGGAAAGATATAATATATGTTTAATACATATACAATACTTTACATTATATATTTTGTGAATTACGGTTGAATGTCGACACTCTACTATTGTTTCTCTTTTTCAGATGAAGTTGAGTGAGAAAGCTAAGAAGAAAAAGAAGAAAATGGAATTTTTACTTTTTATTTTTATGTGCTAATTGCTGCACTGAAGCTGAATTAAATATTTTTAAAATACAGTGAAACCTGGGTCTTCCGCTGGGTTCCTGGTTCCTGGGTTCGATCCCTGGCTGGGTCGGGTAGGCATTTAAGTCCTCGCGCGCCATATGTACGCACGGTCGTACACAAGGTGGCCCGCTAATTATACCTACAGCGCGGGACGGGTTAATTGTTTCACTGTATTTTATAAATATTAAAAAAAATTGAAGTAATACAATTAAATTATTATTTAAACACACAAACAATGAGATTATCTTTTAATTATGAGCGGCTTCTGTTCGTTACTTATATGTATTTATTCATCATCATCATCATCTCATTTCATATCTCCACTGCTGGGCCGAGCCTTCCCTAGGGAGAATGGGCTATAAACCACCACGGGCGGGGGCCCACGGGCCTAGAGCAGAATGGTAGTTATTAACGACTGCTAATGCAGCCGGGACCAACGGCTTTACGTGCCTTCCGAAGCAAGGAGCTCGAGATGATAAATTCATCCATGTGATGATCAGCCTTTGCGAAAGTTGCTTAACCTCAGTACTCGCAGACCGGGCGCGTTAACCACTGCGCCATCGAGCTCCTCTTATTTATTATTATTTATTTGTTTCACAAATAAGAACTTAACTTAAATATGGATAAAATTGGTTATGGTTATTGGTTATGGCAGAATGACAGAGGCTGTGAGTACCTGCAGGCAGGCCTTGTAAAACTGGTACCTTTGGTTTGGAACTCGTACCAAAAGTCTTACCTTTATTATTGGTAGGTACCAGACATTTACTTTGTAATCAGTATCGTTATTCTACCGGTACCAAAAGTAACAAATATTTGCGTAGTAGTACCAAGCAAATATTTACGTTAGTTATAGCAGTGAGAAAACAGATGTAGTAAAATGGATAGATATATTAATGAAAGTATGTCAGTGTCATGAGAATGTACTTTCTATCATGGAGGTACAAACGTAAAAAAGAAATAACACAAATACAAGAAATAAAAATAAATAAATGCTAGAATAGTATTAAAGAGATTCATACCATCATTTAATTATCCGATACGGACCTGCCAAAATATCACGTGTAATACTCGTATGCGAAATGTCAGATACTAGATCGAAAACAACCATAAGCGATAGCAAAAACCATTTATGAACCTGAGAATTGCTTGATCTTTAAAGAGGAGCTCAATAGCGCAGCAGTTTGTATGAGTTTGTATGTAGGGTCTTACCAAAGCGCATTGGACCAGTGTGGTGGGTTATAGCACAGATTAGGTAATAGTTACTTGTTATAGTCCGATCTCTAAGTGCCTTACAAATAAACAAAGTAAGGTCGGAATAGTTATTCTGTGTTTTGTCTCTTTTACTCCAATTTGAAATGACGTTTACATGGCAGGAAAAAAACACGGAATAACTATTCGGACCTTATTCTTTGTTTATTTGTAAGGCACTTTGTGTGCTATATTTAATTCAAGGCTTTGACCCAGCAGTGAGACATTTGTAGATTTAAAAAAAAAATGTGTGCATTTACATTGGCATTCACGAGCATGACATTTATCGTTTCGCTCAACCATACTTAAGAGAACAAAGTAAACTGAAATTACATTTTTGATCACCCATCCGATGACCGGCCTATGCGAAAGTTTCGCAATCGCAGACCGGGCGCGTAAAACCACTGCGCCATCGAGCTCCTCAAACACGTGTAAGAAAAACTAATTAAATTGTCATCGTCTGATTGCGATCATGAAACAGAATGTTAACAAAAAAAACCAATAAAAAGAAAAATGTAAAAAAAATGCTTTAAGTAAAAAAAATATTTAAACTACTTTTCAGTAAATACTTCTTATCGAAAATATAACAAATACGTAGCATACCCCTGCTTTTGTCACAAAAGTTGGGTGTGAGTGAATCGTCTCAGTGTCATGGATGTTATATTTATACCTATAATTTAATTAAAGTAATTTATTAACAATTAAATAGAAAATGTTTTATTTATTCCTTCTTATTCGTCATAGTATCTTTAATCAATCCTCGTTTTTTTATTCCTTATTACCAGTGATCAGAGTAGGTAGAGCTATTTTGGTTCATTGACCGTAAACGTTGATGTTAATATGGACATTCCGCGAGATTCTAACTGAAACTTTTTTTTATAAACATGGTGGTTTATGGCCCGTTCTCCCTATTCATTCATAGGGAAGGCTCGTGCCCCAGCAGTGGGTCATAAATGAGCTGATGATGATGATGATGATGATAAAAGAAGGCTTGTCTTACGTATTGGCAGTGGGCGCCACGACGTTGTCAAACGATGCCGCACGATTTTGCCGCGCAACACGGCTTTTGGAAACAAAAGAATACAATAGCGGGCTCCGCCGCTAGAAGAACGCACCTGTTTTTGTCTCTTTCTACAGCATTCAAATTGTTAATATCGCCAATATTTTGGGAATGTCCATATTAATACAACGTATCGCAAATACCAAAAATTGCTCCACCTACTCCGATCACTGCTTATTACTCGTAAGCACTTGCCATTCATCTCACCTGATGTTAAGTGATGATAAAGCCGTAGGTGAAAGTGCACTTCATACGGAATTCTCAACTACTGAGGAACTGGCTATTTTATATCTAGCGAAGTACGTAATATAGGCTCAAGGTCACCCAGCGAGCAATGGAGAGAGCGATGCGCGATAGAATCAGAAATGATGAAATCCGCAGGAGAACTAAAACAGCTGACATCGCTCGGAGGATTGCTCAGCTGAGGTGGCAGTGGGCGGGACACATAGCGCGGAGAAACGATAGCCGTTGGGGCGGAAAGGTTCTCGATTGGCGACCACGCACCGGACGACGTTCCGTGGGCAGGCCCCCTACAAGGTGGACCGACGATCTGGTCAAGGTCGCGGGAAGCCGCTGGATGCGGGCAGCACAGGACCGATCGGTGAGACGATCCTTGGGGGAGGCTTATGCCCAGCAGTGGGCGTCATATGGCTGACGATGATGATGACGTAATATAATAACTTATGAAAGTAAGTAGGCAATAGTGCATATGGCTAAAGCCGTAAATGCGTATGGCTTGGGACAGAGATGAGTTTGAGTGGCAGATACGAAAGGCCTATACTTAGCAGTCGGTACAGTCACTTACATAAGTCTAATTATCCCGAGTCCAGTCCAAGCAACTCCATGTCCACACAAGTCCAGTTCTGGTCTGAACAGAAACTTTGTAGTTCGTCACCGAAACGCCTACCCGGATGAGCATTGATATCACCAAGAATATAAGTATAATCGATGTCACAACTGTCAATTATAGCATTTATTTAACTTACACAGTGTGTAAACTCAACCAAATGCGCCTGTTCATCGGTGGGCGAATACCGAAAAACCTAGAAAAGTGCACTCCGCAACAGAAACCTTTACGGCTACGATACGATCACTAGTACATGGCACAACCGTTACGGCACTAAACACGTTCTTCCGCCACAGTACCCAATATTATACATAGTCTATGGTATAGCGACTCCGCCGAAAGAACGCCCGCGTAGAATGCCCGCCGAAGTATCGACGGCCGACTTCCCAGTGTATTCGAAGTCACGATGCACGGTGCCCAGCAGTGGGATGTCGTGTGGTAAAAGACACGTCTCTTGCAGTGCAATCAGATGCGACGATTTACACAAAGTTCTAATACAATCCATAGACCTTAACAGCGTTCTACAGTTGAATGTTACAAACTTGGCTTTGTTGTTATTATTGTTCATTATTGAATTTATTGTTTTCAACATCAACATAAGTTTTACTAGTACTCCTCCTGAAATCAATAAAACGTCTAAAGGAAACTCCTTCAGGGCATAAATTGTCGTTCAAGAATAAGGATAATTTATTCTTTGGCACATAAACAATGTAGGCGTTCTATTGTTTTTGTTCTTTGGAGTTAACTTTTCTCAAGCTCACGTCAACATGCGTTCTGCAATTAATATACTCTATAATATAGATTTCCTTTGTATGTTTGTGCACATTATTGATAAACAAAGGCAATCAGCAAACTGTCCCAAAAAAAACTTGTATACTGATTACGGCATGTGATGTTATTGGTTATAGATTTATGTTCATAGTTTGGTATTTAAGTTGCTACCACGTGTAACAAAAACTAATAAAAGTATGCCATCCATGGAACAGAATGTTAACAAACAAATCAATAAAAAGTGAAATGTGAAAAAAAAGGGCAATAACTAAAAAAGTATTTACTACTTTCGCATCGGAAATAAAACAAATACCTAGCATTCCCTAGCTTTTCGTATAAAAAGTTGGGTGTGAATCGTTTATCACATTTATCAGTGAAGTCATATAGTATACAGATAATTACAGAACCGACCATTAGCACAATGAGCGCTGTCACATTTTTGGCCATTGTTTGCGTCTCCATGGTAGTCGTCACTGCGGACGCAACCTCTGAGAATGAGCTGGGCATTGATTGGGGTTGCATTATAGATGTTATCAATGAGGTCGTGAAGTGTTTTGCAAACGGTAAATATTGGTTAAATCTATTAATGAGTGACAAGAATGAGGCATCTAGAACATTTTTTAACAGTAAGTTAGCAGAATGAAGGACATGAGGCCTTACCATTCTTGGCAGAATTTTAATGAAACTTTAATGAAAGCCAATTTTAATTAAACGTCCATGCTTAAGGGAAATACAAAGATGTTGGCAGTTTAAAAACGTTAATTCAACTAATTTTATTTGATTTCATAGAGGATTCGCATTAATTCAGTTACAAAATCGTAAAAATATTGTTAAAAGGTTATAGTGTAATCTCAATAGATTTGTAATATTTTACTAATATAGTCTTAAGTGATACTGTTACTAACAAAAATAGATCTATCATCATCATCATCATCATCTCAGCCAAAAGACGTCCACTGCTGGACAAAGGCCTCCCCCACGGATCTCCATGAGGGGTATTTTTTTTTTAATAGATCTATGTCTGCTGAAAATTAATATTATTATTATTATTTATATTTCAGTTGATGCGAAGACGGTGAAATGTGTATTGGACCAGATTCCAAAACTACTGAGTTGCTTTAAAAGTGAAGGCATCAATGGCATCCCAGACGTTACTAAGCAGTACCTACCCTTTTTTAAATAGATATTATTTATTAGAACTTTATTTTGCGTAAGCACCGACGAATCATAAACCTATTTCAAATATATGGGAAATAAAACATATAATATTTAAATGTTTTGAAAA